>OZ002734.1:32959445-33110198 GCA_963924305.1 Polygonum maritimum
TATAAACTCCTAGTCAATATTTTTTAAATGTCAAAAATATGATATATTCCATTATTTTAATGTACTAAATCTCAGCCAAAACGTACAACATCCTCCATCAAAATGAACGGGACGACCAACAACACCACCTCCAATGATATTGTAGTACCAAGGGCCCTCAAATGGGCATGGGGCCCACTCGATTTCCATAGCCTTGTTGTCTTCAGCCTCATCTTTCAATTCAGCCTCTTCTTTGGAGCACCTCTTAGAAAGTTCACAACAAGTGGAACGGTTCACCTCTTGGTTTGGTCAACCTATCTTTTGGCGGACTGGGTCTCTTACTACGCCGTTGGCCTCCTTGTCAACAACCAATCCGGTCCCGACCGCCATTACCAGCATGTCATCTGGGGATCCATCCTAATCGGGCACATGGCCGGCCCACACACCATCTCGGTTCTCGATATGGAGGATCATAAGCTATGGTCCCGAACCGCCCTCAAGTTCGGGACCATAGCCGTGTCCCTCGCTAAAGTCTCCATCAAAGCCTTCACTCGTAGAGCCAAATACTATAATGCCGTCCACGCCAATCCATCCTTGTATGTCCCAGCCGCGACTCTCTTCATCGTCGCGGTTATTAAGGGCCTAGAGCAAATAACGACGCTCGTTTTCAGTCGTAAGTCCGTCATCCAAGACCGGATCCTCAGGAAAACCGGAGCCAATTCTAGCAACTCGAAGCTCGTTCAAGGCGCCGTTCTTATTGAGGTTGGCCTCAATGGCATATCAAGGCATTGGAGGAGGGGGAAGCTAAGCCAATTCGGCGCCTTACGAGACGCTTACACTCTCTTCCAAGTTTCCCAAGGAAGCTATGTGGATTTCAAGTTCAAGTTCACACACGACGGAGGCCGTTCCATTAAGGAATACTTTCTTGAGCGAAGCCCCGAAGACGCCTTCCAAGTGATCGAGATGGAGCTAAATCTCGTGTACGATGTTTTCTATACCAAGGCTAGCAAGTATCGCTTGGTCGCCGTGCGCTTAGTGCGTTACTTCACACTTGTTCTCGAAATCGCGGCTTTCGGGTGCCTAGCTTATTCAAAAGTTAAAAAGGAGCATGCTTTCATTACCTACTCTCTTGTTCTTGGAGTCCTGTTCATGGACACCGTTGCCACCCTTGGAGTCATCTTCTCCATTAGAACCATTGTCCCAGCTGACGACGACAGATGGATTAATGGTTGGTTACATAGCAATGAGGATGAGTTCTCGTTCTTTTCCTCGTTAATAGGTTGGATCCTTAACAAGCTTCTAAACATGAGGAGGCGTACGTGGGGTAAGCATCCATGCACGCAACAAGAGACTTCATTTGTTCAGATAGTAAGAAGAACGTTATTTCGGAGGTGGTCTGAGTCCATACCGCAGTTTAACTTCGTCGACTATTGTCTAAGAAGACAACCAAGCTTGATGCAAAAAGTCTTGAATATATTGGGAGCCAAGGAAAGGATCCACAAGGTGACATACGTATCTTACGTATGGTTCACAAATTCGTTGCGAGATTTCGTCTTTCATGAGCTCCAATCCAAAGCTATGCTAGAGCATCCTCGACGACATTCATTCGAGAGTACGCTTGACACAATGCTATCGGGATTTTACTCTCCTTGGGTCGCGGGAAGAGAGCTCGACGAGTGCCTACTTGTATGGCACATAGCCACCGACTTGATATGGACCCGGGATTCGAATGGTGGTGGTCAAGATAGCGAGCGTTGTCAATGGAGCAAAACCCTCTCGGATTACATGCTATGCTTGCTAATCCAACATGCCGACTTGTTGATGCAAGGGGAGGTGGGGTTGATGGGGAAGATCCGACTAGAAAGCGCGTGCGAAAAGGCGATGATGTCTTTGCCATCGAGTCCAAGCTACTTCAACTGGATCCCGAGGGCGAACGGGTCGAGGCGACGACACCATGAAGCTCGGTGCAGGGTGTTTGATCGAATGAAGAGGAACATGGATGAGATGGACCAAGTGGTGTGTGAGGGGTGTCGGTTAGCTGAACGACTCGAGGAAATGGGGAACAATAAGTGGGAGATTGTTAGCAAAGTATGGGTGGAGTTGTTATGCAGAGCTGCATCTGAATCTAAGCCAAGTGCTCATATAAGGAGATTGAGTACAGGAGGAGAGTTTTTCACTCAAGTATGGTTACTGATGAATCATCTAGAGATTGGCGATTGGGGAAAACCATGTCGTTCCGCACTAGCGTAATAGGTCTTATTAGCACCCTTGCACCCTCAAGGAGACTTGATCTCCGCTAGCATTTTTCTTCTTCCGCTCCCCGCCAATTGGTCCAGCCGAAAAGAGCTTAGAAGCACCAGCTTCCACATAGAGAGCAACACATGCATATACTGATATATATACATCTGTTTCAATTCATTCAGTCCACAATTCACAAAATATAAGATTGGACTGTTTTTTTTTTTTTGGTTGAAAATTGGACTGTTTATTAGTCTTATTAACCATGTTATAATATACCTATATATATAATTAATGTTTATTGTGGTAGTGTTAACGAATCAAGAGCGGGCTAGGCGACATCTCGCCGATAATGCCTTGTGCTCGAGGTGCGCAAACGAGGAGGAGTCGTTGATTCACCTCTTGCGGGATTGTGATATTACTTCCCGTTTGTGGGCTGAGCTTCACCCTCCTCTTGCTAGGGAAGTCTTCTTTGACTCCAATTTTGCTTTCTGGATTCGTGTTAATATTACTTGTTCTAGACGAGTCCAAGATGGGCTTGTTTGGGCGGAGCTTTTCACTATAGCTTTGTGGTGGATTTGACGCTGGCGTAATGGTTTTGTGTTTGAGCAGGATGATTTTCAAGGGGATCGTGTGGCGTTTATCATCGCTTATGCTAGAGAATACAAGAATGCCATGGTGTTGAAGAGGGATACGTTGCCTGCACAAGTAACGGAAACAATTGGCGTTGCTTGGTCTCGTCCGAGTGAAGGATGGGTTAAACTGAATACGGATGGCTCGGTTCGAGAGGATGGGTATGCGGCTGCCGGGGGAGTGATTCGAGATTGTCATGGAACGTGGCTCGTGGGTTTTACGCACTACATAGGTATGTGCACGGTTCCAATGGCGGAATTGTGGGGTGTTGCTCAGGGATTACAACTTGCTTGGAGCAGGGGCTATAGGAAGATCAACTTACTAGTGGACTCGCAGCTTGTGGTTCTACTACTTGGGAGGTCGATCTGTGGAGTCTAGCCATCCCTTAGCTAGCTTGGTACATAGGTGCCAAAGCTTGATTCGTAGAGACTGGTCCGTCCAGTTTCGTCATATTTTTAGGGAAGCAAACAGTGTTTCGGATTTTTTGCCCTTCTTTTGCTTTTTCTTTCGCACTTGGTTTTCATGTATTGCCTGACCCTCCCGAGGGTGCTAGTTCTTTGATTTTGGATGATGTTAGGGGTCGGGTTATCCCCCGCGTGCGTACTACTTAACCCATTTTTGAACTATTAATAAAATGCCCCTAGCGGGCACGGAGACTACCGCCTCTCCTTCTACAAAAAAAAAAAAAAAAAAAAAGGAGCCAAACTCATATTTTAAGCACCTGTCCTAATAACTACGGAGTATGTTCTACCCGAGGCACTAGCATACATTATTTTTTTGGTCATGTTATTCGTAACAATGTAAAAAAATAATAATTTTAAACAACACAAAACCCTATAAATTTGCTAATATGTCCTCACAATTTGAAAGAGCTCCCTCCACACTCTCTTCTTCCTCTTAGGCGAATTGGGAGGGCAAATTTTTCGTTCAAACTGAAGGCAAAGTCGAAGGGCATGTGTGTACATCGACTATAGACAAGGTTTGGGTGATAATTAACCTAAAGCTAAGCAAATGCATGCATGTACAATCAAAGCTTAAAATTTCAGTTCTTAGGGTTTTCTATTTGATAAATCAAAAGATTAAATTGAACAATTCCTTATATATTGTGTGAAATTAGGTGTATCAGTGTATGCATTATCATTAATTGAGTATTGTGTAATATGCTAATGTTCTGTGTTTATTCTGTTGTACACTTGTTTTTATATAAACTAGTTGAAAACCCGTACCATGTACGGGTAATGATCATTTTTTTCGTTAATTTGTGTATCTACTATAATCTATACTATATATTAATTCTTATATATAAATAAATTAAAATGGGAATTGAAAAGTTAAGTTAATTAATATGTATCTTTTATAGAAGGAAATTTTAAAGATAGATAATATTGTTTCAAAGATAGATATTAGATGAATAAGAAAAAGGATAAAATTAAGAAAAAAAAAGATAAATAATATGCCTTTAAAGATAGATATTTTTTATGGGTAAAAAAAAAAGATAAAGTTAAAGATTAGATAATTAGAAAAAATAAAACATATAAAGTTGTTAATCAAGTGGGACCGGAATTAACGTGGAGGCTCGAAATTCTCCGGCTTTAATATATAGTATATATAGTATAGATTTGGTATGAACCCGATTTGTGGAATTTGTGGTTGGTTAATTAGGATTGGAGTTCGAACAAATTCTTATGATTTATCTTTTCAAATTACATCACACAAGATATGCTAATCACTGCATATTCACATTTTATTGTTAATTAATTAGGGTTATGGATTCATTGGATTGTTTGATTTGTGCCTTGTTTGAAACATTGAGTTTGGAAAGGTTTTCCCGTGTCTTCATTATGCCCTTAGGGCTGTATTTATACAAGAGTTCAGCAGAGAGATACATAAATTTGGAAATCAATCTATCATTTACATAAATAACAATATATCTCTAATACTCCCCCTCAAGTTGGAGCATGTGGATCAACGATGCCCAACTTGGACGCCAAGTAAGTGAACTGTGATTTAGACAACGCCTTTGTGAATAAATCTGCCGGTTGATGTGTTGTGGAAATATGAGATGTAATGACAGTGCCATTAAGAACAAGATAGTCGATCTCGATGTGCTTTGTTCGCTCATGAAAGACGGGATTAGATGAAATATGAAAGGCGGCTTGACTATCACAATAGAGGCGAACCGGTGACAATGAAGAAACACCAAGAGAACGGAGGAGTGAACGCAGCCAAATGACTTCGCAGCAGGCTGTGGCCATCGAGCGGTATTCGGTTCCGCAGAGGAACGAGATACAGTCGGTTGCTTCTTGGTTTTCCAAGAAACGGGAGACGATCCGATCATGATGAAATAGCCAGAAATCGAACGCCTCGTCAAGGGGCAGGCAGCCCAGTCAGAATCGCACCAGGCAGTCAGTTGGAGATTGCTCGCCTTAGACAGATGTAATCCTTGGCCCGGATGACTTTTTAGATAACGCAGAACTCGTAAGGCGGCATTCCAATGCTCAAGCTTAGGTTGCTGCATGAACTGAGAGAGAATGTGAAGCGAGTAGCAAAGATCAGGTCTCGTGATTGTGAGGTAAATCAGACGACCAACCAATCGTCGATAGCTCTCCGGATCCGGATGCGCAGCGCCAGAAGCTTCAGCCAGCTTATGATTCGGATCCATGGGAGAATCACATGGCTTCGAACCCAGGTTGCCAGACTCAGATAAAATGTCCAACGCATACTTGCGTTGAGAGATAAAGATCCCGGAGGCATTACGAGCGATCTCGAGACCAAGAAAATACTTGAGAGAACCAAGATCTTTCATGTGGAAGCAGCTGCTAAGATAGGCCTTGACTGATGCAATAACTGAAGCATTGTTGCCTGCGATGATCAGATCGTCGACGTAGACGAGTATATGCAAGATGTTGCCATTGCGGGATAGAGAGAACAAGGAATAATCTGCACGACTTTGGACGAAACCGAAAGCTCGAAGTGCGGCAGCTAGTTTGGAGAACCATTGACGTGGAGCTTGGCGAAGTCCATAAAGCGACTTTTGGAGCTTACAGACACGGCCAGGAGGTGCGTTATAACCCTGTGGTGGAACCATATACACGTCCTCTGTCAGATCGCCGTGTAAGAAGGCGTTGTGGACGTCCATTTGATGGAGTTCCCAATTCTGAATAGCCGCAACTGTCAAGAAGACACGGACTGAAACCATTTTAGCTACCGGTGCGAATGTCTCATTGAAATCGATGCCCTCAACTTGTCGATTTCCGAGCACCACAAGTCGCGCTTTATAGCGCTCAATTTCACCGGACGAGCGGTATTTGATGCGATAGACCCACTTACAGCCGATGGGCTTCTTCCCGGGAGGTAGGTCTGTCAGAATCCATGTCTTATTCCGCTCAAGAGCATCCAATTCAGCGGTCATAGCCTCACGCCATTGATGATGAGAGTTGGCGTCTCGAAATGAAGTTGGCTCGTATCCTGCTGTTATAGAAGCTAGAAAACGAGTGTAATTTTCTGAAAAA
The DNA here is from genome assembly GCA_963924305.1 of Polygonum maritimum. Classification (NCBI taxonomy): domain Eukaryota; kingdom Viridiplantae; phylum Streptophyta; class Magnoliopsida; order Caryophyllales; family Polygonaceae; genus Polygonum; species Polygonum maritimum. Next base: position 32,965,808 of record OZ002734.1, read on the forward strand.
TTTGCAGAAGAAACATAAGAGGCTATGGGATAGAGAGGACCTGAAGACGTGACGGTCGAGTGAGATGATGATGATTGAGAGGGGGGTTTAGAAGAACTGATGACAGTGGAACAAATAAAGTCCTGAAGACGAACCGATTGCTGGCGCGGACGTGTGCTGCGACGTAAATTGTCAGCATCAGGGGCTTGCGGAAGAGCAGGAGGAGCGACAACAGGCAAATTGGGGGCAGCTGCTGGCGGTACAGGCGGATCCTGTGCCGCTACTCGAGGCGGAGAACTCCCCCTGTCGATGGACAAGTCAACGGGGTCAAAAATAGTGGGGCTACGAGATTTAGAGACGTCGTCAACTGACTTAGGAGACTCAATAGAGAATGGGAAGATCGTCTCAAAAAATCGCACATCTCTAGAGATGAAGATGCGGCCGGTTTCAATATCATAAACACGCCAGCCTCTTTTGCCCGGTGGATAGCCTAGGAAAACACACTTTGAACTCCTGGAAGCAAACTTGTCTCGTGGCTTTGGGTTGCTTGAGGCAAAACATAGGCAACCAAGGACCCTGATGTGTGCATAAGAAGGCTGGTGACCATGTAGCAGCTCATAAGGTGTTTTATGATCAAGAAGAGTTGAGGGTGTGCGATTTATAAGATTACAGGCCGTGAGAACGCACTCACCCCAAAAACGAATAGGCAGAGAAGCCTAAAACCGCAATGCACGAGCCACATTGAGAATGTGTCGGTGTTTCCGCTCCACACGACCGTTTTGCTGAGGGGTGTAGACGCATGAAGTTTCAAATAAGACGCCTTCAGATGCAAAAAACGATTGAAGAGAGAGAAACTCGGCACCATTGTCTGACCGAACCCGACGAACAGTTTTCTGGAACTGAGTCTGAGCCATCTTGCAGAAATTTTGAAGAAGACTAGAGGCTTCTGATTTAGCCTTCATTAAGAAAACCCAAGTGGCCCTAGAATAATCATCAACAATAGTTAAGAAATATGAGGCACCAGTAGAGGACGGTGTGCTATAGGGTCCCCAGATATCACAATGAATCAAGCAAAACAAATCGGTTGCTTTATTGGAACTTAAGGGAAAAACATTTCGAGTCTGTTTAGCCTTGAAACAAATATCACATGGTGTGTCAACATTAGACAACTGTAAGTCTGAAGAACTAGACAAAGCGGAAAGCTTAGACAAGACTGCAGAAGAAGGATGGCCCATGCGATTGTGCCAAAGAGATGCAGAGACTGAAACGGACAAAGCCTGTGAAGTTGCTGTCGGAATGGTGGCGTCACGCAGCCAGTAAACCCCGCCTCTCTGCTCACCTAGACCAATCAGTGTCTTCGAAAATCGGTCCTGTATAAGACACACCTTGTCAGTGAAAGTAATAACACAATTCGCTACAAGAGCCAACTGACTAAGAGATATGAGATTGCAGTCCAAAGACGGCACAAACAACACATGATGTAGAGATAAGGATGGAGATAAGACTAAAGTCCCTTCAAACTTAGCCTGTACGAAACGATTATCTGGCAATTTTATGGAGATGGGTTCAATAGAAACCAAGTGCTGAAGCAAAGATCGGGTCCCTGTCATGTGCAAGGAGGCACCAGAGTCTAGAATCCAGGACGTCTTAGCAGAGGAAGAATTGGAAGACTGCAATGAGTTATAAACTGATAGAACAGTGCGCCATTGCTCTGGAGTGATGCCGGAACTTAGGGCAGAGTGATCAGCAGCATTGAGGAGCGCCGGTGGGGCGGAAGAAGTAGAATCAAGTGCCGCTCGTTTCGGGAGAACGGCGGTGGGATTGACATCTTCATGCTCCGAATCAGACATGGCTAGCGTAGATACCGAGACTGATCGGAGATGAGAAGAGCAGAGAACGACGAGAAATCAGGAGGGGTGGGTGGGCGGAAAAAAATGCTAGGTTTCTCAACCTGCTCCGATACCATGAAACATTGAGATTTGGAAAGGTTTTCCCGTGTCTTCATTATGCCCTTAGGGCTGTATTTATACAAGAGTTCAGCAGAGAGATACATAAATTTGGAAATCAATCTATCATTTACATAAATAACAATATATCTCTAATATTGTTGTCCTCCCCCGTATTGATGACAGATTCAAGAAGTACGTCCTCTGTCTTCCAGGAAGAAAGACGACAAAGTGGTGATATTTTGAGTGATGAGTTTTGAGTAAACTAGCGTATTTATCCGCATCATGTGCAGATTTTATTAAAATTTTATTTATATCATTTTACATGATGCATGCTTTTTATGTCAATAAATTAAATATATATGTGGATATACATTTTATATATTAATTAGTCATGTTAAAAAGGTAAAATTTGTAACAGTATATTAGTCTATTCTCATTAAATCCTACAACTTACAAATTATTTATTACAAAAATAAAAATATGAATTTTCATGCTTAGATAAAATATTTAATCATCAATATATATCTCCAAATAACTGTTGATGCTTTGTTTCCTGATATTAATGAAAAGAGAAAATACAATTTTTAAAGTTTATCCATATTGATATATAGTATGGTTCAATTATGATACATCTCTCAAAGAAATTTATATTAAGGTTTTTCCTAAAATATGACAATATATTTAATTAACATCAGCCTCTCTTTACTCTCAATAAATAATAAAATTGAAACGCGTTATGTTATTGTAAATTGATCAAATTTATACAAAGATGTATATAATTCTATACAACGATATAAAAATTCGTACATACGTACATAATACATAATCAAATGGAAGTATATTAATAATGAAAAAGAGAAAACTTGTTACAGTAAATTTGGAAGTATAAACCTAAAATGAACCATGAAATATTTGTTTTTGTAAATAAATCAACAAACTTTTAGTTGAAAGATTTGATCAAATCTCTTGATTCACTAAAGTTTAATGTGTACATTTTAGTTTTATTTAAGAAGAGATTTGATGTGATAAACATGTTGTATAGTAAATCAAGAGATTAGATCTATATTGGGTAATAGGGATTTAATTAATCTTTATCAAATCTTTCATTTAAGAAATTTCTTAATAAAAATTAAAATTAACCACGTTTAATTAAGAAAATAGTACTTGAATGAATAAATTATTTCCTCGATAAAAGGATTTGAATTTTTATTAAGGATCTTTGATGAAAGACTTGATAAAGATTGATAAGATAAGATTAAAAAGTTTTTTTTTATAAATAACATAGAGGATTTTTGGTAATTGGTCTCAAATGGTGACAATAATGAGGCAAATGGACCATGCGGTGAAATAATGAGGTAAATAGACTTTTTTGGTGACAACTACAAAAAACATGCCAGAACATGACGTCATTACACCCCAACTTGTCACCACCAACATGTTAACGTATATGAACTTGTCACCGCGTACAGAAAATTCCCCTCCCCCCACGTACAAAAAAACCCAATACAAAACCTTGTCATCACGTTTAAACTTGTCACCTCTCTAACTTTTTTTTTTTTTTTTTTTTGAACCGGTGAAGATTAGGATCTCGCCTTAGGGCGGGAATCCTAGGGCATCCTTTCGGATGAGAGCAAGTAGCTCGTGATGATTCCAAATAGTTTCCCATGAGAGACTGTGGCCCAAGAAAGCAATTTTATCGGCCACAGAGTTGCACTGTCTACTCCCATGAAATATGCGGACCGACTCGAAACCCCTGAGGGAAACGAGGATGTCTGTAATAATTCTTTCAATTTCCCATGAACAACGATTCTGTCCTATTATAGCTTTGATAACTGTTATGTTGTCTCCCTCTACCTCAAGTTTTCTAATGCCCAATTGCTTGGCCTTCTTTACACCATCCCATAGTGCCATTGCTTCCGCTAGTAACACCGACACTTTCCCGTATACTCTAGATGTTCCGTTAATTGGTTTTCCAAATGCATCCCTTATAATCGAGCCACCCGAGGCATTTCCATCGCTAAGCTTGGATCCATCAAAGTTCAGTTTTACATATCCCTGAGATGGTTTCTTCCATTTATCTACTTTATTCTGAGACCGAAATCTTGATTTACTACTGTTGCTCACATCTTTTTCTTCATCCTCATCCCATTGTTTTGCTTGTTTCCATTGTGCCAATTGGTTCCGGATGTATAGGCTAAGGTCTTGTATGGGGTCATTTGCTGTTTGCTGGAAAAGTATCTTATTTCTTTGGTGCCATATGCCCCACCAGACCACTGTTAGCTCAGTAAGCTCCTCCTTCCGTAATTTGCTATTTAGTTCACATAGGATGTTTCGTAGGTTCATTTGTAACGGGATGTGATATTTGATGATATGTTCCGTCTTTGCATTTATGCTCTTTATTATTGCCAATGTATGCGGACATTGAATCAGTAAATGAGCGGTGTCTTCATGTGTAGCGTTGCACATAAGGCAGCCTTGGGGCACCACAACCTGTTTTTCACTGAGTCTTTGTTTAGTGGGCAGACCGTTCATGTCAATTTTCCAAAGGAAGTTTCTCACTTTGGGATATGTATCTAGTTTCCAGATCCAAGCATTGGGACTTGGTGTCATGTTTTCTTCCTTCGTTATAAGTTTTATTGCTGACTCTGTGGAGTACCACCCGTTCCTACTAGGAGCCCATATCAGTTTATCGCCAATTCCATTTTCAGGGATCGGGACTCTCAATATTTCTTCCACCAATTCTCCAGGGAGAACTTGTTGTAGTTCATTTGTTTTCCAATATTTATCACTAGATATGAATTGTTCGACTTTGGTTTCCATGTTAACTACTTCATTTGATACCGCCCATTCAGCAAGTGGTCCGTTTGTCAGCCATCTATCCTTCCAGAATCTGATCATCCGACCATTCCCTACTTGCCATCTCAAGCCTCCCTCAAATTCTGGCTTTAGTTTCATTAGTTGTTTCCACTGCATGAACTGTTTGACTTCGTTTTATATTCTGATAGCGAGTTTTCTCTTAAGTACTTTTCCTTAACAACCCGCACCCAGACATTGTCTTGTTCTGTGAGTATTTTCCATAATAATTTCATTTGGAGTGCTTTGTTCATATCCTCTGCTTTCCTTATACCCAGGCCCCCATATGCCTTTGGTTTGCATATTCGATCCCAACCAACAAGGGGCTTATATTGCCTATCTTTATTCCAGAAAAAAGTTCTATTTATGGCATCTAGTTCATCATTTACATGCTTTGGAAGCATAAAACTTTGCATGATGTAGTTTGGTTTTGCAGAAAGGTTCGATCGGATTAACACTGTACGACCTTCTTGAGATAGCGCATTGGCTTTCCACTTGGTTAGCTGCTTTTGGGCCTTCCCAATTGTGTCCTGGAAGCATTCTTTGTTCATTCTGCCGTTAATAATTGGACATCCTAGGTATTTTTCTAGGTTCTCCATGGAGCTTATCCCCATTGTTTGCTTGATACTTTGTTTTTGTTGGTTCCCCACTTTCTTTGAGGTGTGGAATGCTGATTTATGATAATTTACTTTCTGTCCTGTGGCTGCACAATAGTCTTCGATTATCTGCTTCATTTGATTACATGCATTTTGGTTGCCTTTTGCGAATATGATAATATCATCTGCGAATGCTAAAAAAGGTATCCTCATACCCCCTCTGGCAATCGGGAATCCTATAAGTGGCTTCGGCCCCTCGCTTACTTTCTGGAGTTTACGGGCCAGGATTTCTGCTACAATGACAAACAGATAAGGCGACAAAGGGTCTCCTTGTCTGATTCCTCGCTCCGGTGCAAATGGTATAGTAGGTCCATTGTTAACCAAGACTGAAAAAGACACCGTGCTTATACACTCCTTCACCCATCCTATGAATTTTTTGTCAAACCCGAATTTGTGTAAGATACAAAAGAGAGATTCCCAATCAACCTTATCATACGCTTTTTCCATATCTAGTTTTACTGCCATCCATCCTTCCTTTGCTTGACTTCCTCTAAAGGAGTGAAAGATTTCATGTGCTATGAGTACGTTGTCCTGAATTGTTCTTCCAACTACAAAGGCTCCTTGGAGCGGGTGGATGATTTTAGGCATTACCTTTTTTAGTCTTTCAGTTAGAATCTTAGCTATGATTTTGTATGTCGTTGTGCATAAGCTAATAGGCCTATAATGATTAGTTGTCGATGGGTTATCATTTTTCGGAAGTAGCGATATAAACGTATGGTTGCTTTGCTTTAAGATCCTCCCAGAGTGGAAGAATCCTTTAATTGCTTTTATTACTGATGGGCCAACAATATCCCAATACTTCTTATAGAATTCTGCTGTCATACCATCCGGTCCAGGAGATTTATCTGAGCCAATTCGGAGAACACTGTTTTTGATTTCTTCATTCGTTACTGGTCTAGTCAGACTTCTGTTGTCTTCATCTGTTATTTCTTTGTCAATAAGTGTCATATACTCCTCTAGGGTTGATGTGTTTATCTGTTGCTTCTTATATCGCCTAAAGAAATCATTTCTGATTTCGCGACAAATGTTTTCTTCGCCTACTATTTGGGTGCCGTCACCTAGAGTGATTGTCTTGATAGTTTTATGGTTTCGCCTCCCCGATGCTATTTTGTGGAAATACCCCGAGTTCGAATCACCCAATTTTATATGTTTTGTCTTTGTCACCTCTCTAACTAGTAGCACTAGTATCACACTCTAACTTGTCATCATCACGTACAAAAACTTGTCACCTTACCTAGAACCACCCCAAAATGCATTTAAACTTGTCATCAAAATTTATTAGCAAGCCTATGTGGGATTCGAACCCACATTATCGTACACTAAGCACGTTGCTCTACCATTTGAGCTAATAGGCTATCATTAAAGGTAATATAGAAAAACTTATCATCACCTAGGAATCAAAGTTGTCATCGCTACAAAGGATTGTTGCGTCGTACACAAAAAAAGTCACCAAGCACAAAATGTGGTGATATGTTAAACCGAAAACCCTAGATCATTACAAAATGTGGTGACAGCGTACAGATTTTGTCACCAAACTGAAAAACTGAAAACCCTAGATCACGCACAAACTTGGTGACAAACAGAAAACCCTAGATCAAGTACAAAAGCGAAAACTTCACCAATCACAAAATGTGGTGACAACGTACAGATTTTGTCACCAAACTGAAAAACTGAAAACCCTAGATCATGCACAAACTTGGTGACAAGCAGAAAACCCTATATCAAGTACAGATCTTGTCACCGCAAAAGAAAAATTGCTTCCATTCAACATACCACTGCATACAGATTTTATCCAATCTAAAAACTTGTCATCACGTATAGATTTTGAATCTAGATCTAAAAAATTCATAGATCTAGGTCTAGATCTAGAGTTTCTAGATCTAAAATTGTCACCACGTATAGATTTAGATCTAGATCTATGATTTTTCTAGATCTAGGGTTTTTTTTAGGATTTTTATCATTGGTTTTTGTAGATCTAGATCTAGATCTAAAAAAAACTCTAGATCTATAACAAAATCGTAGATCTAGATCTAAAATTTCAAAAAAACCTTAGATCTAGAAAATCTTAAAAAAACTAGATCTAGATCTAGAGATATACATACCTTGAACCGCCTCGTCGGCCGCCTCGTAGCCCTCTTCGGCCGCCTCGTAGCCCTCTTCGGCCGCCTCGTAGCCCTCTTCGGCCGTCGCGTCGCCCTCTTCGGCCGTCGCGTCGCCCTCGTCGGCCGCCGCGTCGCCCTCGTCGGCCGCCGCGTCGGCCTCTTCAGCCGCCTTGTCGCCCCCGTTGTCGATTCTACTGGATGAAGAAGAAAGAGGGAGAGAGATATGAGAAGAGGGAGAGGGAGAGATGGGAAGAGAGGATGAGGGGAGAGAGATATGAGAAGAGGGAGAGGGAGAGGTGGGAGGAGAGGGAGAGCTGGGAAGAGAGGATGAGGTTGGGAGAGAGAGAAAAAATGGAAGGATGAGAGAGAAATGGTGGATTTGGGGTTTTCATCTTGTCATCAAAAGTCCATTTACCTCACAAATTTTCCCTTGAGTCCATTTGCTTCATTTTGTCACCAAATTAGACCCCCTCACCCAATTCCCTCAATAACATATGACATTTTGTTTTGGGATATAATAATAGATATTGTAGAATTGAATAAATTTTTTGGCAGTAGAAATTTGATCAAAATTTAAAAATGTATATTTTTTAAATATATTCCATTTGTCAAAATTATATAATAAAATAGCAATGTCACAAACATTAAGATGATACAAAATTAAATTACATTAAGTTTTATTAATACATAAATATTAAAATCGAAAATAAATATTTTTCTATTTGTAATTGAATTTAGAATAAAATAATATAGAAGCATCATAATTATTTGATAGTAATGCAATATTATGTAATCATATCAAATTGAGATAAATAAAATATTGTAAAATTATTTAGAGTAAAAATAAAATAGATAATTTTGTCAAATAATCTTCACTACCATATTAAAGCAATATGAATTAATTTATTATTGAGAGAGAGAGAGAGAGAGAGAGAGAGAGAGAGAGAGAGAGAGAGAGAGAGAATTTGGAAAGGATCTAAGTGTTTTAGTAATTCAAGTAGGTAAATAATTTGCATTTATATTGAGATATGACATGGAATTTTTGAATTCATGGATATGATTTGTAAATGAGATGGAAAAAATTACATGACATGGCTTGATTAGTAAAAAAATGATATGATGTTGCTTAGTAATATGATGACACGTGGCAAAATACTCGGTGGCGTAATGTGGGATCAACATGTGAAAAAAACTAAGGTAACACAACGTGGTGGCTCCAATTATTACAGCTTTTATGTATATAGATTTAGTAAATTTTGTATTTGATTTTGGGTGAAGGACATTTGAATAAATTAGGTAAATTTTGTGTTTGATTATTATTTCCAACGTGTTGCAAATAGTAGTTATTTATTTTTCGATTTTTCTATTATGTGCCCTAAGGGTACACAATAAGCAACTAATAATGAAAATACTTGGTAAATCTTAAATTTTTTATTTTTTAATCTTTTTTGTGACGGGTTCACTTTTTTCCTTTAAGGATTTTAGTTTCTATTTTTAGTATGTTTATCATATGCCCTTAGGGCACACAATAGAAAAACCGTTTATTTTTTATAGATATATACTTCACTTAAATTTTGCATGTTGCTAAGAATAGTGTTGCCCTAAATTTCAGTTACGGAGACTACTGTCTCTCCTTCGACCAAAAAAAAATATAATGCTCTTTCAGTAGTCCAATATTATTGGACCATGAATAATGTTAGACCATGAATATTGTTGAACCCTATTAACTCTTACTTTTTACCATTTATCTTTCATCCATTTCATTCTATAATTCTCCATTTCATTTTTACTATTCATTGAAATATTAATGAACCATATGAACCGCATTTCTCACCTTTTCAATTGTCAGCAATCATTTATTTTATATACACAATTACTGCTACTTCTTTAAATTATTAATTGCTACTTCTTTAACTTATTAATTCTAAATACTTATTTACATAAGTGCGCATGCATATTTGAACTACAATTTGACTAATTTTGTAGATTATCATACATAAAAATTTGGTTTACATACACATATTAGCCAAAGAACTATTTGTAATTACAAATAAATGAAATATATGCAAATTGAGTTATATAAAAAATTACTAATTTTGTGTAATCTTTTAAAGTTAAGAGAACGAGTTAATTTAAAAGTTAAATGTGTTTTTGTTTACTCTAATCTAACCTCAAATGTTAATTTAATTTTAAAACAATCCAAACATGCATATATAAATTTAGTCTTTATGGATAGATAAACAAATATATGAATTATGGAATCATTTTCACTTAATTTTATTAATTTAAATTGTATCAAAATAACTAATTATATGTAAAGGAACTACTAAAAATTGAAGATATCATGCTAAAAATTAATTTAATGGTGGGGCTTATTTGAACCTCATAAAAACTGAAATGTGAAACTCTTTCAAAAGTATGGTGCTATTTCCTTTTTCTTTTTAGTTTGAAACTCTCTGTAATCCTTTATTAAATTAGTTTTGTTAGTACTTAGTACTACTAATAAATTTGGAATAAAGGATTGAAAGTTAAAACTTAAAAGTACCAAAATGATGATGACGTGCGACACAATGCTGCGAGGGTGTTTTGGATCTTTGATAATAATCATGCATAGAAATGTCATATAAACTAAGGTTTTAAATTGAGAAAATTGCATGCCATAAACTAGGTTTGTTTTATATATTGCGCACGTGTCTGAATAACTTTTTTTTTTTGGGTGCATGTCCCCAGTTTTTGCTGGTCGTAAAGGCGGATATGATACTCTGTACTTTCGACCGAAAAAATATGCCTACATTGTACTACATTTGTGGTCTTAGTTATCTTCTTTTTTATCCCGAAGGAAGGAGTATTTTTGCACCTTTTGTTCTTTGTTAGTTGTTACATGATAAAATGATAAATTTGCTAGAAATCAGATGATTTGTTGATATTGCCAATTTGTCAATTGCCACTCAATGCTTTCAGCTGAAAAATTAAGTTATACTGTAGAATATAGTAACATTGTACTATATTTTTTAGTTTTGTTATGAGAATTATTTTAATAATATGACTTTCTGGTACGATTAAGTTTTTTAGTTGAATGAACATGCGTAGGTAAACTATAATGAACCACTTACAATACAAAATGAAGAAAACGCTCCCTTTGCAACCCCCTCCCTGCGAACCCCTTGATGAACAGTACACACACAGAAAAATCGGAAACCCTAGCCCCAAAAATCTCGCAAGAATCAACCTGATCTTGTGCGTCTTTCTCTCAAATGGAACTCACCAAGTCTCCAAAGTTGGCTTCTGGCCACAAATCGGAAGTTCTAGATCCAAAATCCCCAATTTCGCTCGGGATGTCAAAGGCAAGAAGCGGCATCGTCCGACAAGCGCCGCTTCTCTGAGCCGAATCTCTTCTTTGAGAAGCCGATTCAAGCATCAGCGTGGCCTCTCTTGCCTGGAGCCAAGGTTGATTCGAAAGCTAGGGCTTCTTCGATTCCGTCACTGTTTGCAACTTTTCTTCCTTAAAATTCTGGGGGCAAGCTCTTCTATCAGAGGGAAGCAAATCTCAAGGCTGCTTTTCCGTGTTGAAGAAATCTGGGGGGGCGCTTTACCCCTCTCTGGTGCGGCTATGACAGGCCCCGAAATCCGTCAAACCCAAGGTCGTCTCTTTCCTTCTCTATGCTTAAGAATCTTAAATTACAACTGTGTACGCATGCTGGTCTGGAATGCATAATAAATTGCTTTGCAGAACCTCTTATTGCATTCTATACATTCCCCTTTTACTATCCGTGCATAATCATTGTAACCAAAGTACATACTTGCATCTGCATCTCTTTCGAGTACAAAACCAAGATCTTCACTCCAAGGGAACCTCAAGACCTCATGGAGAAAGACAAACGTTCATATAAAAAGGTTGTCTGTACTGATACCTCCATTCATAAAGACCAAGCCTCTAAAGAAACTCTTAAAGACAATGAAGAAAAATACACTACCAGGGTCATTGTGGCCTTTAAGGGTAGTTCTTCCACAAGGCCTTCTGAGGCCAACTCTCTTGGTACAAAGAAAGTGAAAGACAAAGCCAAAGCAAAAATTGATATGGTTATTTTCCTTGGCAAATTGTCAGGTGTCAAGGAAAAATTAAACCATTTAGAAGAAACCTCCCTATATGCTATTGTTCTTGGTGCTAGTCTCCTTTATTTCTTATATGCAACTTATTGTCAAGGTTTCCTTAAGCTTAAATCCAATTGTAATATGTTGCAGTATGCTGATTTTGGGGTGATGATTACACCATCTTTCTCCCTTGTGAGGGGTGGTGTATTCATGACTAAAAATAAGATAACTCTGATAGTTATGAACTCTAATTTTCTTCTTAAGCTAGTGACAATGGAAAAAATCAGAAACTTTTGTTCTGTTGTCTGCTTGACTAAAACATTTATCTCTAGTATCCTATGTGGCCTCCAGAGTTTATGTGCTGATAAAATGCATTCTGTAAACTGCTCCCTGATGCACAAATCCGCCATGTATAATGTTCATGAGTTTACTACTTTGGTGCCCCCTATCTTGCTGTTTTTTTTACCTACCACTATAAATGGATGCACAGTGATAATATATGATCTATATGACTTGAATAAACCCTTCAACACAAGATGGATTAAGACATCATACGTATTGGCTCCTAATTCTAGAAATAAGCAAGCAGACTGTTTAAATGACCGAAAATTCTATGTGACACATATGATCAGGAAAATTGTTCACTGCCCTAAGGAACTGTATGAACTCAGTTGCGTATTGTACATGATGGTGGTGCAGGCTCAGCCGCAGCTTGTATTCAAGACCCCCAGCTGGACAGGAAGCCAATATACACGACCTCAGAAACAAGCGAACAGAGCAAGAGACCAAGCTTATTACAACAAAGGACGACTACCTCAAAGTGCCCAATTTTGTAAATCTTGTTTGAAAACATTGTACTATAGTAAAGATGTTCTGATGTACTATGATAGCAAATGTACAATATTAACGATAGCTAAACACAGTTGTCGGCTTTGTAAACCAAAGACATTGGACTGTTTAACCCAGTATGTAATAAATCAGTTGAATTGCTCATACTATTGTAATGTCCGCTCATCTAGCATTGTTATACGTATTGATAATAGAAAAGCCAGAATTAGCATACTTAAGCAACAATATCAATATAGTAAGGATAAGTTGTCGTTAAAAAGAGACATACTTGCATCTAAGTTCATAGGAACTTCCGAAACACTCTCTCCTAATGTTATCAAATGAAAATTGCCTTCTGGAATAGTAGGGGTATCGGTAGGAAATCATTCTGGCCCGAAATAGATTCCTTCTGTAAAATTGAACGAATTCAAATCATGGCCGTAGCAGAAACCAAAACTGACCAATCTCCAAGTGATCAAACTTGGAGAAGGGCAGGGTTCGACAATTTGATCTGGTCTCCGGCTTCCGGTAGAGCTGGAGGCATTATGGTAATGTGGAAAGAGCACCAAATGCATAATGAATGCATATCGCTCCTCCTACAACAACCCCGATATATAGTACTTAAATATATACATCAAATCACTAAGTATACTATAGCCATTTGTCTCTTGTATGCCCCTCCTAAAGAAAATGAGAAAGAACAATTTTGGAACGAACTTGCACAAACTATGAAAAATTTCAACCTCCCACTAATCATATTAGGTGACCTAAATGAAATTCTTCAACCTAATGACAAACAAGGTGGTAACCACCCCGATAATAGTAGATTTAATCGGTTGACAAAGTTCATGGATGAGTGTAATTTATCAGATCTTCCAACAATAGGAAATTTATTCACCTGGAGGAAAAACAAGACGGAAATAAATAACACTTACGAAAAATTGGACAGGACTTTAGTAACTGATAACATTCTCCAATGGTTCCCGAATGTGCGAACATATAACCATGCTTTTACCACCTCAGATCATTGTAAAATATCAATTGAACTAACGAATGGACATATTGACAAAGCGCTTCCGTTTAAACTGGAAAAAATGTGGATGCAACGACGCGACTTTCGAAATGTAGTCAAGCAAGCGTGGAGAGTCGAATTTCAAGGATCGTATATGTTTCAACTCATAAAAAAACTCAACTTTTTAAGAGATTAACTAAGGATTGGAAAAAGAGAACACTTGGAAACACATTTGAACAACTTAGACAAACTGAGGATACTCTTTTAGAGTTACAAAAGCAGATCATTCAATCACCGCAACCTGCAATCATTCAGAAACAATTACGCCTAATAAAGAAGAAAGAAAGTATTTTGAATTTCCATAAAACCTATTGGAAACAACGTGCTAAAACGAAGCACATCCGACTATCGGATTCAAATTCAGGATATTTCCATAAAATTGCTACTGGTAGGAGAAATCGGAAAGCAATTAAAACCTTAATCTCAAGCAACGGCACGTACATAGTGGGTGATGAAAACATACACAATGAGATAAAAGAAGACTTTAGAAAGCGATATACCAAAGAACCTGTGAACAAAGTTCTTTCTAAGGAATATCTTAAACTAATAGACCGAGAAATCTCAACCGAAGATAATATGCAACTTATGAAACCTATCTCGAATGAAGAAATAAAGAAAGCAGTTATGCAAATCGGATCAGATAAGTCACTGGGGCCTGATGGAATGCCTGCAGAATTTTATAAAAAATATTGGGACCTGGTGGGACCATCAGTAATTAAAGCGATTAAAAGTTTTTTCCATTCTGGGAAAATTTTGAGACAAACCAACCATACGTTCATTTCGCTCCTTCCAAAAAAAGAGAATCCTTCGACAACAAATCATTATAGACCCATAAGCTTATGTTCCACCATCTATAAAATCATAGCAAAAATTCTGACAGATCGTTTGAAACGAGTAATGCACAAGATTATCCACCCTCTCCAAGGGGCGTTTGTAGCTGGAAGAGCAATACAAGACAATGTGCTCATTGCCCATGAGGTTTTTCATTCCTTTAGGGCTAGTCAAGCTAAGACAGGATGGCTAGCTGTCAAACTTGATATGGAAAAAGCATATGATCGAGTAGATTGGAGCCATATATTTGACATATTAGAACAATTCGGCTTTGATAGTAAATTTGTTAATTGGATACGCGAATGCGTTTGTACAGTGTCTTTCTCTGTATTAGTAAACAGTGGACCTACGGACCCTTTCATAGCACAACGAGGTATTAGACAAGGTGATCCGCTATCACCATATTTATTCGTAATTAGCGCCGAAATCCTGGCTAGGAAACTTCAAGTAGAATGTGATCTCTCAAGAAATGTTATTGGATTTCCGATCTCTAGAGGTGGGTCGAAAATTCCATTTCTTGCTTTTGCAGATGACATTATTATCTTTTCAAAAGCCACCCACCATGCTTGTAGCAATATTAAGAAAATAATTGATGAATATTGTGCAATATCTGGACAAAAAGTGAACTATCACAAATCCGCTTTTCATACATCGAAAAAAGTAACTAGTCACCAGAAACAACAAATCCAGCAAATTTTGGGAATTTCCACGATGACAAACCTTGAAAAATATTTAGGTTGTCCGATTGTCAATAGGAGAGTCAATAAAGATACATTTCAGGAAACCGTCGGAAACGCCAAAAAACAGTTGGCCAAATGGAAGGCAAATTCCCTTTCCCAAGAAGGTAGAACCGTTCTGATACGTTCAAATTTAGCAACAAAACCAAACTATATCATGCAAAGTTTCATGCTTCCAAAAGATATTCATGATGAAATTGATGCCACCAATCGGATGTTTTTTTGGAACAAAGACAGACAACATAAACCCCTAATCGGGTGGGATAGAATATGCAAACCGAAATATTATGGAGGACTGGGACTAAGGAAAGCTGAAGATATGAATAAAGCGCTACAGATGAAACTCCTCTGGAAAATAATAACAGAACCTTCAAACCCATGGGTTAAAGTGGTCACGGAAAAGTATCTAAGAGGAAAAACACTAATGGAATACAAAGTCAAAGCAAATACATCTTGGCAATGGAAACGCTTATTAAAACTAAGAAAGGAATTCGGGAAAGGGATAATCTGGCAAATTGGAAATGGCAAAACTGTAAATTTTTAGAAGGACAATTGGATCATGCAAGAACCACTAAAGAATTACGCATTGAGCCCAAATATGATCAACGATCAAACAACTGTCGATCAATTCATCAATAATGATCACTGTTGGAAAATCAATGACTTGCAACAGATTCTTCCGTCGCAGATGGTAGAGCGGATTAAGTCAGTTCCAATACCCTATAATGAATTAGAGGACCGCTTCTTCTGGGCTCCAAGTAAGAACGGTTGGTTCTCAACAGAAACGGCAGTTAAGTTAATCGGTAATCACGAATCATTAAGTCCGAACCCCAATAACTGGATATGGAAAATGGATACCTTCCCAAAGGTTAAAAATTTTCTTTGGAAAGTGGATATGAATGGATTACCCACGAAAGTTAGACTACAACAGAAACATATACATACCCCTGCCGGATGCCTTATGTGCAATAGTTTAGAGGAAGACGCAACCCATCTGCTAATAGAATGTCCTCATACTCTTAATCTAATACAACGAATAAACAACACAACAGCCCACAAAATTAGGCATTATGACCCTACTAATAAAACCCCCCGGAACATCCTTCATGAGCTCAATCAAAAGTTAAATGCAAAAGATTTTACCGAATTAGTTGTTAGCTGGTGGAGCATATGGCATCAGCGTAACAAACTAGCCTTTCAACAATCGCCGAATGATCTCATTCCGGACCTTGTGTCATACGTAAAGATCCATCTTCAACAATGGAAAGATAGCAAGAGAAGGGAAGAAGAAGATGATGCGTATAATGGATCGCCCCACATACCCATAGCCACAAGGAAGAAAAGACCGAAGAAATGGGAAAGGCCCAAACGAGGATTTAGTAAACTCAATTTTGATGGTTCGAGACTCCAAAATGGAGATGCAACGGGCGGAATAATCTTAAGGGACTATGAAGGCGAGACTATTGCGATTTCTGCTATCAAATATGGGACAATATCAGTTCTTCAGGCTGAAGCAATGGCCCTTCGCGATGGAATCCTGGCAGCAAAAGAAAAGCACATAACTAAGTTAGAAATTGAGGGTGATAACGAAACTGTCATCAAGGTTCTACAAGGCCATCGGACTTGTCCTTGGGAAATCGAGAGAATTATATCGGATTCTCTCATCCTTTTGCAAGATTTTGAGACGGTCCAATTCTCTCACTTGGGTCGTCTGATCAACACTGTGGCCGATAAAATTACTAAAATGGGCCATAGTTTTTCGAATGATACACTTTGGAACCAACCAGAACTTCTTGTTCTCATCCGCAAGGATGCTCTAGGACGACCTCCCTGAACGGAGGCCCTCCTAATTCTCACCTTTTCAAAAAAAAAAAAAAAAAACATGTGTAGGTAAACTTGTCAATCGGGTCGGGTCAGGTGGGTTCGGGTCGGGTCGTTCCGGATTCGGATCAATCGGGTTACGGGTTAAACTGGGTTGGGTTGTTCCAGGTTTTCAGGTCGGATCGGATCAACCCAATGGGTCAAGAGTATAATTTTTTTTTACCAAAAATATAATAATAAAATATTATTTTTTAAATACTTTAATAATAAACATAATATAATTTTCAGAACAAATTTTATACATTGTAGTATAATTTAAACTATAAAAAATCGGGTCCGCCCCAATGGGTTCGGGTTTCAATCGGGTCGGATTGAAATTGTATCACATGTCTAAATTTTTGGGCCGAAACCCAAAATTTTTGGGTCGGTCGGGTCTGGTCAGTTTTGACAAGTCTATGTATAGGGCTTACTTTTTTTTTATTTTATAGACATTTTGGAGAAAATTTAAGTCGAAAACATATAGTTAGTTCTTAAGGCTTTACATTCTCGCTCAACAAAGGAAAAGTTATAAGATTTTACATTCAAGATATAATATTATAACAAGTCTTATGGTCCTTTTTTTTTAATTGGTGGAAAACAAATAAAAATACAAAATAGACTACCAGCTTTTAAAAAATACAATAAAAAATTTACTTTAACCAATCAAAATGAGTGGACCACAAAGGGACCATACAAAAAGGACCAGAAGATCCTTGGTGCTTATTCGCAACCTAAAACGAGTGACAAATTTAAACTTTCTTCAAGACATGGAGATGGAGAGTACCGTCTCTCCTTCTACCGAAAAAAAACGAATCACAAATTTGCCCATAGTATGTAAGGGTGATACATTTACCCACGCGAACTCATCTTCTTTTATACCAATGTAAAATAAACAATCTTCTATATATCTTCTATACAACACTTAAAATTCCCCCCCTCTTGTCATATTAATGACTTCTCTCTAATTGTTTTTTTTTTAGTGAATTATCTATCTCTACAACTCTTATTTTTCTTTTCCTTGTCAAATAAATGCATGTTTTTATACTTTTTTATTTTTATTTGTTTTTTTATTTGTAATTGATTATGAATGCATGCTACTATGTCTTATTTTTTACAT
Organism: Polygonum maritimum; assembly: GCA_963924305.1. Lineage (NCBI taxonomy): Eukaryota > Viridiplantae > Streptophyta > Magnoliopsida > Caryophyllales > Polygonaceae > Polygonum > Polygonum maritimum. Next base: position 32,983,884 of record OZ002734.1, read on the forward strand.
ACATATAGCATGTTATAATATTGTAACTTGAATACAAAGTCTTATCATTTTTTCTTTTTTGGCGAGAATGTAAAGCCTAAAGAGCTAACAATATGCTTTCGATTTAAATTTCCTCCAAAATGTCTATAAAATTATAAAGAGTAATTCCTACAAATGTTCATTCGGCTAAAAAACTTAATTGTAATAGAAAATTCAATTATCAAAATAATTCTCATTAAAATTAATAAAATCAAATAAAATAATTTCATATTTTATATTTATTTTATCTACTATTTTTTGGACAATTCAAAATAAAATTGTGTTATGACGAAGAATATAATTTTCACCTTCTAGAAAAATACGGTGAAAGAAATTGTTCGTTCATCGGACGAGCAAGCTTTCTAGTCCTTCGTAGAACTGGACATCAATTTGGTCATTGTAGGCAAGTATTACGTATATATAACCTCAAGGGGTTGGTCTAGTGGAGCATGACAAGGTATCGGTCTGACAAGTTGCAGATTCGGGACTCTAGTCTCTTTGAGGTGAATCACATGTGAATCCTCTTATAAGAGCTCTCTAAGCCTTTGAGTCTTCTTTACCGTTAGACTGAGGCACCATCCCTCACCCTAAATTTCTTTGGTCAAAAGAAAAGTAATGCGTATATATCCAAACAATCAAATGAATGAGATTTTGTAGCATTAATGAAAGATGGTATAATAATTAGTTAATTAATAATTAATACATGCCCGCGAGAGTAACGCTCCAAATTGGTTGTGTACAATAAAGTTCAAGGCGAGTAGGTTTGGGGTAAAACAGAAATGTAGGCCGGATCCAAATTGTTGACGATGTATGTGCGTTATGAAAGCCCAACTGCCACTGAATTATGGGCAGGCCCTACCTAATAATCGATTCCTGGCTAGACAGCCAACATTATGTCATAATTTTGATATAAAAAAACATTATGTCATAATTTTGTTATAAAAAAACATTATGTCATAATTTTGATATAAAAAACATTATGTCATAATTCGGGGTCAAGAAATAGTTATTGAAGGTTTCATTCTATTTTTATTTAAATTTAATATTACTTCCTTCGTTTCATAAAATACTAAAATAAAGATTTTTTTTTCCCAATTTTCACATTTTTTTGAGAGAATTTTGAAATAGAGAGGATGATAGATTTAGGTTTTCAATGTGTTTTAAGTTAAACAAAAATTGTTTTAATTTCAATAACGGTTAGTTTCAAGAAGGATTTAATTATATAGCAATTCATATATATCATAATTGCTAATTTACAAGCAAATCTACAAATCTAGGTTAAGAGCATAACACTCAAACAACTTTCTCTCTCCACTATTTGACCAACCGTTGACCGATGTTGATCAACCGTTGACCAGCTGTTGACTGTCATCACAATTAACAATATTCACACCTAATTGCATCACAAGTGACAATATTCACACCTAATTGTCATCATAAGTGATACCTAATATTGTCATCACAAGTGATAATATTCAACAATTTACTAGAACATTATATTAATCACACCGAATAAGTATAGCTAAAACAAGACTTATGCACACAACTCCAAATTATCATCACAAGTGACAATATATATATCATCACCAATATTATCAAAAGATCTTCTTGATAGCACCTAATTGTTATTACAAGTGACAATATTCCGCAAATAAGTAGAAGATTATATTAATTACACCGAATAAGTATAGCTAAAACAAGACTTATGTACGCAACTGCAAATTATCATCATAAGTGACAATATATGTCATCACAAGTGCCTATATATGTCAAATGCTTTTAGTGTCATCACAAATTACACACGTACAATCTAACTAGCAAATAACCTATAAATAAATAACACCTAGTTGTCATCATAAGTGATAATATTTGACAAATAACTAAAAAATTATAGTAATTAATCCAAATAACTAGAGGACGTTATTAGCTTCTAAAATATATATGTAAAATATATAAATAAAAAAGTCGTTCAATTATAACTCAAACTACATTATGATTCAATTTTAATCAAACAAGTTTCACAGATTCTCTGCTTTGAAAAAAACCAAAGTTAGAAGGGGAATTGTAAGAAAATAGGAAATGAAAGTTAGATGTGGAACTGTTGGAAAGCGAAAACGAGAGTTAGAAGTGGAACCGCACAAAACCAAAGTGAGAAGATTATAATAATCAATCCACATAACATTGGATTCATCCAAAGATCATGGGTATCAAATCTAACATCCAAACTAGTCCACATACTTGGTGCAAAACCCGCTCTCACTCGGAAAATGCTATCGCTCTCAAGGCTTAAAGAAAGCACGATTTCAAGCATTCATTAACCAAACAATGTAATAACCCCTTCTTAAGAAATTGAGAAATCAACAAAAAGATCCCTTAACACAAAGTGCATTAAGTACCACCAAAAATCCAAAATTGAATACCAATTATAGACAACAAGAACCTTGCAAGCACCTAATAACTAATCTAAGCAAATACAGTTCTTCACACAACATTGGCAAAACACAAATTACTCGGGAAAAAATACACGAATGTAATAAACACCCAAACAATAAGCTATAGCTTGCACAAACAATCAAACGCACAGCCAAACCGATAATCATTGCATCAAGATGTTGCTACTTGTCTGATTAGCAAACACCAATCCAAAATCCTTTAGAATCCTTCTCCATTTACAACATCAAATATTAGTTAAACCCTAATACATAAGATTTGATAACAAATTCCACAAGTGTGAAGCATACCTGGGATCCTCCTCGTCTTGCAACTCCAAATCTTGGCCAGTCTCTCCGCCATCGCCTTCCGCCGCCCTCCACTGTCTCCTCCATCGGTGATACTTGGTGAAAACACACAACATATGAGCAAAACACCGAAGAGCGCGCGTATCCAACCTCATAGGAAGCGCAAGCTCCTCCTTCCAATTAAGCACCAGAATGACGGTCGCCACAAGGACGGAAGAGAGGTTCCAGGCGACGTCGAGGAGGACAACGGGCCTAGAGTATGCTCAATCGCTCAGGCGATCCTCAATCTGCTGAGCGCCGCCTCTCTCACCATCATCGATGGCTCCCTCATCATCTTCGGCCACTGCTCGCTCGTCGGAAAAACCTAGCCGCCTCCGCTACCGAGCACCGAGTTCTCCGGCGTATCAGCATCGTGTCTCGGGGGAGTGACCGGAAGCAAAGGCTCCAAATCCGAGTAGTACAGAGACGACGAGAGCTCCACCGTTCGTCGGAGCTATACTTCTCCGATTTGTCGGAGCCATGTGGCGATCGGAAGGAGGAGTGAGGTGCTTCGTCAGTCGTTCGCCTGGTCCCGACTCCTGTGTTTGTGGCCGGGCAAGATAAATTAAATAAGGTTTTTCCTTATATACGGGTCAAAAATGCAAAAAAGGGGAGATGGACCAAACAAGAAAAACAAGCCTAAAAGGCAACCGCCCAGCCCAATTCCCTCTAGTTTCAATGGGTTTCTCTATTTTTCGTTGGTTTAACTCTTTGTTGAAATTAGAAATATAGTAATGAGTGAGAGTAGTGTGCTGTTTTTGGAAAGTTTTAGTATTAACGGAATAAAAAACGTTTTTTGGAATCGAAAAATCCATATGTACACCGCAATAAAAGCGTGTGAGTTGGTATATTTGGGCCGTTCATTTATATACAATAGTGCTTTTTAAAATCTTGTTCGTCCATTTTCTCGCTTGTTGTTCGATTGCTTCCTCCTCCTTCATTGAAAGCCCCTTCTGTATGCAGTCCACCTCCATTCTCTTCGCACCCTCCACCTCATGCTTCGATCTTCGTCAATCCTCCTCTTTACCTGTCCTTGTCACTCCTTCTGTGCCTTTCCTTCCCATCTTTCTTCTGCCCAGGACATTCTTCTTTTGTGCTTCTCCGCTTCTTGTCTCCCTAATCCTTCTTCTTACTCTCTCTTTCATTTGCATATTTCCTCTACCCAGGTCCTTCTTCGTCTCGCTTCTTGGATTTCAACTTCGTCTCCTTGATCCTGCCTTCTTATTTTGGTTTCGTATGTGGAGGAGGAGAAAGGTCAGATTCCATCTCTCTTTTCAGGCCGTCTATAATTGGGATTTTGATTTAGATGAAGCAAGAATAAGAAGGTGTGCATCAATGCATCATGAGTGGTACAAGTGGCTGGCTATATCACCTCCTTGATGGCTGACTATATCGCAGGGTGCAGACTAGTTCAGGCGTGCTCCGTCCAATTCTCTCGAGTCTGACAAAGTCCTGCGCGACCTAATCCGTAGAATAGTGCCCGCCTGTTGGGTCTAGCCTAACTCATTCCTTATAAAAAAATGAGTAGTACAAGTGGCGCTTGACACATCAGCTCATTGGTTGAGCAGTCATGGGTTTACCTTGAGGTTTCAGGTTCGAGAGTCCAGGGCGGCGGTTTACCCTCTTCTCTTTAAAGCTCAGGATGCATTACAGATGCATTCGTTAGGTCAAGTGATTCGACTCGACTCGACTCAATGATGGGAGATAAAAGCAGCAAGGTGTGCATTAGAAGTGCTAAAAACAATTAAGTAAGGTTTTACTCTCCGAGGGTGGTTTAGACGGTAGCTTGGGGCGCGTGGTTTTGTACAGTTTATATGTATTTATTCACATAGTTTTGATAAATTGGTTGATTTTCATTCTAAAATGGCGCATATATAGATGGCAAGGAATCGACTTTAGATGACAAGTTTTGAACATGCCCCATCAATAAGGATCATTGTTATCATTTATGGATCATGAGTAGAATTACTCGAAGTAAAGAGATAAACGGTATTAGAGATACGTACTGCTTTGGATCTTAAGATCATTTTAGGAGCAATTACTATCATTATAATCATAAATTAATCATGTAAATTGGTTTATGTCAACTGATTCGACTCAATGGTAAGAGCAACAATGAGACTCGTTTCTTCACCTAAATTGAGAGACGAAGGCAATAATCAAATACAAAATCTCACAGCATACCCGTACCTAATACCCTATGATACTTAACATATACTCATTGGTTTGAACAAATGATGAAGCATTTTCTCCCACTTGAGCACAATACTATAGGCTTAAAAATATATAGACACTGAATTTGTCCATTTTAGTCATTTGGACACCTCATCTTTAAAACGGACATATTGAGCACCTTAACTTGTCAAAACCTACCTATTAAACACCTCGTCTCTAATTACGCAGTGCCATAATACGTATGCGCTATTACGTGAATATGACTAAGCTATTACGTGAATATGACTAAGCAAGAAAATACTATACTAGCAACTTTTCATAGGTGCCAATCACCTTGTAACAAGAAAATATCACAATTATACATGTCCTTCTTGGATTGGTGTAATTAAATTTAAAATTTAAATTAAAATATTTGCTTCTCAATTAGTCCAACGTCACTGGGATACGTTACTATCTGTCTAATTGTGCCAAAATTGGTAATAGTATGAGTATTTACTCCCCGTGATATCAGCCATTATATACCCATTTTATTATTTAAATAATAATATTTTACAAGGGAGCGTGTGTTTTACAAGGGAGCGTGTAACACACGCACAGAAAATCGAAGGTGAGGCGCGTGGCGGGCAAAACCCCACCGAGCGAAATACAAGAAGGAAGAGCCAGCAGTCTGCAATAAAAGCGCCATCCCGAAACTCCCTCCTTCCCCCCTACCCGAAAAAACTCCATTTTCGAAGATCTCCGTTTCGAGACCTCCGCTCTCTCTCCTTTTCACTGTCTTTCTACTCTCTTCTGCTACTCTGCTAAAAACCTAGCGCCTACACTCATCTCCGTCCAGATCTTCTCCGCCGAACGCATTTCCCGATTCCGCATTGCGCACTTGCTCTTCAAGCTAGCACCGGTTTTTTCTCGTTTCGGTGGAGTTCGTTCATGGCGATTGTCTCCGTCATCGCTCGCCTTTGAGTTGGAATCGGTCCGCATTTTGTGTTTTCTGGATGCTTTGCTTGCTGACGAGGAGTGATCGGTGTTGATTTGGTGTCGGAAAGGGGGAGCGGAGCGGAACGGAACCCTAAATTCGCGCCGGAGGAGGAGGGAGTCTTTGTCGTACTCGGATATCTGGTGGTAGGATCGGTTTCGGTGCTTTCTCCTGTGTTGAATTTGGTCGAGCGTTTTTCGGTGTGAAGATGAGAGGGTTTGGTGTTGGTGTGGTTCTCATTCTTGTTGTTGTTGGTCGGCTCAATGCAGCCACCAACTCTGGTCAAGGTGCGCTTTTCTTCATTCCTGAATTGTATTGCTTTTCGGATTTTTGTATTCTAGCATTTTGGAACTGTGCAATTTGATAATTCCCTTTTATTTCATGTTCTCAATTAGGCGCTCTCTTATATTTGAATTCTTCATGCTTTGTTCGAATAGTGATATGGTAGTCGGTTTTTTCAGTAGGTTTAGGGTTGTAACGTGCAATTTTGACAATTAATCACTAATCAGGCAGATAGAACTTTTTCTTGAGGGAAGCAAATTGCTGTGCCAAAGCTTGAGAGTGGTAGGAATAGGAAATTCTAGCTCTTTTGGTGTGTGCATTGTGAAATTGTGTCATGTGAGATATTTTTTGCTGAAATTCTGCTAGGTCTGGCTCTGCTTAGGGTTTCTTTGCTGAAATCCCAGAAGTCAATTCTGGTCTTCATTGCATTTTATTAGCTAACAAACACAAAAAGTACAATATGGATACTTGGCATCTAGAATTCGCAATTACGTTTGTCGTTTCGCAGATAATGCTCGTTTGTCGTTTCACAGATAATGTTCATAGAATGCCCACTCAATTCTGGGCAAAAATGCTTAAAATTGATGACAAACTTGTCGTGTCCGACTGTCCGTTATTCCGTTAGCTCCCGTTTTGGCGGTATTATATTTGTACGGAGGAGAATAATAATATAATTTTGGTAGCATCTGAATATATTTTTGAAGTATATTGCATCACCTTCTTAGTCAGATATTTGCTAGTAAACTTGATTTGATTGTATTTATGTGTCTGTGTTGACGAGGAGAGGGGGAACGGTAGACAAGCTACAAGGGGTGTATTATATGTCAGATATTTGTTATTAAACTTGATTTGATTGTATGTATGATTCAAACTTCCTATGTTCTTCATTCAATGAAGATGATGCTCTTGCAGGAATGAAAATTTTTAGATAATGTGTTATCATAATTCATAGGCTTTGAATTATTTATAACAGTATTACTACCTACAATAAAATCTTGCCGAACAAACCGTAAAATGGAAATAAAGGAAATTCATTAAGAATCATGACCAGTGTAGTCAGTAGAGTAAGTGAACTATTATCAAATAACCTTCTATTTGAATTCGTGAAGGATTTATTGATGACTTTATCATGAGCACGGCGTGTTATGCCAGAACAACATCCTCTCACTACCCATTTACTCGTTTTTTTTTCTTGAGAACACTACCCACTTAATTGAAGTAAGGTTAATAAGTAAATGAGTTTGGAGAAATCCAAGTTTCATCCTGATAAGTATGAGATTTTGCCAAAATCTTGTTTAACGTAAGAGATTCAAAGTTTTCATTTCCCTTACCATCTAAAGCATGCAAAAAAAACAACTTTGCTTACGATTTAACTAGGAATGACAGATAACATGTCCCCATGTAGCAAATCGTTTTATTTGCTTCTTCCAAACCTTTGGCTTGTGCTTCTAAAGAAACTTGGCGGCAGTACGTCATCCATGGGAGGCTGGCTCATCCTAGTGGTGACCAACCGTTTACTATACACGTTTACTATGTTGGCTGAGACAGCTGTCTCTGCTATCCAATAAGGGAAAATTTCACTGAATCAATATGCCATTATCCCATATATACAAATTGTTTTTTGTACTGAAGACAATCCCATAAGCACACATATTTGGCATTTAAGAACCGTTTTATTTGCCAGATACAAATTTCGTCCGCAAGTAATGATTCAATCATAAAACTTCTGTTGATCATGGAATATCCAGTCAATTGCCCCATTGTTGATTGTCTGCATTTTCACATTCTTAACCATTTTGGATGTAATAATGTTTTCATTGCCCCTGTCTTTCTATCTTAATAAGAGTAGATAAAAACTTCATCTTATTTTTGCCGTCTCCTTCTCTGTGTAGTATCTTCGTTGACGAAAATATTCTTGCCTCCTACTGGTCTTCCTAGCAATTTAATGCCCATCGGAAAAGAGCAGTTACGTGACTGTAAGAAGCTTGTCTCATTCCTAATTTGCATTTCACTCTTCTTGTTTTCTTGATAATTAGTTATTGACTATACAAGCTCCTGTCTTGAAAAAGTAACCCCAATGTATTGTGGAAGTGATTGAATATGATAAAAGATATCTCTATGTAATCTTTTTCTTGTGATATTTAAACAAGCTCCCAAAGTTGTTGATTATTATCTTAATCTCCTTTCATATGATATTTGTGGTATTCTTATTTGCAGTGCCTGTAATTAGTTTTTTCTTGCCTCCCCTTCCAACACAACTGCGAATGCTTAGAGCATTTTATGAGCTTTCCCCTGCCCCTGCACCTTCTCTAACAAATCCAGGTATTTTTGTTGACTTTGAATCCTCAACTTTTGTTTCTATTGTAATATTGACTGTTTTCATTCTTATCCAGTTTCAGCTGCTGCTCCTTTCAGCAAAATGTTACCAAGACATCATCACCATCATCATCGTCACCATCACCATCAAAGAAGGCCTCATGCAGCCTTGTCCCCTGCTCCTGCAATTTCACAGAGTAATTGTCTAAGAAACAAAAAAAATGTCTAAAGGAATCTTTTGGTCTTAAGGATACTTAATCAATGTTTTTAGATTGACTAGCATCAGTTATGAGATGAATGCATCAATGATAATCTTTCTGCTGCGTATTTATGATGTGACAGTTCTGGCTTAATCTATATATGTAGCTTTAGTTAGTGGTTTCATTTTTAGACGATGACAGTAAATTAAAATTTATTTTGCTCAAGTGATGGGACACGGCGCGGCATATCATCCACTTTCTTTTATGAAGTTTGGAATTGCTGCTCCTCTGCTATGGGCAATTTCTATCTGATAGATAAAACAAGAAGATTTAGTTTCTTACCCTTCAAGTCGAGAATAGGACTCAAGGTTGAAAAGATAAATTTTCAAGCTAAACTGTCTTTATTCCTAGTTAAGAAGATATAGAGAACTATTTGAAAACAAAGTGAAAAACATTCATATTCTGTGCATGAAAAATTGTATGGCTTAATTTAAACCAACCAGAGAACTTCTTACACTAAACCTTCCCATGTGTAGGAGCAGCATAATAATACTTCAGATTTCTAACCTTTATTTCGTTCACAGGCTGCGGTCAAACTTGTTTGGATCCACTTGCTCCGAAACCAATTGGATCTGCTTGTGGTTGTGTCATTCCTTTGAAAGTTAGACTGCTTTTACACATAATTGTGTATGATGTCTTTGCTGAGGTTAACGAGCTAGCAATTGAGCTCGCAGAAGGCACATATGTCAAACGCAGTCAAGTACAAATAGTGGGTGCTGTTTCTGATTCACTTGATCCAGGAAAAGCATTAGTGGACATAAACTTAGTCCCTCTTGGTAACAAGTTTGATATGACTACTGCAACACTAATTTCTGACAGATTTTGGAAAAAGGATGTGCCACTAAATAGCACACTTTTCGGAAATTATGAAGTCGTTTCCATTATCTATCCAGGTATGTGCCTGAGACTTGTGTGTTTTTATACTTGAATTCTGTGGTACAATTCAAAAGCTGCTGTTCTTCAGGAATTCCTTTGCCGCCACCATTAGGAACTGGTTCAAGTGGAACCACAGGAGAAGGACAAGACCCAATTACTGCTAAAGTTGCAGGGAATAATTACAAAATGAGTACTAGAACTATTCTCCTCATTGTTTTCTCGGCCATAGTTGTATGCCTGGCTTTCTTCGCTGCTGTTTATATTATTATAAACTGCAGGAAGGATAGAAAACCATCAAATGCTGTGGGTCCTTTATTCCCACCTCCAGTCAATAGGAGAAAAGGTAATGTCCATGTCTTATCCATTTTGGCCAATCACAGTGTGTGTAACCTAAAGAGGAATTGATAAAATCTGGTGAATCTCTTTCATATGTTGTTTAATGTTCTCACAACTATTCAAGTTCCTTGTATGTAATATTACTATCATATGTCTTTTGCTACGAGAAACTCATAATTTAATAAGCTTGCAGTATAGGGACTCTCTGGAGTAGAAAGTAAACAGCCCTAATTGGGAGGTCAAATCTTCTGTTTGTCCTACTGAGTTCTAAGTAGCAAAAAGAATCATATGGTCTCTTCAATTTGTCAGAGTTTGTGTTTTACTTTGCCAGCTTTAAGATTGAACTTGGTAGTTTCCGGAAGCTTAGCATAGCCCATCAAATTAAATACCCATATTCAATCCAAGAACAAGCTTTATGTAATTTTGGAAATGCACCATCAGAGGTCATGATTAGCTTATGCCTTTTTCCATGCAGGGACTGGATATGCTCTTTCAAGTAGTGTTGCAAGCTCAAGATCAATGTCACTGTTTTCTGCCATTCCATCTGCCCTCTCTATGAAAAAATTTTCACTCGCAGAAATTGTGAATGCTACAGAAAACTTTAGCCCACAGAGAGTCTTGGGGGAAGGAGGATTTGGAAGGGTCTATCATGGAATTATGGAAGATGGAACTGAGGCAGCAGTGAAGTTGCTTACAAGAGATGATCAAAATGGTCACGCTGACTTTGTTGCAGAAGTGGAGATTCTAAGCCGATTGCATCATCGTAACCTAGTAAAGTTGATTGGAATATGCATTGAAGGGCAGAAGCGCTGCTTAGTCTATGAGATTGTGCACAATGGAAGTGTTGATTCCCATTTGCATGGTACAGTCTTTGTCTATTTTTAATTTTATAAAGCTCTAATTTATTTTTCGAATTTTCTCTAAAGGATCAGGATTATTAGTAGTTATTGTAAACAATCATGTCTTCCAGGTTTGGACAGGGAAAAGGGAGCTCTAGATTGGGATGCAAGGATGAAGATTGCCATTGGTGCAGCTAGAGGACTGGCTTATCTCCATGAGGATTCAAATCCTCGAGTTATTCACCGTGATTTCAAGTCAAGTAATATTCTATTGGAGGATGACTTCACACCTAAGGTCTCAGACTTCGGCTTGGCCAGAGAAGCCACAGAAGGAAGCCATCATGTCTCCACAAGGGTCATGGGAACTTTCGGGTATGTAAAATCTTCAATTAATTAATAATACGCTGGGAGATTGGAAAACTTGTTTTATGCTTATGTATATCCATATATATTGTGGAGGAACAAATCTATTATTGTCAGAGAGAAGAAACCACAAAGGATAGATACTACCTAAACATCACTTAAAAATTATACTTGCTGACTATGAAAGAATTTCTACTGCTAATTCTTGGAAGAACCCTATTATCTTATGAAAGGAATTTAACAGCTTCTTCATCAAAATCATGAAAGCACTTTCTTACCAAATCCATAATCTTGCAATTTTCAGGTACGTAGCCCCCGAATATGCAATGACGGGGCATCTTCTTGTCAAAAGTGACGTCTACAGCTACGGAGTTGTGCTCTTGGAGCTTCTAACTGGAAGAAAGCCTGTGAACATGTCAGAACCTCATGGACATGAAAACCTAGTAACATGGGCAAGGCCACTCTTGACCACCAGAGAAGGCTTACAACAATTGATTGACCCTTCCTTGTCTAAAACCAACAACTTTGACGACATAGCTAAGGTGGCCTCCATAGCCTCCATGTGTGTACATCCAGAGGTGAGTCACAGGCCATTCATGGGTGAAGTTGTGCAAGCACTAAAACTAATCTACAACGACACCGATGAAACCGGTGGGGATTGTGCTAGTCAATTGGGCTCTTCAGTTCCGGATGTGGACAGCGACATTGGTCCATCTGATAGCAGCTGGTGGAATGCAGGTGGGCTTTCTCCTGCCTTCATAACAATGGATTATAGCTCTGGCCGGCTTGAAGAAAACCGAAACCGGCCGTTTTCAGCTTCGAGCTTTGGAGAAACTCGAATTGCGTTGCCAACTCAGCATGGAAACCGATCAGGTCCGCTGAGGACGGTAAGAAGCAAGGCATTTTTCAACAGATTGAAGAAGGGTAGCATGAGTGACCATGGAGGCCTTCTTAAATACAAACACAGGCTAAGGACTCTTATTTAACTGTATAGAGACTTTTTTTAGTGAAGGAAACGAATCTATCTGGGCATTGTCTTAGTGCAGTGCAAAGTTTTCAAAGGAAAACAAACTAATGGGGTTTTGAATCTTGGAAGGCTCCTAATTTAGATACAACACAGGGATAGATTTAGTTGATTAGACATACAAAATATTAAACCTTTTTTTGCTCTTTAAATCACATTCTCCTTGTTAATAATGTGAATGATCTGCCTGACATCAATCTGAGGACTTGTTGGAAGGTGTCTGTGTCTGTCATGTGATTTTTATTTGTTGGACTATCCTCTGTTCTTGTCTCTGTAGGGTCAATGTCCTCTTTCAAAGAGTCTTCCTTGGCTTTTACAACCCAATTTTTGGCTGCATCTGTTGGGATGTGGGTGAAGATGGATTTTTCTTTTTCTCTTTTTTCGGTTGGGTAAAAGTGGACCCAGGTCTAATTGGGCTTAGAATGACTCATAATTTGTAATTTGGGTACTTTGTCTATTTGGGTACTTTGCTAGGTACAGTGCTGTTCAAATTCGAGACTCATTTTGAGGAACATGTTCTTTATCTGTCTCATTGAACTCGCTCATCTCACATGAACTATACATGCAACTGGGCCAACCAGTTTCATGCACTTTTCCTAACCCTTCTTACAGCTATTCTTTGCATGTCCAATTACATGCATTCTTTTAGTTCGAAGGCTTAACCTAAGCACACACAGTTTAAGATCAGATTTCAACATCTGGAATAGATTATAGGTATTCCAATCATCTTGATTCTTCGGATTGTATGAGATCATGTTTCATTCACTCCTTGAAGACATACCGTTTGTATATATCATATGGGTGTGCTATTTGCATTTCGCCTTTGTGCAAGGATCACAGTGCTACGGGTGCACATATTTACCAAAGTCGGTAAAAATCACCATATGCCTGTCAAATCCACATCCAAATAACGCTACTTAAACAGATCAAGTGTCCATAGGACATGATTCATTTAACTACACATAAGCAAGGCAAGATGAACTAACAACTTTAAACTAGTTTCTGACTTCCACTAGCATACTCAAAAGACCACCCATCATCCTACCTCCACCAATAAACAGACCACACACTACTAATAAACTTAAAACATCCAAACAGAAAGAGCCTAAGAAAATCACCAATCGCCTTTACCCACCTACATTCACAAAGTAACACAGCCACACCAACTGACATTCCAACATTCGCCCTAAAGCAAGCTATCAGCACTAGAAGGAAGCCTCCTGAAGAAACTCAAAGCCTGGCTCGGCATCTTGCTCCTGAACCTCGGGGGCCTCAAAGCATACACCCCCCAAAGAGCCACAACAACGCGAATAGGCACAGAATAAAACCCGACAGCAGCAAACAAGCACATCACCACAAACAAGAATGTGGCCCTCGGGTCCCTCCAGCTCAGCAACGCCTGCAACCGCTCACCTTGAGTCGCCATGTCACCCACAACAGACTGAATCCTCCCGGCCACGCTCCTCAACCGATCATACCTCATCCTAACAATCTCAGCACTCCTATTTGTAGGCAAAGGGTCAAACTCCTCGTCCAGCTCATCGGGGAAAACGCTGTCAGCACAGGAAAGATGAGTGTCCATGTGAGGTGGGTTCTTAGGGCGAAGCCTGTACCTCCAAATCCCAAGACAGGCCATGTAAAGCAACACCGTCGGGATTATCAGCTCGGGAAGGAGGACTAGCAAGAGAAAAAAGATCACGAAGAGTGTAGAGTAAACGGGTCTCTGCCAGCTCCTCATTGCATCAACCCATCTAGAAGCAGCAACAATTCCAGATAAAACAGCCATTAGCCTAAAGAAATTAGCCTTGCTCCTCCTCATACTCCACATGTGTGAGTCATGATCAAGCATGTATTCAACCACTTCTCTTCCCAAAGGCGGCTCTGCTCGGGTCATCCTGTTTGATACTACGTTCAGTGCCTGGTACCTTAAGCTCTCCAGCTGGCTCACTGCTAAAGGGTTAACATAGTGCATTTTCGGGAGCAAAGGTGAAGCGTACATATTAAGCATGTTTCCCATATTGGCACATGAGAATCTGACCGCTAAGTGAAGCTCTCCCATTTTCTTGACTCCAGAGGGGTGTAGCATCAGAAGCGGATACGAGTGTGTGTAGACCCGATCCGTCTCGAGTGTTGAGAGCCGGATACGAACTTTTCCAATACGAGAATCCCGAGCTGCAATGTTTCTGTCAAGCCTGCAGTTGTCAAAGACTCCAACTGTGATTACGGTGCAAGGATCGAACACTTCCCAGGTGTACTGCTCATTCCATTTGGGCGATAAGCTGTCAGCCACAGTACGAGTCCTAATCCATTTCTGCCCGTACTTTGCAACACAATATGAATCTGTAGTTCCCCCTTTTCCTTCTTTAATCTTCATTGGCATAAGCCCGGTTGCACCCAAGATTCCCATTTCAAGAACGCCAATGTGTTGTTTCCAGAGTTGCTTTGCAGTTGGCCTGAGGTCGCTTGTGTACATTGTGGCCTCATCAAGAACATGGTAGCCTCCATCAAGGGAGGCCCGGACGTGGATCCGTGGGCCGAAACGGGTCAACCCCTTTGAATCTGTCAGGCTTCCAAACTGATTGTCAAGGTGGAGCCACCTTGTAGTCACTAATTTATCATCCAACCTTCTTTCAATTGCTCCAACAGGTAAAAGGACTCTCCCAACAGTCTCTTCGCGCCCAGGCCCAACTCGATCCTCAAGCGAAATGAACACATAGTCTTCAAACGGCTCGGCCACAACAAATAGCAAATCCTCATTCCAAAAAGGATTGGAGAGGATCCTTGTCGAGCTAGGAGGTGAGATTCTGGTCCTCAAAAGCTGATTCCCAACTTGAACCTTTGCAAACAGCTCTGGATACCTCATTAAAGACGAACTCTTTTCACCCAAGATCACATCTTGCGCTTCAATAACAGAGACTCTCAGGTACCACAGCTTAGGGGAGAGGTAAACCTTGGATTTTATGGTGCTCAACCCATCAAAATGCACATTGGCTGCCTTTGAATGCCAAGCTTCAGCAAAAGCCTCATCCGCCTGAGTCCCAAACCAAATGGACGCCATGACCTCACCACATTTGGACTTGTCCCCTTTCTTGTCCTCCATCCTATACCACTGAGGAGCAAGCTGACTATCCGGAGGAACCCTCCTCGGAACCTCATTCAGGTCAAACCAAACCCTACCCAAGAACTCATCTTTCTCCCTCTCCTTGACAAAAATCTCAGCCATGGAAGACTGTATACAGTCCTTAGAGAAAGCAAACACCTGGTCCCACTCAGCATTTCCAGCACTAACCCTCTTGGTAATCCCCTTGTAATTCCCAAGCTTCACCTCAGCCAAGACCTCCCCATTCCCAAACACAGAGAAATCCCTAGCTTTGACAACCCTAACATAAAGATACTGAACCTGCTCAACAAGATCATAGGTTGAACTCGTCTTGTCCTTGTTGAGTGGGCCCCCACCCAGATGAGGACTTGTCTCCTTGAGTGAAAACTCTTGAGACCCATTTGAGTACCCACCTCCGGGAACCCTCCCACCGCCGGCGCCGGGCAAGGCAAGATTCTGCATTGTAGGAAAAACAACAGGCTTCATATCCTCACCTGGGTCTGGCTCCCCTTTCTGAAACTGCCCATGGTGGTTTCCCTTGTTCCCTCTGTTCTCCTGCAAACCCATCATCTGTTGCTGTTGTTGTTGTTGTTGCTGTTGACTCTGTTGCTGAATAGTCATGGCTGAGCTAGGCTGCTGAACCTTCTTGTTCTTCTTACTAGTAGTTTCCGAAGAAGCCACTTGCTTGGTGGACTCCTCAGATGAAGAGAGGTAAAGCTTGAGACTGATCTCCCCTCTGACATGTGAGAACAAGCTCCGCTTATCAAGAGTATAAAGCTGGGCAATTTCCTCGCCCTTTCTGGCAATGCAAGAGCCAGCAACCCTGACCTTGCCCAGAAAGTTCCGGCTGTTGCTAGACCGCCTCTCGTTGAAGATGTTGAGCTCGAGGGTTCTGTAAGGGAGGTCGGCCACGTCGCTCAGGTTGAAGATGAGCTTCTCGTTCCAGACGGGGTTGAGATCCTTGTACTTGACTTGGGTTCTGAGCCTCTGGTTCTCGAACTCAACCTCTACAAAGGGGGAGGATGAGCCCTCCCCGTCTTTTGGCATCAGATTGTGGGCTCCGATCACCTCCACAACCAGCTTCTCCTTCATCTTTTCTTGTTGTTGTGGTTGTTCTGCTCTGTTTTGTGGGTTTTGAAAAGTCTTTGGAAAGGGAATTAGGGATGAAAGGGGAAGGACAGAGAGGATGATGAAGGAGGCAGAGGGCAGCGTGCAAACAGAGGTTTAAGATGGTGAAAAGGACAGGAGGGAGAGTGAGAGAGAAATGGCGGATGAGATTGAGTTGAGAGGAGTTTTTTATTTGTTTTAAATTACTATGGGTTTTTTGTGTGAGGGAAGATGGAAGAATTTAAGTTGAGGAGGGGAGGGGTGCAGACTACAGAGTACAACTTTTGCTGGTGTCTCTGATGAGTACTTATTTCGAGGATCACTAGGGAAATGGCTTGAGTTCTAGTAGAACTGCCATGCTACATTTGCTTTAATTTAAAATATATGGACACGTAGTAGTTTTTACGGAGTATACTAAAAGAAATAGATGAAGTTTTTAGCTATTTATGTATGGGGTAAACTCTTCGGTCTTGATCACTAGAGTACCTTCACTGTGTAGTGGTTGCTTACAAATATGGGTCCGTTCGACAGTGGCCGAATGTTAGTGTAGTTCTTCGAATGAAATGGTGGAGTTGGGTCAATTTGATTTTTTTTTGGTCAAGGGTCAATTTTGAAATTAACACCATATATTGCACTTGGTGTAACTTACAATTTTCATTTATGATCAGCGGTGTTGACCCAGGTTATGTGATGCACTGCATGTATAGAAAAAGTAAAAGCATGCAATTGAGCCTTAATTGGTTGTTGATGATGATTTAATGATGATGCCTTTCCTATGGGCGCTTTGGTAACCGATGGAGAAAGTGCCACTTCATGTGATCACACTAATCATGATCATATGAACGTTATTCATTAATCATTATGATTATTAATCCACACGGTTAGTGGTAAGTAGCATGTAGTAATATCATTTGTGGTGATCCAGACGAGTACGCTGACACGTCAACACGTGACAAGAGATGTCTAAAACGTTACGTACAACAATCGTTTCTTACACATACAAGTAATACAATCATGAAACCTAATGCATGGGACGTCGTCAGTCAGAGAAAGAGTACAACAACGTCCTAAAACGAGAAAGGGTCGTGACAGAACAGTGAGGGACGTTGTGTAACATGATAATTTCACCGTACCTTAAATAAACAAACACAGTGGAAAAAGATCTTTGTTTTGATGACATTGCACGTATGAGCGCGTGAGAAGGGATGCATGTGCACGTGCCAGGTGCGCGTGGGGAGGGGAAGGAGTGGGTCAACAGCGCGTGCTGAAAAGGTGCAGAGAAAATCCAGCCAACATCGAACAGGGAAGGCGTGAAAAGCATTCGTAGTAAGTCTCGAAGTCCAAGGTCGTAGTAGTAGTACTACTTGCAACGGGCCCCACGCCTTTTTCAAAACAAAGACCGCCACGTAAGCGAGGGAAATGAAACGAGGGGGACAAGTGGCGTTTGTGGCGCGTGTAGTTTCAAAAAGTAGGGCGTCAAGTAGCTTTCGCCTTTCTCTATACTCAAACGTACTCTTGTCCAACGTTTCACTTTTTCCTCCTACTTTAGATTTGTAGATAAATAAATTATCGATCTATCCGACTTTGATATCGGACTATCCGAGTTGGTTGGTTTTGACTCGAGTATAGAGTTTTCGGGTTTGTTGGTTGTATAAGTATGTTTAGCGCCTAATTCTTTTGGTAATAAAGGTGACTGAACACAAAAATGAGGGCTCACAAGCCTTAAGGAATTGTTCAGCGATGAGCATTTCCAAAGAGCTCGACTCGATAGATATGTGATTGATCACAGCTTGACGTACGATTCGTGAGCCCCGAAGAATTTTGTTCAAGTGACAATTGGCCTATGCACAATAACCGTATCTTGAGATAAATAGGTAAAAGTATCCGCATATATAAAACTTATATATAACTTTTATATTATCAGTCCGTTACACTTCATCGGTCTCTGATCTTAGTAGGATAGTGGATAAATATTTTATGGATTGAACATTTAATCACATGGTGTTCCTCCAAAATGAACTTTGTAATAGGCGTATGTGGAGTATGTAATGATAAATTAACGGTATGTTTTACTACAAGAGGCTTGATTTGTTCGAGTGCAATTATTATATTAATGATGAGATGATTACCGAGGTAATTATGTCCTGAGCTATCATTTTAAATCCCGAATGAATCTTCCCTAGGCAGAGGACAGAGATTACGAAATTGGGCATGGTGTACTTCACTTGTACTCCCTCCGTTTCACAATAAGTGTCGTTTTAGCTCTTAACACAGTTTTTAAAAAAAGCAATCATTCACTTTAAAACTTACAACTTTTTCTTAATCTTATCACTCATTACATTTTTTTGGCCAATGAATGAACAACTTTAGTCAAAAAATACAGATTCCAATAAAAATTATCATTATTCACCCCTAATAAACCACTTTGAAAACCTAAAACGACACATATTATGAAACAAATTTTAAGTGCTAAAACGACACTTATTGTGAAACGGAGGGAGTATTAGTCTATAGGCTCCTAGAAAGCCTCTCCCTTCGGAGACAAAGTGCACTCCTTACCGAGAATGTTGGTTTGCTTTTATTAACACATAATTCAAATTACAAGTCATCTTCAATTTTTTTTTGGTGTACAAACAAGGGCAGAAGCCCAGGACCACGAGACTAGAGTCTCACACGGCGTCCCGTGACACGCCCAGACAAGTCATGCTCCAGGAACGGGAGGGCGATGTCGGGCGGAACCGGAAGGATGTGTAGTCCGAGAGAGAGGGCATGGGCATGCCTGGCGAGGGAGTCCGCGACTGAGTTCGCTTCCCTGAAGACGTGTTTGAGACGAGTGTTCCAATCTCGTCTGGTGAGGATCCGGCAGTGGTTAACCAAATTGGCGAGGGGATGAGCAGGTCTTGGATCATCATTGATCATTTCGATAGCAAGGGCAGAGTCGGACTCGACAAGGATGTGTCTAAACCCCAGCTCCCACGCCAGGAGGAGGCCATCAAGGATTCCCCAAAGTTCGGCGCAGGGAACCGAACATCTGCCGATCTTCCGGGCAAAGCCATGAATCCAACTCCCATCAGTGCCCCGAATAACTCCAGCCGCCGTAGCCGTACCGTCCGACCCGACAGACCCGTCCGTATTGAGTTTCACCCATGGGTACAGCGGCATGGACCAGAACACGTTAATTTCAGTGGTCGTCGCTTGGCTGTGCAGCCCCCCTCTAGTATTCCACGCCACTGCATAAGCCTCCGCTTTGTTGACGATGAACTCAGCCTCCGCAAGATTCCTCCTGGAGCTGCCAAAGACCATCTCATTCCGCCACTTCCATATCCACCACAGCGCAGTTGAGAAGACCGCCGGCCATCCAACCGAGTTGCTCCGTCCTTCGCGCAACAGGATATTCCCACGAAACCACCCTGCAAAGTCGGACGAGAAAATATCATGGACACAACCAGGAATACTCAAAGAAGACCAAAGAGGGGTAATTTTCGGGCACTCCCTGAAAAGATGAATCAACGTTTCCGGGCTGCCTTTGCACAGCGGGCAGATATCGCTCTGCGTCATGTGTCTTCGTCTTCGTTCGGCATTCGTGAGGACAACTCCTTTCGCAAGCAGCCAGACAAACGTCCTGATGCGTTCTTGAACCCGAAGTTTCCAAATACTCCCATAGAGCACTCCATCAGCCCAGAGCAGGTTACCGCTACCCGTGATAAGGGCATAGGCCGATTTCACGCTGTAGTTTCCATCGGGGCTGGCTTTCCAACTCAGCGCATCCAAAAACGTCGACGGCGCCGCGAGTTTGATCGAGGCAATCCGGGACAATATAACGTCAGGAAGACAAGTCATCTTCAATATTAAGTCTCCATCTTCTTTATATAATTATACTGTATTCAATCTAACTTGTCTAAAACATCTCTCTCTTTTTTTCAATATGAAACTAACTCGTTTAAAATTTAAGACTTGCATTATAAGTACGACTGTACGAGTATTGTTGGGATGGTCTTGATCCCAATAATAGATCCCGTAAGGTTTTGATGATGATACAACACTTGAGAAAGATTTAATGTTGTTTGCTAGTGTTTCAGGATCATTCTAGGAGATATGAGCAAAGGAACACAAGCAGGAACAATCGTCATAAGGTGCCAAGGAAACAGAGTTAGTGCTGAGACGCGGAGATTCCAGAGTGCGCAAGCAAGGGATCAACGCGGAAGCAAGATACTATATTTGGCAAGAGTACCAACGCGCGAGCGCCTGCGAGGGATCTTTCTATCTTTGGAAAGACGCGTTGGTGGATGACGATTAAGGAGAGAATCAGATCTTTGGCTTGAAGATAATTCTCTTGTTAGGATAGTACTGTTAGGAGAGATATTCTGTTTCTCTTAATAAGATTATTCTAGGGTAAATCCCGATTTATATTATAGGATAGAATCGGTTTCTAGCCTTTAGTATATATAGGGGTTTATGTACTTGCATTTGTTACGAATGCTGAGAGAGTCAATTGCTGAGTGCGATTGAGAGAAAGAACACACGAAGTACTCTAGGTCAAGTTGTGTACGAGAGCTAGAGGTGTGGGTCAAGTCTGTTGAGTCGAGTTACGAGTGTGTCCGACGCTGAGGGGTCTAGATCTGGGTAAAAGGTTTTGTGTAGACCTTAAGATCAAGGATTCGCGTTTGTAAGTTCATGCTTGGTAATAACAAAAGGCTGGCTTGATTTAATCGCTTTGTGTGAACTATAATCTGTTTGAACTGCTTTAATATTCCGCTGCCCGGTTTGTTGATCCCTCTGGAGGATCAACATCCGTATTCTAACACACGTAGATCCTACAATTGGTATCAGAGCCTGCGTGCTCTAGTTTGTGTGTTTGTGTCAAACAGGTCTTGAGATGGAGAAACAACTTCAAGAACTTGGTGTCTCTAACTCCAAGCCCCCGTTGCTACTCACGGGTCAATACAATCTATGGAAAGATGCCATGTCCGATTGGATCAAGGGAAAGAACTTCCAATCCTGGTTGGCTATTGAACTAGGAGACTTTGAAGTGACTTCCGAGAAGAGAGCTAATCCCAGGCTCATGGGACCAGATGACTTCAAGGCAATGGAAGCCAACTTCCTTGCGAAGACCTTCATCTCCTGCGGAGTCACCAAGGAGGACAAGAACAAGATTGGCAATCTGAAGAATGCCAAGGCTATGTGGGAAGCCCTGGGTGACATCCACAATGGTACTACTGAAATGAAGGACGATCTGATCCTTGCTACCCAAAAGGAATTCCTCACCTTCAAAATGAGGGATGGGGAAACTGTATCCTCCTACCAGTCTAGATTTACATCTCTTGATACTAAAATGCTTAGTCTAGGTCTTAATGAAGAAAAAATTTCGACCAATACTAAAGTTAGAGTGTTAATCAATGGACTTACTGGTGATTGGGAACATAGTCGTCTAACCTTCCATGAAAATGATAAGAACAAATCTCTTAAACTGCATGAGTTCTTTGCTAAGCTAACAAAATATGAAATTGAGAGAAATTGTATCAGGGATGGAAAGGAGACGCCTAAGTCCCTAGCTCTCAAACTTGAGAAGGCTATTGGGTACATCGTCGAGGAAGGAGAGGAGGACACTATTGATCCTGATGATCAAATGGCTCTCTTCACTAGAGCCATGAGAAGACTGTGGAACAAGGGGAAGTTTCCAGGTGGTCGGCCCAACAACTCTGGTGGGCGCCGTGGGAACAATGATGAAGCTAGAGACATCAAGGACGTCACCTGCTATCGGTGTCGTGACAAGGGTCATTATGCTAAGTCCTGCCCTAAAGGACCAGAAGGAGAAAGATCCAACAAGATGAAGAACAAGGAAAGAGCTTTTGCTGCATGCTGGGGATCAGATGCAGAGGAAGAAGAGGAAGAAGAAGAGCACCACACGTGCAAAATGGCTATTGCTACGCCAGAGTCTTCTTCATCTGAGGTACCTGAATCTGAGTTCCTTGATTCTCTGAAAGATCTCTCTAAGGAAAGTTTGATTAGAATGATCACTGAATTGCATAATGATACTATTGAAGCTCAGATAGAATTCACTAAAGCTAATGACATGTGCAATGAATTGAAAGAATCTCTTGAAAGTGCTTCTGAAAAATCTGTTGATACTTGCAAACATTGTCCTGAACTTGAAATTAAGATTCTCAACATGACTACCACCATTGATGAGCTAAATGATGAAATTGTTGCTTTGAATACTGAAAAAGGTGTTTTGTTGACTAAACTTGATATTGCTAAGGGTAAACAGGAAGTTGTTGATGTAGGTCCTACCTTTGTTCCCCAGAGATTCGGGATAGGTTACACAGGAGACAAAGAGAAGGATGGGGCTCATAAAAATTTTGATGCTGTTGAGTTGTATGAACAGAGGGGTAGGGAACTACAGAGTCTTAAGGATAAGAACTTGCACTTAACCAAAAGAATTCAGGTCTTAGAGCAAGGTGAGGAGAAAAACCCGAGTGAGGACTCTGAGTGGTATGTAGGTAAACCAGCCCACAAAATGTTCATAAAACAATCTAAGGGAAGTGAGCCTAAGGACCTCAACAAGGATAGGATCAATGAGAGGAGAATTCAGAAACCTCACCCTAAGTATCACATGGGAGCCTACTTTATGACTTGTTGGTACTGTGATGATGGGGGGCATAGGAAAGCTGACTGTGAGAAAAGAAAGTCCCAAGCTGAAAAGAGTAAGATTAGGACCAATGAAGCTAGTACCTCTCAGGAAGCCCCTAGGAACAGACCTGCTAGGAATAGAGCTCCTAGGAACAATGGACCTAGGAACAATCCTCGTAGAGCCCCTAGGAATTTTCAGCGTGCTAACCAAGGTCCACCTAGGATCAAGAAACTTGCTTCTCAAAATGCATGCAATGTTGTGAATCTGCTTGATTTTTATGAGGCTAGTCCTGAGGAACAAAGAAAGTATCAGTATCTTGCTCGACCTAGTCAAGCGAAGCTTGTCTGGGTCGTTAAGGACTAATCTTTTAAATGCAGGGTGTTGTGAGTGAGGAGAACAGGTGGTACTTTGATAGTGGATGTTCGTGCCACATGACCGGTAATAGGAACAACCTCAACTCACTGAACACAAGTGCTAAAGGAGCTGTGTCCTTTGGCAACAAGAATGAAGGCAAAATCTTAGGGACTGGCGCAGTAAGGATCAATGACAGTGTACAAGTGCAGGATGTAAAGCTTGTGAATGATCTTGGATTCAACCTATTTAGCATTGCTCAAATCTGTGATCAAGGAGATAATGAAGTGATTTTCTCATCCAAGGAGTGTCTGGTCAAAGACAGGAAGAATGGAGAAGTGGTACTCAAAGGCAACAGGTTCAACAATGTTTACATTCTTGATCCTTCTTTCAAACCACTTCAAGGAATTTGTTTGGTAACAATTGCTGATACTAGTGCCCTCTGGCACAAGCGTGTTGGACACGCGAGCTCTCACCTTTTGTTCAAGCTTTTCAAACAGGACCTAGTAATCGGATTACCATGTGTTCAACAAGACCAGGGATCAATCTGTAATGCTTGCGTTACAGGGAAACAATCCCGTAGTTCCTTCAAGTCGAAGAATGTTGTGAGCACAAC
Organism: Polygonum maritimum; assembly: GCA_963924305.1. Taxonomy (NCBI): domain Eukaryota; kingdom Viridiplantae; phylum Streptophyta; class Magnoliopsida; order Caryophyllales; family Polygonaceae; genus Polygonum; species Polygonum maritimum. The sequence goes on from OZ002734.1 coordinate 33,007,928, forward strand.
ACGCCCTCTGGAATTGCTCCATATGGACTTATGTGGACCAATGAGGGTGGCTAGTCACTCCGGGAGTCGATATATCTTTGTTATTATTGATGACTTTTCTAGGTACACTTGGACCATCTTTCTCAAGAACAAGAGCGAGGCGTTCCAAGAGTTTGAGGTGCTTATCAAACAGCTAGAGGTTCGTGTGGGACAGAAGCTTGGTGCTATCCGGTCGGATCATGGGACGGAGTTTGAGAACGCTTCATTCCTACGTTTTTGTAGGACCAATGGAGTTTCTCATAACTTCTCCGCCCCTCACACACCTCAACAAAATGGAGTGGTAGAGCGCAAGAACAGGACCTTGGAAGACATGTCCAGGAGCATGCTGATTGATAGTGGACTTCCACAAGTCTATTGGGCCGAAGCCGTCAACACGGCTTGCTATATCCTTAATAGGGCTATGATTCGTCCAATTCTTTTGAAAACTTCTTATGAATTGCTCAGGGGAAGAAAACCCAATATTGCACACTTGCGAGTCTTTGGTTGCAGGTGCTTTGTACATAATAATGGCAAGGATGCTCTCGGGAAGTTTGATCCCAGAAGTGATGAGGCCATCTTTATGGGATATGCACTAGATAGCAAGGCGTACAGGGTTTTTAACAAGAGAACAAGGAAGATGGAGGAAAGTATTCACGTGGTCTTTGATGAAAAGACTATGGCTGGAAACCATCACACCTCATCTCTTGATCCCACGGTGCATCTTCAGCAGGATGATTCAGAAGAAGAAGATGAAGGACCAAGGCGGACAGGTGGAAGTGGAGGAAGCTCAAATGTCAATAATTCCACAGATTCAAATGGTGATTCTTCAAATGATGATGATGGTGCATCTGATGCATCTATGCCACCACTGGAGGAAGGTCCCGAAGATGGTGTTTCTTCTGATCCTACTCCTGATCCTCCGTCAACCAATGTTGAGGATGGTTCACAAGCTGAGGGGGAACAAGCAGAAGGTACATCAACAGAAGGATCAATTCAAGTCAGGAATTATCAACAGCGAGCTGCTCACCCACTTGATAATCTTCTAACTCCATTAGAGAAGGAAGGTGTAAGTACTCGATCCCAACTTCGTAGTTTCTTTGCATACCATGCGTTTATCTCTTTTGTAGAACCCAAGACGATCGATGAAGCTCTTCGTGATCCGGATTGGGTTGTGGCAATGCAAGACGAGTTAAACCAGTTTGTGAGGAACAAGGTGTGGGAACTAGTACCGAGACCAAAGCACAAGAAGGCAATTGGAACCAGATGGGTTTTCCGGAACAAACTTGATGATGGTGGAGTTGTAGTGAGGAACAAAGCGCGACTGGTTGCCAAAGGTTACAACCAACAGGAAGGGATCGACTACGACGAGACCTATGCTCCTGTTGCCAAGATCGAGGCAATCCATTTGCTAATTTCTTTTGCAGCTCACAAAGGCTTCAAATTGTTCCAAATGGATGTGAAGACGGCGTTCTTAAATGGATTCCTCCAAGAAGAGGTGTATGTGGAACAACCTCCCGGATTTGAAGATGTTGATTGTCCTAACCATGTGTACAGGTTAGACAAGGCGTTGTATGGGCTCAAGCAAGCTCCCAGGGCTTGGTATGATAGGCTCGCTCAGTTCCTATTGTCTAATGGGTATAGACGTGGTGCAATCGACAAAACGTTGTTCCTCCTGGAACAACGCGGTGAGATTCTAGTAGTACAGGTGTATGTTGATGATATTGTGTTTGGTTCCACTAACCCAGCTCTTGTAGAAAAGTTCAAAACTCTTATGAGTAGCGAGTTCGACATGAGTATGATAGGGGAACTATCATTTTTTCTTGGTCTTCAATTTTCGCAGGAAAAGGAGGGAACAAGGATCCATCAACAGAAATACATCAAGGAGATGCTTAAGAAATATGGCATGGATAACACGAAACCCATTGATACACCTATTTCTACTAACACTCGTTTAAATGCAGATGAAGGTGGGATCAATGTTGATCAAAAGACGTATCGAGGAATGATTGGTTCCTTGTTATATCTAACGGCCAGTCGGCCAGATATTGTGTTTAGTGTTTGTCTATGTGCCAGGTTTCAAGCAAATCCCAAGGAGTCTCATCTCAAGGAGGTGAAAAGGATCTTTCGATATCTGAAGGGATCTACCAATCTCTGTCTTTGGTACCCCAGGATCTTCGAGTTCGATCTTCTCGCATACACAGATGCTGATTATGCTGGGCACATTGTGGATAGAAAAAGTACATCGGGGATGGCGCAATTCATAGGACCTTGTCTTGTTTCTTAGGGATCTAAGAAACAGAACACGGTTGCCTTGTCCACGGCCGAGGCAGAGTATGTCGCGGCTGCAGCGTGTTGTTCCCAGGTACTATGGCTAAGACAGCAATTGGTGGATTATGGTATGTCTCTTGGAACTACTAGCATTCGTTGTGATAAAACTAGTGCAATAGACATCTCCAAAAACCCGGTTCATCATTATCGTACCAAACATATTGAAATTCGCCATCATTTTCTACGAGATAATGTTGATAACGGTTTGGTTAAGTTGGATCATTGCAGGACCGAAAACCAAGTGGCAGACATTTTCACCAAGGCATTGGACAGAAAACCCTTTGAGCATCTGAGGATACTCTTAGGCATGATCACCATGAACTAGACAAGTCCCGGTCCTCTATTCCCCCAATGCTTGGCTAGAATAATTCTTGATCCAGGGGGGACAACACATATAAGTGATAAGTTTTCTTGATTCTAAGTGTTCATGATGATTTGCTTCTTTGGTTATTGATCCTTGGTGCTTTCGCTTTCACTTTTGAGACATAGTAATTCGAAGCATGAAAACCTCTTTCTTTGATCCCAAAATGACTAACTTGATCTTGTTATCCCATGTTATAAGCCGAAATGATAGTTAGTCATGAGACCGTCCTAAGCCTTGATCCAGGTAAACGTTTCCTATGAGCTTAATTTTCTTGATACCTTTTCTTTACGGGATTTACTTATCTGGATCAATTTACTGACCTTGCTTGTGTGTTGCATAGTTGTTTTGGATATGCGTGTGAGTCTATATGTTTCTACCCTGTTATTATCCAAAACCCACCTTTTTATCACTCAAGACAAGGATTGGGATCAGTCAAGAAGGATCAGTAAAATAGCCAATATGAGGATCAGTGAGAAATCGAAGAGGATCAGTGGAAACGGTTAAAATTGGAGAGTTGTGCTTGTTACCGTTGGAGATTGGCGGAAACGGCTAGAAAAGAGCCGTTTGGGAGCATTCAATGCGTCTCGGGTTTTGAATTTCGGACGAGACAGGGAGCCGTTGGTGAACTCTGTGGCCGTTGGGATCAATTTGTGAGAAGCCGAGAGTTTTGGAGCCGTTTGAGGTAAAAATCTATCCAAATCTATCCATATCTTTCCATATCCAAACCTCTCCCATAAATACTCACCCATATCCTTCCAAAAATCCCTTCACCCGAATCTTACCATATCTTACCATAACCGACTCTCTTGCTCTCTATAAAAATCCCAAGCCTCCGAAATTGCCTAAGCTTTCACATAAACCCTAATTCTGCAACCCAATCTCTCCCATAACCTACGAACTCACCATGTCTACCTCTCACCAATCCACTCCCGAGATCGAAGTAGCCGAGATCGAAGCCCAAATAGCCTCCCTCTCCGCTCAAAAAGAAAAAGCCCTAGCCATGGCCTCTGCTCCGATGCCCATGGCCTCGCTTGACTCTGTCGCCGACATTGCTAAGGCGGTGGAGAAGGATCAAGAAGCCGACAGCCCCGAAAAATCAAAGGACCAGGCCAAGGTCCCGGCTGTTGAGGAGAGAGTGCAAGAAGAAGAGGAGGAGGAAGAGGAGGCTCCTCTGAAGAGAAAGACTCCCAAGCGGGGTCGCAAGGAGGTCGATCCTGATGTGGAGATAGTATCTCCGCCTGAGTCTCAAACAGGGGAATCCACCCCTAAAAGGATCAAGACCTCAAAACCTCTTCCCTCCACTCCAGCTTCCAGTGGTTCCCACACAAGGAGCAAGGCCAAGCTAACGGCCGAGGATAAAGGAAAAACTTTGGCGGTGATTGAGGAAACCCCTGCTCCAACTCCTGCCCACACTGAGCCCGCCGATCCCATCTCCGAAGACCCCAAGGACACCGGGGTTGAGGACCGAAAGATTGTAGCTCCACTCATCGTCAATGAGGAGCTACTCAAGGCCAACAAACTGGAAGAGTTGTGGAAACTAATCAAGTTCCAAGGCTGGTAGGAGCTCAGCACAGAAAAGGTAACTGTTGATCCCGAGCTTGTCCGTTCCTTCTTCTCCACCTTCAACGCTGCTCCCGGTGCCTACTGTGTCATGGCCTCTGCCAAAATTGGGACCAAGCCACTCAGCCTCACCAGCGATGAGTTGGCAGACTGGCTCCACCTTGAATCCGGAGGGATTGGGGTGTTGCCTACTTCTGGGTCCTGGCCCGACGGCAAGGAGGAGATTCTGGAGAGAGTCTTTGGGAACTCCGAGGCCAAGCTTGCTACTGTAGAGATGACGCTCATGGTCCGCATCGCTCACCAGTACCTGACCAAGGTGTTGGTCCCTCGCCAGGAGAAACGGAACAACCCCACCATAGCTGATGTCGTTCTGTTGGACCAGTTTCTGCGCAAAGAAAAGATCGACCTCCCCAAGCTCATTCTGCTTCATATGCACAAGTGCTCCGGCAAGACTCACTCTCTTCCGTACCCAGGGATCGTCAAGCTGATCCTGACGCAAAGAGGGCTGTACCAGCCTAAGGAAGAGGTGACCTTCGGATTTCCCCTATCCAAGCACAACATTGTGCGAATGGCTCATGTTGACAACCCAGACCCCAAAAATCTGAAATCTGCTGTGAAAGTATCGGGATCTGTCAAGGGAAAGGAGCTTGCACTGATTCTTGCCGAGCTGACAAGGGTAAGGGAACTACTGGAGTTCCAGGTTGATTTTCTCATTCGGAGGGACCAGCAGCGAGACGGGGCGCCTGAACAAGTTGAGGACACAGCTGATTCCCCATCTCAGTCTTGAGTGATCCCCTCCACCCACCCTAGCCTATTATGATCCTATTTTGAGTGTTTTCTTTTGATGTTTTTATGTTTCTTTTTATGACTGTCTCTGATCCCACTTTTTGCTTGCTCCCTGGTGATGTAATCCAAAATTATAAGTAATGAATGAAATTTCTTGGTTTCTGTTTGCTTATGTGCTTAAGTGTTAAAATGTTCTATAAGGATTAAATTGAATTATTTGATGATGCCAAAAGGGGGAAGTTAGGAAAATTGCAGAGATGCGTCTAGTTCTTGGAACAGAAGGATCATCCATATGCTAAGGGGGAACTATGCTACTGGTAAGTAGGTTCGACAAAGGTCCTACTCAGGGGGAATTCTTGTACTTGTTGTTTGTCCATTCGATTTATGTTAAATTTTCCCAAGTGTTTGTCATCATCAAAAAGGGGGAAATTCTTGGGATGGTCTTGATCCCAATAATAGATCCCGTAAGGTTTTGATGATGATACAACACTTGAGAAAGATTTAATGTTGTTTGCTAGTGTTTCAGGATCATTCTAGGAGATATGAGCAAAGGAACACAAGCAGGAACAATCGTCATAAGGTGCCAAGGAAACAGAGTTAGTGCTGAGACGCGGAGATTCCAGAGTGCGCAAGCAAGGGATCAACGCGGAAGCAAGATACTATATTTGGCAAGAGTACCAACGCGCGAGCGCCTGCGAGGGATCTTTCTATCTTTGGAAAGACGCGTTGGTGGATGACGATTAAGGAGAGAATCAGATCTTTGGCTTGAAGATAATTCTCTTGTTAGGATAGTATTGTTAGGAGAGATATTCTGTTTCTCTTAATAAGATTATTCTAGGGTAAATCCCGATTTATATTATAGGATAGAATCGGTTTCTAGCCTTTAGTAGCCTTTAGTATATATAGGGGTTTATGTACTTGCATTTGTTACGAATGCTGAGAGAGTCAATTGCTGAGTGCGATTGAGAGAAAGAACACACGAAGTACTCTAGGTCAAGTTGTGTACGAGAGCTAGAGGTGTGGGTCAAGTCTGTTGAGTCGAGTTACGAGTGTGTCCGACGCTGAGGGGTCTAGATCTGGGTAAAAGGTTTTGTGTAGACCTTAAGATCAAGGATTCGCGTTTGTAAGTTCATGCTTGGTAATAACAAAAGGCTGGCTTGATTTAATCGCTTTGTGTGAACTATAATCTGTTTGAACTGCTTTAATATTCCGTTGCCCGGTTTGTTGATCCCTCTGGAGGATCAACATTCGTATTCTAACACACGTAGATCCTACAAGTATGTAACAAGAGGAAAAACAATGGTATGATATAGGAAAAAGTTATTGATACATGCAATATTTGTAAGCAAGTGGGCTTTGAACATGGTGTAGTAAACATCTTGAAAAGGGAAAAGCACAAAAGCCTTGTCGTTGGAGACTAAAAAACGACCACAACAAGCACAAACACCCCTACGTATATATACGTACATTTGTTCCTAGTTACCAATGCATTATGCACTTGTCTTTTCTATTCTATTCCTTATAGTATATGTTAGCCTGCCAAGAGACATATAAAGGTAACCCTAAGAAAACCAAAGAATCACTTTTCTATATAATCTCTAGCTAGCTCTACTTCTATGCCATCTTCTCATTAACCTTCGATTGATCCAGAATTGGCAAGGCAACTGGAGCTACCCATGTGAGATTGAGACAATGCGGTAGGATATTTTATACATAGCGGCCTATTATCAGCGTTGAACTGTTTAACATTATAGCGAATTACATCACAAGATACTTCTATCGCGTGTTGCGTCCGGTCCAGTTGTAACTAATTCAAGTCTACATGATCTCATCCATAAAGATATCTTATAGGGTGATCCACTTCTTATTAACGTAGATCCTCCCATCCTTTGGTATTGGAGAGATTATATATCCCACATCAAATCCACTAGTATATAAATAAGGTGAAATCCCTACTAATTGGTTTAAGCTTTTAGATAAGAAGGTGGATCCCGACATTGTATGTGTAAGTGGTTTAATTTACTCGACACGTTACCCAATTCTCTCGTCCACCGCAATTTTAGCATGGCATTAGAGTAGGTCCGATCCCGGTCCGTTTCTTCCCGGCTATTTAGACTTGGGTTTAGCGATATGAGCTACCCGCCTGTTCTTGGGGTTGAGTTGGCAAAAAAAAGATTGAGATGTCACCTCCCATTCTCTGGGCTAAGGTGCATCCCGACCATGTATGTCTAAGTGGTTAAATTTACCCAACATGTCACCCAGTTTTCTCGGTCCATCAAAATGTAACAAATAACTAAAAACGCCTTAACATGGTGGGTTATTATCACTCGAAACCTACAAAACTAGCATGGGAGATCATGAAATCTTCTCACTTGAGGCAAAGCTCGATAGTCTCGCGGCCATTGATGTTGGACACACTTTGAGACTTTGAGTTGAAAACTAAAGTGGACTACATACTAATACTTCTCATACGTACGCATTTAAACAAAGGACAGGTTTCTGTGTATGCATTTATGGATACTATGTACGTGCATATAAACTACGTGGTCCTCGTTTCCTTGTACGTACTTATGTGTTCAACCAGCAACCAAAAGAGCATACATACCTGCATTTAACCACCGTACTAGTTATCGTGTGACTATGTGTCCCCATCAATATTATCTATCTTCTCGCGTGTGTATAGTTTCAGTCCAATTTTTTTTTACACATGCATTATAAACTCACGTTTGACCAACAATAATACATATAAAACGCTATACTGTAATTATGTAATATATGCACATGCCTCGTACAAAAGTCTTTCGAGAATATTGATCGACTAATGACAAATTTAATTCCGAAAATGTTAGTTCGAAGGTTGAAAGTTCAAGTCTATATGAATGGCCGAAATGGCTTAAACATGTAAGCAGTCCAATTAGACTCCTTTGCCAGTTGTTGTGGAAGAATTTTGTATGAGCCAGAAGCAAACCCCCGGAAAAAAAACTGTGGTTAGATAACCCAAATTTCAATGGGCCTTGGCCCAATACTCTTTCGGAATTAAGGCGTTTGCTAATTTATTAGAGCATTTCCAAAAGACGCTCTATTATTTTCTCCAAAATAGAAAATAAAATCTCATATTCTCTAAAAATTTTACATCTTAACTCTCCAAATCTTCATTTTGAAGAATCATATTTATATTACTATTATATTTATTTATATAATATTAAATTCAGAATTAACCAATTAGAAGAAGACATCTACTATAATAATACTAAATAAAGCGGAACCCAAGTCTTTGTTAAAATTTGCGCCACGTCATCAACCCTGAATAAAATAATGATTTTATTTTTTGCATTGTTTTCAAAAAATAACTTATATATCTTCTTAATATCTCATCCGATTTCCTTATGCATACTTAATATCTTACTCAATTATATATCCTTATACGAATAAGGAAATTCAAGTGATTTTCTTTTATATTCTTTACAATTTTTTCTTATTAAGTAATATACATTTTTTTCATTATTGAATGTTGAAGAATAGTGAAAAAATTTCACATGTGTCAATAGTATATTCATTAATAATATAAATTTGAAAAGAACTATTTTAGAATTAAAATTGTATGAATAAAAGTACATATATAGGTCAATAGGTTCGGACTTTGGTCTATCGGATTTGGATTATAAGCTCCCGAGTTAAAAGCGTATTCGTATCAAAATTCGATCTCAAATCGGTTAATTTGGTTTAATATTTTCATTACCCGTACATGGTACGGGGTTTGTACTAGTTATATCATATACATTTAATGCATTACCCAAAATTTTCCGGAGTTTTTCTAAATTTCGGGAAGACTAATCCCATTTTAAAGACTTTCTCCATTTTGGGGAATTGATAGGGAAACTTTTAGATTCAAAACACATTCTAAATTTCCAAATTTACTATTTTCAAGAAAATGGGGATATTGTTAATTGGAGATGGCAATAAGACAAAAATATTGTGGTAAGTGGAATTTTGATTCTACATTTCCTCCTTTTTATGTTATACAGAAATTATTATTAGGGCCATATTAGTATACTTTTCTGCTGGGTTTCAAATATTATTTTGTATACTTTTGGTGTATTTTGGCATAAAAATTAGTGCTGCCAATAAATACTGGCAAGATATAGAATATATAGTATGGTTAGTGCATTGTATCTAATAATCGACTAAATAGTGGAAGGTAATGAAGTGTGGGGTACACATCTAATTATGAGAACCGACGGTTATATATGAACTAAGAACAAATACGAGGGATTGGACGAAAAGTATTCAAGTGCATAAATTAATCATCTAGCTCACTCAAGATATTCGTATAGTTTTTCTTTTTAAAAAAAAAAACGGAAACATGAGATTATAAAAAAAAATTATAGTACAAAACTGATTGATGAATATGGATTAAGATTACTTGTATATGCATTAAAACTAGCTAGCTAGATGTGTGTACATCAAAACTATGTGCATATATATATATATGTTGGAACAGTGATATGAACAACGTTTTGTCCTTGGAAATTATGTTATGACAAAATGATGGAAACATCATAAGGAATAACATTATCTTCAGTTTTGATGATTGACAAACTATCTTGAGCTAAATTGTTCAAAAAGTATTTCAGGAACAATGACTGGAAGAATACCCATGCGTGGAAGGATACCCATGCCAGGAAGCGTTGAAAGTTCAACGCTAGTGGATGACAGCTAAGGATAGAAGCACGTGGCTGACGTCTTATCCGTGATGTCATCTTTCTGTGCCATGTCAGCGATCCGGATAGAGTCTTCCCAAGGAAGCTAAGATGAAAAATGAAAAGAAGACACTTGGCGCTCATCCAACGGTGCGATTAAAGCAAAATCCATTCTCCCAAATTAGGAGGCAAATTTGGGAAGATTGAAAGAGACGTCTCCTGAGTCCTATAAATAGGAGACAGTCTGCAACATTCATTTTTTACCACCTTCAAACACACAAAAACTCTCAAAACTCAGAAGAAGAGAAGGAAGAAGAAGGTGATCGGCGACCAAGGAAGTTCGGCGATCGGAGACCACCGGAGACCGGTGACCGGAACTGTTGAGAAGCGAGTTCTTGACAGTGGAAGGAAAGAAGACGAGTCCAGCTAGGGATCGTCTGGAGAGGTTTGTCTTTGCTGAGTATTATTGAGTAGAGTTGGTACATGTTCTAGAGAAGAGAGGCAAGACAATAGTTCTAGGATTGAGTGAATCGCTAGGAACTGATTGTGCTTGGTTGTATCTTGACGAACTGTACAACTGCTATCAATAATATGAGTGAAAGGCATTCAAAATCCTCCATGGGAGGTAGAGGTTTACTCGATCGGATTAGTTGATCCGGTAGAGGTTCCTCTATAAGTAAACGTGTCCTTAACTGTTCCATGCTTATTTTGAAGTTTACTGTCTCTGTTTAGCTGCCTGCATACTTTACTATTCCGCTGCCCAAGGAACTGTTCCATAACTGTTCCTTGCAAGTTCTAATGTTTGTCGATCCTAAGAATATATATAGTACAACACATACGATGCAAATAATATGTTATTTTTTACATCGACGAGTTTTTTTTCCACCAAACAAGTAACTCACAATAACCAATAAAATGGATAGGTTTTACCGTATTTTCTCAAATCGTTTAAGAAAAGAGCATTTTTGGATGTATGAGAAATGAGAATTGATTTTTAACCAGTTCTAAATATTAGAGCAAACCGTACGTCACCCTATAAAACTTGAACATGAGATCTTATGGTATACTCATAAGACCCAACCATTAAGTTGATGCACCAGCACTCAAATCTCATAGTTAAATGACAAATTTTAAAATGCAAATATATATCAAAAAGAAAAAATTTGTTCATAAGTCTATAACTCCAAGCTCCAAGATTCCGTCTAATTTCAAATTTTCTCCTCTAGCTAGTAGCTAGGTTCACCAAGCTAATTTCAAGGCGGGATGTCATCACGTTTATTTTATTGAATTGAGCTGGTTGTCAAATGCACCCGTAAAAACGTTGATATTATGATACCGTTGACCTTTTTTCGAACAAATCAAAGCATAAATCCATACGTACGTAGATCTAGATTAACCGTAGACCCTTTTGCATGCACGAAGTTCATTCCTCGTATAATAACCCATGCACGTGTGAATTATTGGGCATTTACTACTATTAAAACTTCACAAATTTGATTCAATTAGAAAGTCTAGATTAGCCTAATTAATTTTATAAACTAGTGTACGAACAAGACCGATTCCACATGCCAAACTGATGGAGATAACGCCGGTACAATGCTCCAATTCTCCATATACGTACATGTAATACGATGCCGGCATGTTTCATGATTATGGTGTTAAACAACTGTAGGATCGATGTGTGAGAATACAGACGCTGATCCTTTAGAGGGATTAACGAATTGAGCAGTGGAATAAGTAATTCAAACGAGTAAAAGACGAACACACACGAATTCGAAATCAACTTGTATTTCACACAACTATGTCAAAAGCTCTCGTGTGTCTCTCACAGATCGCACAAAGCAATTAAATACTCTTATGCTCGGTTGATTTTTAACCTAATATTGTAATACATGAACCTCTATTTATACTAAAAGGCTATGACAAAATCCTATCTTTTCATATAAGTTACAGATTAATTAAGGTAAATTCTATCTTAAGATACAAGATATATCCAAGATAAAATTTATCCTAACTAGAAGAGATCTCGTTAACTACAGGATCAATTCTTCTCTCCATAATCGTCCATCAACGTGTCTTGTGACATAAGGAAAGATCCCTCCTTGGCGCCCACGCGTTGATCCAGTTTTCCAAATATAGTATCAGTTCTTTGCGTTGATCCGATCCCATGGTGTTACAATCAGGAATCAGCGAGCACGTCAACTATAGCTTTGTTCCCTGGTTATGACAATTGGTCATGCTTTTGTTCCATTGCTCATATAATCTTGAGGGCCTGTTTGGTATCATGTCGGGAATCGGGTTGGTATAGGGAATCAGGCTGGAATGAGGTTGGGATGAGGAATGAGGTTGAATAATTTTAGGTATGAGTGATACCTTGGCGTAGAGGTGGGTTTGAAGTTATGTGTAAAATTGGGGAATGAGTGATTCCAAGATATCACTCATTCATAATCTCATTCCTAACCAAACATAAAATTAGGTTTCACTCATTCCTAACCCCATTCCTTATACCCAAGGTATAGAAACAAACAAGCCCTGAATGATCTTTAAACACTTACCAAACTATATAGTAAATATTTCACAAGTGTTCAATCATCATCAAAACACGTTGGGATCATTATTGAGACCAATCACCGTCCCAACACACACCATCGTTTATAATTAAATTACAGTTAAGGACTTAAAGCTAGCTAGGAACGTATTTAGCGATTGATTTCATATATATATATCCACTTAGTGGATATGATTAAAGACTATATTTTGCGTAAATGCCCAAGAAGGACGATTTAAACCGGACTTATATTTGGCCCTTGAGAAGTGCAAAAACTGTTTATATAAGAATTGAAAGGGCAATTTCTCTCTGATCATGAAAATACAAACCGACAAACCGTAGGATATATGGATTAAGAGCCGAGTCTCTCTAATCATGACTTGGTGATTAATTAATACATGCATATCCTTGGTTATTTTTTTTTGGTTGAATGCATATCCTTGGTTATGGGAGTTGTAAGTTTCAACTTTTACATTCTTTTATTCAAAAAATGGCCCATGATGATAAATTTTATAGGCCACGAGGGTGTCCTCCAACCAATATAAATTTAGGATTAATTGTTACTCGTGATTTTATGTATGGTTGCTGACTTGGTGATGACTAAAAGAGTATTTTGTCCATAAGGTAGAGATCAAACAATCCTATGTTCTTCCTCTTGTATAATAAAGCTTCTGTCACCATTGTTACGGAGGAAGGCCAAGACTTGGGCTCATTCATGTTTTAACACTATAGAGATCGCATCTTGTATGCGAGCGTTACTAGTATGAGCGAGTTCTTTTAATACGATCACTTGCATTTTGGACACGAACAAGCTCCTAGATATATAGTGACATTCTGCATGGAGCAAAAAGTTTGTGTTTAAACATACTTGCGATAATTTAGGTTTTCTTAATAGATATTGTGTGTCCATGAACAAGTATGAATAACCCTTTTTAATATATTATACATTTTATACTTAAGAAAAAGAACTCAAGAAATCTTGATGGTTATTATGAAAAGTCACATCTCTCTTATGAAGACGTTAAAGTCCTAAGGTAAGTGTAATTTGTTAAAAACCTCAAGGGGTCGGTCTAGTGGAGAATGACGGGGCGTCGATCTGATAGGTTGCAGGTTCGATCCCCCTAGATTGGAGCACCATCCCTTCACCCTAAATTTTATTTAAATAAATAAGGGTAATTTGTGAAAGTTTCAAGGTGATTTTGATATGAAGGTTGTTAAAGCCAAAATAAAATACATTTTAATGTTTGAAATTAACCTTTTACTTATGGAAATTCAGAATATTATCCCTAAATTGTGCCTTTTCTTCATCAACTATGTCTATACCAATTTTTCAAGAATAAAATAGGCCATACTTGTTTGATCTTTGTAGAATCTTACAATCCAATCCTGGAACACTCATGTTGTTGTAATGATTGATTTGATCATTTTCATCAAAAAAAAATGATTGATTTGATCATTGTTTAGAATATTAGGAAACCTTTGAAGTAAGCATTTTTAATTGAAATATATATTAATGTTGCGCTATAGATTAACTTTCTCTATTGAGAACGAGTCGAAGAATATATGTTTTGCACTAGCGTAATGGGTTCCGCTAGCGGGGTGGAATCCTCCAAAAATAGTACCCTTATTAGCTAATGACCTGCACCTTGTACGGGATGTTGTTTTGTTTTTATTATCTTGTATGTGAATTCATTATAATATTTACAAATATTATCATATGTATAATTTCTTTTCAAACAGCACCGTATCTTTTAGATATATTATATAAATAAAACAATTCTCGTAATTCATCAAATATTTATATAAAAATATTGTATTTATACATTAACTTTTTATGCATCACTACAAGAAAAATCACTTTGGGCGACAAAAAAATTTGTCGCTCAAAGTGTCTTTTTTGTCGCCAAAAAGGATGAGCGACAAAAATAATTTTGTCGCGGGTTTGTCGCCAAAACCCGGTCGCCTTAGATTAAACACGGCAAAAACCTTTTTTGTCGCCCATAATTATAGATTGCGACAAAACCCTTTTTTGTCGTCCTAGAGTTTTGGCGACAAAACCTTTTTTTGTCGTCCTATATCTTTGGCGACAAATCCATGTTTTGTCGTCCTATATCTTTGGTGACAAATCCATGTTTGTCGTCCTACATCCTCCATTAACCTTACCCTTTCGTTTATTTAAAATGAGATTTTTGTGTCTTTGCCGCCTGTCAAATTGTTGTAAACGTTGCCTTCACTAATTAAATAGAAACGAATATGGACAAAAATTCCAAAACCACCATAATTTCTTATATGAAAAGCCAATTAAAATGGCAATACAATCCAGTACACTTAATTGACATACCTAGTCAATAGATTCTAACACTGTTACATACCAGCATATAGCTTGCCAAAGAGAGATTTTCTACTACTTAATAAACTAAGCTAGTAGAACTACCTTTTCATAAACTGCATATATACATAACAAAATAGTCATTCTCTACCCTTACCAATCAAAATCAACTACCTTTCATAAGCATATATACATACTACATACCAAAACAACATTGTACATAGGTGATACAAGCTGTGCAACACGCCTTCAACAATCTCCTCCGCAAAGCACAAAGTTCGTCAAACGATGAGCCCTAAGAAGAAAAGCACAGAGTAAGTATACAATAAATGTACTGCGCTACAACTACAGATATATTCAAAATCAACAAGTGTACAAAATCAAAAAAAATTATACAAAGAAAAGCACAACCATTTTTCTCATCCCAGACACACAAAGTTATTCATATTTCAGTTCAACAAGGTTTGTGCAAAGATGCAGTCCACATATATGAATTCTATATTAGTGAAAAACATGACAACTATTGGAATATGGTGACAGCCTAGCGACAATTAAGACCATGCCTAAATGCACCTCACTAAGTATCTATCATTTATTTCTCTTTGAACCAAAGTAACATGATTATCAGGACTAGAGATGAGGAAACAAGAAAATAATAACAACAAAGTTTTGTATTCATCTCTTTTTTTGGAAAAAAATGTATGATGCATCGCAGTTTTGATTTTCCTAAGGTAGTGTGACTACACACTACTCTTTGGAGTTTCTTAAAAGTGAAATTACTACTAATTTAAGAAAATTCCAGGAAGAATTCTTCTGTGTAGACAGGAAAAAGTATGTTAGCCTATCAAACTGTAACACATTTTTCTGTACTTTGAGATTTTTTATACTACTCAATGGAGATCTAGAAATACTAGCAATGCTCAACCAACCACTATAACCAGCCCTGCAAAACAAACAGACCAAGGACATCTTTTTTGTCCTTGTGTTCAAGGCTCGAAAGGAAGAGGATTGTGTCAAAACAAAAACGCTCAAATACCAAAATTATAGAATAAGCCCTAGTGTTTAGAACAAAGCAAGTATTACAGTAGGCACTAAGATCTTCAATGAAAATCAATTTTTTCATGTCTAATCCAAAATAGAAAAAATATAAAAGATAGCTACTTGCATTGTTACCACCATTAGGGCTTATGCGATTTTTATATGCTATGTGAGGGGTCAAATAAGCCTTTTTTATTTCTTTGAGATAAAATAAACCTTGTTAAAGCCTACATTAATGGACGTACATGAGTCCATGTCCCTGTTTATCCACTCTGAATACTTGTTTTTGACACCATACACCATCAGATAGCTACTTGCATTTTTACCACCATTATTACTACCCTATACTATATAGCTCAATGAGTTTTCTATACAACAGTACAATCACAGCATGCATGGTGGTACTTTAAGCACCATTCCTTTCTCTCTTTTTCTTTTGACATCTTAACACTGTTTATATTCAAAGGGCCTAAGTTTATAAGCTTCATCAACTACACTACTAAACAACAAGATTGAAAATAAGAGCAAAAAGCTATAGTCATTTGCTTAGTCATACAAAAAAATCAGTACTAGATTTTGACCCCTTAGAAAATATAAAGAGGAGCTCTACTATATAGATAGGTATGTAATTCTGTGCAGTACTTTCTTTTTCTTACTTGTATCAAACCATATTATTCAACCACTACCTTGTATGTCTTTGAGCTTCAAGCACATAATATTAAATGATATCCAGTTAGCTCAACTACTTTCATAGAACCACAAATTTTACATTTCTATATTTTCAAGCTAAACTACTAGCTAATACTTGTACACTTGTACCTTGATTATGGCTAGGAGTCTTCGTTTTATGTCAGATGACATCTCCTTCCATCTCCTAGAAAAATATACCATGAAAAAAAAACATGAATAAGTTGTATAAAAAAATAACCATGAATAAGTAGGATAAACAGTATTTTAACAACACCTTCACCAAATACAACGCTGTACAGGAATGGTGTTCCATCTTGACTTAGACCCTACATTACACAATGGAAGATTATTATACAGATGAACACAATATCTCTGACTTTTAAGTTTACTGTTTTAAAACTGCAAGAGTAAAGAGAGCATGCACCTGCAAGGTATAGACTAAATCTATGGCTGATAATATAGCACCAACAGCTGTGGAATTTTCATTCTTGAATCAGTCTATATAGAGATTATCAACAGAAGACAATTTTTATAACAGTAGCTATTAATTAAATTACCTAAATAGTATTCCAAATCTAGAGACGTCACACCAATCCTTTTGAACAGCAGAAAAGCACCTGAACTTTCCAAGAGAAGATACAAAAATAAAAAATTAGATTTATAAACTATGTATTGAGATGCACAACAAATATCTAGACATAGAGATGATGTCTTCTATAATTTGTGTGACACAAATTTGATATTGCAAGCAAATTGCTCTATAGCTTGTGCTCCTTCCTCATCCCCAGCAATTGCGAAGGCTGCCTAATGAAGTTAGCAGTAAATCATCATAAAAAAAATATAGCAGGTTCTGGCCCCAAAATGCCCAGCACTTACCCATTCCAACAGAATGTTCAAAGCAACAAAATCACTTACATAGATAATAAGTTGTTTATGACATTCACTTCCAACATTGTAAACTTTCACATTAACAGGAATTAAACAAGAATGCACGAAGTAGACAAAGAGGCACTAAACCAGAAAAAGAATACAGACTAAAACTCACATGATGCAAATACGCTACAATAAAAATGTGAGCCAATACTGTAAACATTAGAGCTGCTGCACTCACCATAGGAGGCTGAACATCAGGGATAACTTTGGAGGATATGACTTTTCCCCGATGGTGGCCACCACGAGTTGTAGCATGAGCTTCTGTGAGTTGAACAATCCACACACTAGCTTCATTGGAGCGCTTGTTGTAGACAATAAGCCTAGCCTGCCGAGGTAGGAGTTTAGAAGGGATCCCGGGCTGGCGCTTTGTTCTAGTAAGCAAAGACGGCTGGAAGGGAGATAAGGAATATGCATCTGCTATAGAACCACTTCCACAAAGCGCATGCTATCCCTTTCTTGAAGGAAAAGAGGTCAAATTCATTACATGAGGGAAAAGAAGGGGAAATTGATGCAATACACTTAAAAGGACTCAAAAAGTCACCTCAGGGGTAGCTCCAGCTGCCCTGACAGTTGTAATTGCGACTTTGATTTCAGTAGCAGACAGTGGATCCAATGGATGGGTACTATGAGCCCTCAACATGATCGGCTTTCCTATACAGACAATGGGGGGAAAACGCTTGTAGGATTCAACCACTTGTTTCTGTTGAAACGTCAAACTAGACAGACTTGTAGTAGATCATATAAGAACTGAACTGTAGGATTTCACACATCATACAAACTTCTAAATTCTGCAAAATCCATTAAACAAAAATACGAAATCTCGTAATGACATCGTGTATCATGTATGGTCCTCAAGGTGTACGGGGCTCTACATAAATACGTCATAATTTAGATCCCTAATTTTCACAGTTAGATCTCATAAAAAAACAACATCAGTTCCATTTCCACAGCCCTAATCTATCTATACTTAGCTGTTCTGAGCACAAACATTCAAAGACAAATTCACAGAAGCATACCGAAAAGGAGAAAAAAGAGACAGACCGTGAGCGGTTTCAAGGAGAGACTCAACCAAAGCGGAGGAAGCAGCGGAGGCACCCACCGCCCTCTGCTGGAGGGCAATTGCATTGGCAGCGGAGGCCGGATCGGAGGCGGCGCTGCCAACTCGGCCGAGGAGGAGGATGAGAAACAGCGGGAGACTCGCCAGCGCTGAGAGGACGGTCGGGAGAGCGACGTCCCTTTTTGCGGAGAGAGACCGCCGAGGAGGACGGGGAAGGGGAAGTCCTTCCAGGGGTGGAGGGAGGAGACGTGGGAGTCGGAGAGGGCGGCGAAGGCGTCAGGCATGACGTGGACGAGGGAGGTGGAAAGGATGACGCCGGGGACCGAAACGCTTACCCTAGGCAATCGGGTGAAGGGAAGAGCGAAGATGGGGGTATCGTAGAGGGCTTTGGAAGACAGAGCCCAAAAAGTGAAGATATGTATCAGAATAATAAAATTTTGGGGCATACTTAAGTTTCCCACAAAAATTTACCTAGCCCGCCTAATTTGGTAGGCGACAAAAACAAGCTGATTGTCGTCCTATTTAGAAAGGCATGGCGACAAACATGTATTTTGCCGCGCATAATGCCATTTTATAGTGACAAAACACGTTTTTGTCGCCTAAAGTGGATAAATGAACGACAAAATATTGTTTTTGTCGCACAATATTTTTTTGAGCGACAAAAGAATATTTTGTCGTCAAAAGTAAACTTTAGGCGACAAAAAAAATTTTGCCGCCCTTGTTTTTTATTTTTGTCGCCCATAGCCCATTTTCCATGCATAAACATATATATATCGAGGAAAAATGCAATAAGATGAGATGCATTAAAGTTTTTAAAAAAATTAATACAAATCTTTTTGAAATATAATTAATTTGCATAAACTAACTTATTTAAATATATTAGTAAATGAAAATAATTTTTACAATTAATATAGTATTATATTTTAAAATATAGAGAATATTTAAGAAGATAAAAAATAAAACCAAATTATCATGTATAAATTTTATTATGTTGTAAAACTTGCTAAAATATGTTATGTATAAATATAAAATAAAAATATTAACAAATAATTATCTTAAAAATAAATCTATTATCTAAAACATAATCAGTATGTAGTGATATGAATATATTTAGGGTAAATATATCATCTAATATTATATTATTATTATTATTGTATTTTTATATGATACGATAGAAAGAAATATTTAATATATTATTTTAATAAAAAAGATGTGGTGTAAATATAGTCATAGAATTTGCTACTAATGATGATTTCT
Organism: Polygonum maritimum; assembly: GCA_963924305.1. Classification (NCBI taxonomy): domain Eukaryota; kingdom Viridiplantae; phylum Streptophyta; class Magnoliopsida; order Caryophyllales; family Polygonaceae; genus Polygonum; species Polygonum maritimum. The sequence goes on from OZ002734.1 coordinate 33,027,536, forward strand.
AGAAAATTTCTAGATAGATAAATTTGATATAGATATACCATATATAATATATTACGTATGATATATATCTTAGCTAAATTTGATAAAGTAAGTAGTAGAAGGAATAATAGATGACAAAAGAATTTATATAAAATATACTGTACTATTTTAATTAAAAGAGTGATGTGGCGCAATATGGTAGCGGAATTTGCTTATATTTTAGTATATAGTAATAGATAGATACCTTAAGGGGACTTGATTCCACTAGGGTTTTCCTTATCTCTCTCTGTTACCTGGTTTGTCGAACAGAGCCTAAGATAATCCTTTTCCTACCGATTACTTCCTAATATAATCAATAACTTAATTTGTGACAAAAGGAACCAGTGTACAATGTATAAAGCTCCAAATGAATGTGAACCTAACCTTTCACTATAAATAATCATAGTAGTGTATAAAGCTCGGAATATGATTGCATTTTGGGGCAATTCTCTTGTTTATAAATTGTCAATCCCACACACCGGCCACCAACGAGCTTAGTGATTGCTACATTCGTGTCTTTTGGCATAATAGTCTCACGTCAAGAAAGTGAAAGAAAAGAGAATGTTATAATTAAGGAGGATTAATCTCCAGTATATCACCATAATATTTTTGTATTAATATTTGAATTTTTCTATTATGTACTACTCTATGAATACATTATAAGCCGTTAACAAAAAGATTGATAAATCTTAAATTTTGAGGTTTTAAATCTTTTTTGTGATAAATTCACTATTTTTTTTTAGGATTTTAGTTTCTATTTTTAGTACGTTTAGACTTTAGAGTATACCATTGGGGCACATAATAGAAATATCGATAACATATTAATAATTTTTTTAATAGATTTTTTAGAGCATATATTAAGAATATTTGTTTCTAGGAATTAAATACCAAATACAAATCATACCCTCTATAAAGACACCCTAATGTATATATTGATTTTTACCATGTTTTTGTTTGAACTTAAAACAATATAAATTTTGTCTGATTTAATGACTTGCTAAACAGTTTGGCTCAGTCGGGTCAGGCTCAATCATTTTAAGTCTCCGTTCAACACTAGCATCTCTCCCAATAGTTCCGGAAGACCGGAGGCTAGTTTTCAGCGTTCACCAACTTGATTTTGTACCCTAGTACCCACACGGGACATCATCTCTACCAGCGGAATCGGGATAGGGGAGAGACGATACAAGGTTGTCAAACGAACGCTATAATTATTTTTTTGTTTTTTCTATCATGTGTCCTTAAGATACAGGATAGACATCATATGAGAAGTTTATCTTAACCGTCCTATCGTTAATATATAGATTATAAAAAATCGTTTGTTTTCTCTAGTAAACACAAAACTCTCTCTTTAGGGTTAGCATCATCCGTATTATAAAGTCTGCCACACGTATTGATCATATAACTTGTCTCGAGCCAGCCTCCATTAGAGAGAGGCCACGGCTTCCATTTTTACGTGCATGTAATGTAACTATATAGTTAATTACTTATATATTACTTAGGTACTGATCTTTGAACAATATTTTTCTTAAAAAGTTACGAATTAGTACAGCTACCACTATGGTGTGGCGTATTTATAAACCACACCACAATTAAGTCTTATATATTATAATTGTCACTAGCTATTAAAGTGGCACCGCCACCCTAATCAATCCCAAAGTGCACCTAGATATTATCATTATTTATGTACTCCGTATTATTTTTTTCACTTAACTTTATGCTCAAGTGAAGCTGGAAGCTAGGTCATTAACTTACATTTTCTATATGAAAATACAAGCTGAGTATACTTATATAATATCATGCCAATACAAATGTCTTTTTCATTCTAATGGAAAAGATAATTACACAAGTGTAAATATATATTGGGGATAGAACAAACTTTATCGGCTAGAAAGCAATCGTTGTGATTTGGAGAAAAGTGCACTTTCTATGAAATTAATATATTCTCACATCCTTTTTATATACGTCCCAGCTAGTTCAAATACATTAATTAAAACTACTTCTTGGACAGGTTCTATTTTTCCTAATAAGAATTCTTAAGTGGGAAATTTCATTTGTTCTTATATATTGAGAGTCACCGTTTTGTTGAGAAAATTTTACTCGAATAATTCAAGCTTGAACATACATGCAAATTCACAAGCCTATCTAATAATACCCCGACTTCCAATTCATTCGTGTATTAGTTGTTTTAATTTTCAATTTTTTTATGCATATAAGCACACACGTTATTCAAAATTGACATTATTGTCTTGTCTTTCTCTGTATATCATGTTTGAAAGTTTCACATACCAAATCTCTAGCGATTTGATAACTTTGATTTTTGATTGATATTTCTACGGTAGACATCACATTATCACATAATTGCGAGTAAAATTGCTTAATTTGTTTAATTACAAAAAAAATTCTATTGTTTTAACTGATTGGTTAAAATTGGGAAAGATTTTAATTAGCTAGTTTTGGAAATTTGACAAATTATACTAAAAAAATACAAAACTTAACTTTACACTAAATATGATAAATGTATTCTTTTTGATACTTGATAAAAAATAGATTGAGGGACCGTTTGATTATAATCTATGAAAATGTAAACGGAATAGAAACAAAGCTAGACCGATCATCTTTAGTGTCATGGTCACGATATATTAATTCAACAAAGTCTTCTAACATTCCACTCCTTGTGAGAATATATGTGATGTGGAAGGGGACTAATTCCCCATTTTGTTACCCCTCCTGTTGGATTGTTAGTATGAAAGGGGACGTCCTTTACTTTGGTAAAGGCGTCCTTAGAGTGAGACGTCCTTACTAAGTAAAAGGGCGTCCTTGTAGTGCAACGGAAATTAACAAACTAAAAAGGTGAAAATAACAAGTAAGGAACACGTCAGTTTATAGAGGAACCACTCAAGACCAAGTAGTCCATGAGTTTAAACCTTTACCTCATTGGAGGATTTTCGAATAGACTTTCCTTTCTTATTAAGCGTCCTTACAGTTGTATTGGCGAGTTCTTTACAGTTCTCTGGCACTTAGTGTACGTCCTAAGTCCACTAATAAAGGACTCCTTTAAGCCTACAACTTAAGCGAGCTTAATGTGCTAAAGGACTCTATTCCCACGTCCTACAGTACTTCGTAGGACTTCTCTCTTTTTCTTTGTTTTTCTGGTTTACAAACACTTTGTGATTTTGTCTACAATTCTCACTCGATCAAACACTACGTCTAGAATAGTTCTTGGCCTGTTCTTCGTGTTCTTGATCGAGGTTGTTTTCACTTTGATTCTCTCTGAATATTCTCTGAAAGCGTGAGTCACAATAAATGCCTTGGGGCTATTTATAGGACTTGGGGAAGAGCTTCATTCCTCTGGACGATCATGTCCTTCATGGACGTGGCTACAGGATCTTTCTCCACGTGGTATGACGGTGATGAGGGAAGCTTCTTGTATCCAGTTGTGATGGACTCCGCTACAAGATCGGCCTCCACATGGTGATGAACTCTGCTACAAGATCGGTCTCCACGTGTCCCGGATGATCAAATGTTGTCGAGTGATGTCATCCTGTCGGCTGCTGAGTAAGGACGCTTCTTAGTTGAAGCTTGCGTTCCTACTTGCTTGGGACTGCGCCCTTGCTCAAGTAGTCACTTCACTGGTCCTTACTTCCTGATAGCTAGCGTCCCTTAACCTCAGGGACGTCCATACACTTGTTGTCCTTTGCGTCACTGGCGTTCTTGAACACTTAGACAAATTTATTAAAATCAAAGTGAGTTTGTCATATCAAAACTGAGGGACTGTTGTGTGGGCACAATATCAAGTACGTGAGTGTCCTTGATAGCGTCCCAACACCTCTTCTAGTAGAGGAATGATTGAGGTGGAAGAAACTCAAATTTGTTATGGAGAAGAGGTGGAGAGAGATGAGAATATACCTTTTTTTTTTAAAGGGAAGGAATCAGGGTCACCACAAGTATTATTTGCGCTCGCTTAGAGCATCCACAAAGGATGAGAACTGATTACTAACCAACTCTAAAGAGTAAGGGAAAACCGCTGCCCCAGAGTCTCAAACCCGAGACTTCATGGTACATGCATGAGTATTGAACGAGTGAATTGATGCGCCGAACATTATGCCTTATAGATCTTTTTCTTGATAAAGTAAGATTTAGGCTAGACATAATACAAAAATGTATTATCCTAAAGCATCTTTTCGGATGAGATCCCCAAAGACCAGATCGGACTCTAGAGAGAGAGAGAGAGAGAGAGAAGCAACGCCACAGAACGACACTGCAATGTGGTCATCAACCGTGTTAGCCTCCCTGAAAACATGAGCGTATCGCCAACTCTAAAACTGCCCAAGCAGAGACTAAATGTCAGTGCGCAAAAGCTCCACCTCCCACGGATAACTCCAATCACCCAATACTGCATTCACCAACTGCCAACTTCAATAATCAAATGGGGAATGCCACATCGAATGGCCTCCAAAATCCCCTTCCGAAGTGCGAGCACTTCAGACTGCTACATGGATCGAAGTCCAAGAAAGCCATTATCTAGAGATACGCAAAGACCTTTAGAACCCCTGATAGCAAAACCAACATACACAATATCATAAGAATTAACTACGCCATCAAAATTCAACTTAAAAGCGTTAATAGGAGGTTTGATCCATTTCACATTTTTCCTCTCGTTGACAATGGTGGCTTTTTTGACAATTTCATCTTCAACGTCTGTTTTGCTTGCTTTGTTTCCATTCTTTTATTAGTAACATATCGTGACTTTACAATGGACTAAATTCATTTTCATTCCGTTACGTTTCCACAATTTACGATCAAACGAGTTCTAAACATATAAACTAACATTAACTTAACACTAAAAACATTATTTGTGGTAATTGAGAAATTAGATATAAGAATGCAAATATTAAGTTACCGTAAACATACACATTACAAGTATATCTTTAATCTAGAAATCCTTTTTGATTTGATAATTTGATACCGATTTCAACTGGCTAGAAGCAAACCAACATACATGATATTGATAAGATCGATAGAAACGCACTTACGGCAAAGGGACAACCACATCGTACGAATCCAGCCAGATGAGAAATTTGTTCAACATGTCGGTTAAGATCTTACAGAAACCTTGATGTATCCATTTCAACACCTATGACGACCTAGGAAATACTTTTAATCTATATTACTTTAAAACTATTCATATTTCTCATTTAAAGGTTTTGACTAGTTTCAAGTAGTGTTTAAATTATCCTAAATCTTACCGATTTAAAAAATATTTATTGAACACATTAAAGTTTATAAATTCAACTCCTTGATACACCTGGTTCAAATGTTAAGTCCTTGGGTAGTATCTCGAGTTTACCATTTTGAACCCTATGGAGGGCAATTTGTTCTTCCTTCTTAAAATTGGTTGGTAATCAGTTATCATCATCCTTAATGGTTACTCGATTAAAAAAAACCATAATCCTTACCCGATCAAAAAAAATGGACGGCTCTAGACGAGTATGAATAGTACTTATGGGGGCCATAACAAACCTAATTAGCAATAGATTGAGTACTTTAAAAATTTATATGGTAGACATTCTTTTGTTAATATTTCACATGGAATATTGAAATCAATTCCAAGCGCTTGTCGTATCAGCTCACTGGTTGAGTATTCATGGTAGTACCATGAGATCTCGAGTTCGAGATTCCAGGGCGGCGGTTTGCCCTATTTCCTTTAGAGCTGATTAGTAACCAGTTCTCATCCCTTGTGGATGCTCTAGATGAGTCCAACTGTCCAAGTAATACTTGCGGCAACACTAATCCTTACCTTATAAAAAAACAAAAAATCGAAATCAATTCCAAGGGGCAACAAGTCGAATCATCATGACCCTTTCTTTCCCTCTTGTGTTGTAGACTCAAAGCAATTGAGAATTTGCTAAAAAAAAAAGCAATTGAGAAAGGATTCCATACTTCTTGTCAATGGTTCAAATCCTTATAATCGTCGTGTTCATCAAATTCATTGTATGGCATGATTGTTTTAAAACAATTTACAATAAGGCCGGAAATATACCTGCCAAGCATCAATCTTGAGCCATCAAATTAGATGAATCCACTTTAGCCGAATGTGCGTTATATTAATCTACCCAATTAGTATACATCCAGCCCATTAATACTTCAATAGTACGCTACAAGCAGTGGCGGAGCGGGGGAGGGGCGAAGGGGGGCGGCCGCCCCTTCTTGCTCCGGCCCAGTATACATTAATTATAGTAAGTTTTGTGGCTACCCCCTCTTAATGCAACTAAAGTTAATAATGTTCCCTTATGTTAATAATGTTCCCTTATATATAAGTAAAACTTTCTTGCCTAGTTGGTAGTCTGTCCACTCCTCCTTGCAAAGTGATCAGGGTTCAAATCTCATCAACCCCGTATTTCGTTTTTTAACTTTACCACATGCACATGTATTTGGGGTTCTGCCACTACCACTTGCAATTTTTTTTTTTTTTTGAGCTCACAACCTACATACGTAATTTACTTATACTGTTACGAGAAAAAAAAACTTGTAATGTGGAATAGAGGTTAAAATGTGGTTTTTCACAATTATTTCATAATCATTTTTTAATTGTATCTACAAGTTGTATAATTTGATTTTCTGTTTTCTGAAATTGGTAATTTCAAATATTTTTAATATTGGTTTATTAATTTTCTTTAATCCTAAAAATATATATTGATATATGTTTTAATTTTTCACTACACATTATTTATAACAATATTGAGTTTTGCCCGATCTATAATGTCTACAATCCAGTCTGCCCCCCCTTATAATTTCTTCTGGCTCCGCCACTGGCTACAAGTCATCACGAACGTCACCATCATGCCCGTACCTAGCTTCATATATTATTAACAAGATAATAACAAATGCTAACCAATAATTAAGATATCGTACACGTTCATTCCCATGAACTCTGCAAATCTAATCGATATAGGTGGTGCATGAAAGGTTACACATGTGGTGCTACATCACTTTAAGTTGTGAGCATTTGGAACCTCTTGTTTATACTTACATGCACGGAAGGAAATCATGGAAAAATAATTAGCTTGCATGGGGTTTTCTAGTTCACCTGCCCTTTGGCTTTGTATGTAACTAGCTGTCCCTCGATCTCATCTTTTCATCAAAAGAAGAAAAGTCTTTGGAACTCAAAATTTGAGTCTTGAGTAGGTGCTTAATCTTCAAGGATTTTGCTACACGGGGTGTGAAACCATATATCCCACATCTCTATTTAAATATAAATAAGATTTCTAAGCATGTGGACTAAGTATTTTATTGTCGAATGATGTTATGAGGCTTAGTATCGGTCTGAAACTGAAACTGAACCGAATCGAACTAGAAAAATTGAATCAAGCTGAAATTGAATCTAAACCAGTTTGGTTTCATGTTTTTTTAATAAATATAAGGGGTTTCTTTGGAAAATTTGAACAGAATTGACATCAAGCCAAGAAATCGTGACAATTATTATACCGGAGACCGAACCGAATACCATCGGTTTCAGTTCAGTTCAGTCTAATTTTTCAATTCCGACTGAATCGTGCTCAACCCTAAATGTTACGATAGAATCTCATCGGACTTGTATGTTAGATCTAATCTCATATTTATATACATGAGTCCACATTTGAACACCATGTTAAAAATGATAAACCGGACTTTAACATAAGATTTTGTGGTAGTATTTTTTTATAAGTCACTTTTGCACTCTAGAGAAACCGAACGAGAATTCCCCCTTCCTATAAACGCAAGATGAAAATGGGTAACTAGTCAACTTGGGCTTCTTTATGGGGTACTTCCACCATGTGCAAATTTAATGTGCTAATTAGTCGATTTTCCGAAAATGCTCCTAATCAAAAAAAGATTACACGCGTGCCACCGCATCCCACTGGAAATCCTATCACCAAAATTCCTATCACTGGAAATCATGCCACTAGAAATCCTGTCACCGCTTATCCTGTCACCGGCTCATCCCCCTCCCATTTTCGTCCGTATCTTGTCACCGCCCATCCTAAACCGAATTTATCATAAACCTTGTCATAAGGCTTGTCACCACATAAAATTTTTTATCACCATATACAAACAACTTATCACCATGCACAAACACTTGTCACCATGCACAAACAATTTGTCACTCCATACAAAAAATTTGTCACCTCGTATAAAAATTTGTCATCAACAGAACTAGTATCACACAAATTCAAATTAAACTTCTCACCACGTACAAAACTTATTATTAAGCCTATGCGGGATTTGAACCCGTATTACCGTACGTTAAGCACGTTGCTCTACCATTTGAGTTAATAGACCATGATTAAAATTAATATATGAACAAATAAAACCCATAAAAACACCATAAACCCGCTTGTCACCAACATAACTCGTTAGCAAAAAACTTGTCACCACCCAAACTCATAGACAAAAAACTCATCACCAACAAAACAACTTGTCACCATGTACAAAACTCATAAAACAACCTGTCATCATGTCTAAAACTCATAAAAACATCATAAACCTACTTGTCACCAACAAAACTCATAAACAAGAAACTTGTCTCCATCCAAACCCATAAACAAAAAAACCCGTCACCACGTCCAAAACCCATAAAAACAACATGTCACCATGTACAAAACCCATAAATACACCATAAACCCACTTGTCACCAACAAAACTCATAGCAAAAAACTTGTCACCACCTAAACCCATAAACAAAAACCCGTCACCAACAAAACAATTTGTCACCACATACAAAACCCATAAAAACACCATAAACCCACTTGTCACCAACAAAACTCATAAGCAAAAAACTTGTCACCACTCAAATCTATAAACAAAAAACCCGTCACCACCCAACTCATAAACCCAACTTGTCACCGACTAAACCCATAAATAAAAAAACTTGTCACCGATAAAACACATAAATAAAAAACCTGTTACCAAAGCGAATCCCGCTTGTTTACCCGCGGTTGTCGGTGGTCCGTGGAAGAACGGTGTCGACAGTAGAAGGGTGGTGTCGGCACCCACCTCTAAAGATCTAAGATTTCTAGATCTAGAATTTCTAGATCTAGAACCCTATATCTATCTCCAGCGACGCCACCCACCTCGGTCGACGCCGCCCATCTCGGTCGATGCCGTCCACCTCGGCCGACCACCTTGCTCATCATCACCCTCGAGTCTAGCGTCTATTTCTTCGACTTCTACGACTCCGCCACCGCCGACGACTCGCCGCCACGCCTCGCTTGCCACAACCGATTGGATTTGGAAGAAGAAAAAAGAGGGAGAGAGGGGAGAGAAGAGAGAGTAGAGAGAGAGAGAGAGAGAGAGAGAGAGAGAGAGAGAAATGGAGGAAGAGAGAGAAATGGAGGAAGAGAGAGAAGAGCAATGAAGGAGAGAAGGAGTTTTATTAGAGAGGGCTTTATATACCGACTAACTAGCATATATATTTTTAAGGGGGGTTAAGCACTACCCAAATGTGTCTAAAACAAACTCCTCACCCCCTTCCCTCTAAACGCAATGGCTTAATCCATAAATAAATCCATGTATATCTAATTTTCTTGCTACATAATTTTCGATCTACTTAAAAATAATCTAGTAGGTCCTTTTACTAAGATAAATTTGTTCTATTAAACTATGTGAAGCAAACACACAAAGTCATAATTACGACAACTTCAAAGGCATTGTAAATAAATGTAATCCATAATGGTATATTTTGTTATAATATGTGCCTTATGTGATTAATGGTTATGCATGTGACTTAAAATTGGATAACATAGCAATAATTCATTATTTTTTGGAACCAATTCAATGCGCGTTTGTTTTACGATGTTTTACGTCACGACGGAGTAATGATAAGAGGGGTAATAAAATAAATTTATCTAAATAGAAGGATCTAATATATCATATTTAGATAGAAAGGTCTGTTTAAAAAACTACAAATACAAATACATATGTCTGTTTATATACTTCATCTGTTTCAAAATTGTGTTCCAAATAACATTTGGACATATATTAAGAAATAATTATTTTTCCTATATCACCCCTATCAAATGTAGATTTATTTATTAATATAAAGAAACATGGAAAGGTCTATATGATTATGATAGAGTTATTAATAGGGGGTATAAATGAAAAAAATGAGAAAAAATGGAATGAACAAGTATTATTAAATAAGAAAAAGGGTCTTACATAGAACTACTTTGTAACGGAGGGAGTATTACATAACAAATCAGGTTAGATATTACGTATGCTAATTAATTAATTTAAGGGAAATTCTGTTTGATACCCTCGAGTTTTTGGCTTTTCCAGACGATACTCAAGTAAAAAACTTATTCCGGGAAATACCCATGAACTCTTGTAAAAGTTTGGCGTGTGCCCTTACTTACGACTCTTATATATCACTATATTTTGTTTATTTTTTACAATAAAAAGTATTTTTTATATTTACTAAGTTAAAAATCAATTATAATATAAAATATACTTTAAGTAAGTTTTAAAATTTAATCTATAACACATTATATAACCTATGATTTCAAGTTAATTTATATTAAATTTAGCAATAAAAAATATTTCCATACTTATATTTAAAATTTCCTTTATATTGTGAATATATATATATATGGAAAGTTCATTTACTATCATTGAACAATATTTTTTATTTTCTCCTATTATTTAAGAAATGAAAATTCATATATTCTATCGGCATATATACATATTTATATATAGAATTTGAATTGATATTAAAAATTGTCAAAACTTACGATGTAAAATTTTCATGTTAAATTTCGATTATATAATATATTATTTAAATATAAGTATTTAAATATGTTTGTTTTTAATTCGATAAATATAACAAAAATTCAATTGAAAACACAAGTTATATAATAATTTTATTGAGTATATTTTAAAACTTTTTACAACTATTTTTTATCTTATAATTGAATTTTAACCTAATAATTAATTATTAAGTAAGTTTTTACAAAAGTATGTATTTTTTTATTGAAAACAAATGAAATATAGTGATATATAAAAGAAAAATTACAAGTAAGGACACAACCCCGCAGAAGTTCGTGGGTATTTCCCAAAATAAAGGTTTTCTTTGTGTACCATTTAGAAAAGCCAAAAACTCGAGAGTATCAAACGAAATTTTTCTTAATTTAATTACGTCTAATTCATTTTTCACCGCCACAAATATCGCTCATGGCCACAAAACTTTAGCGGCGTCTGGGACTAATTATTTCGGTCGTTGAAGGAAATAACAAAGCCCAATTCATATTTGAAGTGTGTGATTAATTCGATATTGTTAATGGATACTCACATGTAAGTAGATTAATCAGTAGCTAGGTAGGTAAAGGTACGTTAGAGCATTTCCAACAGATGCTCCAAATTCTTGAATTTGGTGCATTTGGGGATTTTTGACCTATTTTAAGGTCCAATAAATTCTCCATTGTATTCTCCATTTTGGAGAAGATCTCCAAAAGTTGAATCCCTTTCTCCAAATTTGGGGATATCTCTAAAAAATTTTGGAGAATGCATTAATTGTATATTAAATCATGTCTTCTCCCAATTGGTCAATTTCAAATTTATAATAGTAGTTTATATATAAATATAATAATGATAACAATATAACTCTTTAAAATGGAGAATTTGTTGGAGTTAGGACATAAAATTTATGGAGAATGTAGGACTTTCTTCCCCATTTTGGAGAAAATTATAGAGCATCTCTTGGAGATGCTCTTAGTCGTCAGCAGTGTAATTAAGTGGCATGATTAGCTCTATACTAAATGTATAACATGCACGAGTCATCGATGACCTAACAAATCCAATCTTCTCAGCTTTAATTTGATCATAATCACTTCGCATGTTGCAGAATGTACAAGGATATGCACACAGAAGATTTGCCATATATATATGTTTGGATTTGTGATAACTAGCTAATTAATCAATTCCCTTGTGAGTTGTGAACTTTCACATGGTGGAGGATCTACCGACTAAATCTATGTTATGATACATGGTGTTTAAATAATCAGTAGACATATATGAACTCCTATTCTTGGTGTGCAACACCTAAATCATTTAATTTGAGTTTTACGTACACTTTCATGCAAATGCATGTGAGTATCCTTAATTTGTTCGGCTAACTAACTAACCAGACTATAATGGAGAGTTTTGTTGGAAACTTCACGTCTTCTTAATTCCATTCTGTTTTGGTGATGAAAAATCACTGACCTAGTATTGTTTATTGTTTTTCTAAAATCTTTTTAAATTAAATTGATTATCCTATACCCTAACGATATAGCTTATCAAATTTGTATTATATAATGTTTTGTTTTATTGACTGTTTTAGTAACTCGAGAAGAAGCAGATAACAACTTAATGTCAATAGAGAAAAACTAAGAAAATTATAACATGTTAAATCTCAGTGGGTCATATGTGACGTGGGGTTCACACGTCGGTTCATGCGCATATGCGCGATAGACCCTGTTGAGTATGGAGCCTGATTCGGTTGGGCGGGAGAAGACGGTGTGAGCTAAGGACTGAAGGACGGGAAGAGAAGTCGAAGAACAAGGCGGACGAGAAGGCAAACGCGGGGAGGTGCGAGAACCCGGCCGAGTTTCGGTAGCAGGGGTCGAGTTCCCGCGGCGGGCGTGAGACGCGGGCTGGCACGCGAGGGACGCGGCCGCGTCTCATGGGTCCTGCCCGCGTTTCGTGGCTGGTGGTCTCTGGCGGCGAAACTCGGGCGAGTTTTCTAGTGGTACCCCGAGTTTTCAGACATCCGCGTATTTTGACGAGAATATTCCATACTTTCGTGATATTATTGTTTCCTTGGGGGAAAAGATATTGTATGGCTCTAGTCCTCTATTTATACTCGACTTTGATATTGTAATTGGTGCAGTGTTACCAAAACCCTACAGAGAGAGATCTTGAAAGTGAGATTGAGAGGTTAGGTTAGGAAGAATCCTTGTAATCCTTGAGTCCTCTGATTGATCTAGTGGAGAATCTCTGGCTTGGTAGTGCCCCTAGACGTAGTCCTTGTGACGAACTGGGTCAACAATTGCTCGTGTCCTTGTGTTGGTTCTCTTACTATCCATTGATTTGCAGGAACGATCCGGGGCTTCCGCAGAAATTTCCCCAACAACTGGTATCAGAGCTTAGGGTTCCTAAAATTGGAGATGGATGTCAGTAAGTTCTCTATTGAGAAGTTCAAAGATGCGAACTTCAGGTTCTGGAGAGAAGAAGACATGGAGGACAACGAGCGGAGGACGTTGGACAGAGTGACGATGACCACATCGTTGTCCGGATGCGTCGTGCACCACACGATCAGAGAGGAGACGGAGGATGAGTCAGAAGATACAGTCGCAGAGTTTGTGATGTGGAGGTTTGACGATCATCCAGGTGTCTTGAGATCCGGTGGGAGCGAAAAGGATCTGGCTTGCAAGGAGAAGACCGTACGACATGTGTCGAGTATGGTGGGAGAAAACCTTGTTGATAGGCTAGAAGAATGGAAGCCGGGCAGGGATTCTGATGGCCTGAGTACGTAAGCTTGAAGGCCGGCACTGCCACTACCAGAAGGGAGGATCGTCAGGCAGACGATGTGGGCACTCTGAAGTATTTTTCGGGTGGGAGTTTGTTGAGCGTTGGAAGATTCAATTACATGGAATCAGTTTCCAGGTGGGAGATTGTTGAGTATGGAGCCTGATTCGGTGGGGCGGGAGAAGACGGTGTGAGCCAAGGACCGAACGACGGGAAGAGAAGTCGAAGAACAAGGCGGAGGAGAAGGCAAACGCGGGGAGGTGCGAGAACCCGGCCAAGTTTCGGCAGCAGGGGCTGAGTTCCCACGGCGGGCGTGAGACGCGGGCTGGCACGCGAGGGACACGGCCGCGTCTCATGGGTCTTGCCCGCGTTTCGTGGCTGGTGGTCTCTGGCGGCGAAAGTCGGGCAGGAGCCCCGGGAACTCACCCGAGTTTTAAGTGGTACCCCGAGTTTTCAGACGTCCGCGTATTTTGACGAGAATATTTCATATCTTTCGGGATATTATTGTTTCCTTGGGGAAAAAGATATTGTATGGCTCTAGTCCTCTATTTATGCTCGACTTTGATATTGTAATTGGTGCAGTGTTACCAAAACCCTACAGAGAGAGATCCTGAAAGTGAGATTGAGAGGTTATGTTAGAAAGAATCCTTGTAATCCTTGAGTCCTCTGATTGATCTAGTGGAGAATCCCTGGCTTGGTAGTGCCCTCAGACGTAGTCCTTGTGACAAACTGGTTCAGCAATTGCTCGTGTCCTTGTCTTGGTTCTCTTACTAGCCATTGATTTGCAGGAACGATCCGGGGCTTCCGCAGAAATTTCCCCAACAAAACCCAACACATAAGCGCATAAGGTTCCACCCTAAAACCAATTGGCAATAGGGGGGACTAGCCCATGTACTTATATGGTAAGTGATTTATGTTCTAATTCCTGATATGAGATAGGTTTAATCTCAACATGACAATTGAAGAAAAGAAAACGCATAATGAATCTGAAGGTTAGGAGTGAATGTTATTGAGACGAAGACTCAAGTAGCTTATGGGAGAGGCGGAAACTGGCTAAAACACGAAAGTTAGTGCGATGTAGAAAATGTGTTAATGGATGAACTTAGATAATTCTGGAAGATCGCTTATGAAAATTGGGGAGATTTTGTCTAATTGGCATATGATTCAATCTGGTTGAAGTAATAAGACAACTGATCATCTACGTACTGTTGGGAAAAATTCAAATCGTTGTTGCGGTAGATGGAAAGAAAGCAACTAAGGTAAAGACAACAAGATTTGTGGACCCAGTTTGACCCAGTTTGTCTCAAGGACTACGTCAACCTAACCTCTCAATCTCTTTGTAGGATTTTCTCTCGATGGTAAAGCACACCAATTACCATAATCAAGTTGAGTATATATAGAACCTAGATCCTTACAGATATATTTTCCCTCCCAAAAAAGATATCCTAATCCTGGAACTCCTTCACTTGTACTCCAAGTAATTTTCTTTTCTCTATCTTTTTCCTAAATGAGGCTAAATAACCCAACACGTACATAAATAATATTTTATGAGTTTAAGCTGATTTTGTAAGCAATAGAGATTAGGCTTCTGGTTCGGCCAAAAAAAAAAGAGATTAGGCTTATGGGATAAGGGTATGTGTTTGGTCGTGAAAAACTATGTCGGCTTTCTCACAGTAGTTCACGGTAGGTTGGTGCTTTAGATTGATCCAAATCCTCTATACCTTATTGTGTCCTCAATTTGTATCCCGTCCACTTATACGGCCTTCAAAATGATGGATTATGTTTTACACAAATTAGATGAAAGTGATTTGGTATACATATATGGGAGCTAAAATATTGTGCATGCTAAACTCATCATTTTCATTGACTTAATGACCAAATCTAATTAGGTGGTAAACGCATGCTTGAGTTGAGTTAATTATTATCATGAATTTTGTTATCTGTATTTGAATTTTGAAGTAAGCCCGAATGAATTATAGTACTCCATCTCATAATATAAGTCTCATTTTCATTTTTATCGTCTCAATAAATTTACAATACTACTCTTACCAAATTCTTCAAATTACCTACTTGTTATCTCTCATTGCTCTCCTTTTACTATATTATTTTTATCAAAAAATCATCTAAATTACTCTTTTTTTTTTATCTCTCTCTTCTTCTTTTACTATATTATCCTCGCAGCATCTTTCAAATTATATTTTTTTTATATGCTCTCTTCTTTTACCATACTATTCTCCTAAACTATTCAAATTACCCACTTTTCAACATTTTTTTCAAATTTGTGTAGTTTTCCGAATAAAACTTATACAATGGGACGAAGGGAGTATATAGATATGTACACCAAGTCACCAACTAAACTTTAGATGGAAGGCCTTGTATGGAACTATGGAAGTGAAATGCAACATTGTCTTCTTAGATAAAAAGAAGTATAGAACATTTCGCATACATCTACTTTTGTCTCACAAACCTAGAAAAAAATATGCTTAAAAAAAGCTTATAAAATATAATTTGAAGTTCTACGTATACATACTCCAAATTTGATTGCATCATTTTAAAATCCTAATCCCACCAAACTCAAAAGAGAAAAGGCCGGTAGGAATAGTATTAGGAAGGTACATCAATGATAAATGGTTCCACACTTATCTATGTGATATAAATAAACTATACGAAGTGTGAAATTTTGGAGGCTAAAGGCAAAGATATATGCAATATGAAATATGTCCACTAGAAGCAATCTTTACTAATAAATCTTTTGTAGCTTTCTTTTATGATGCGACTATGCGAGTACAAAAGAGCCTATAGAAGTGGAAAAGTTATTCTATACTTCCTACTTAAAATGAACACAAGAATGAAGTTGGAAAGCATGCTAATTTCCATTGTGGTGCCTTTATGAATTAATAAGATTTTAAGGTTTCTAAACTTTTTCCTCATGGCTACTTCGTAGTATTGGACACATCAAGAACTAAGTATAGCTTAAAGAACGAACTTGATGAACTAAAGATGTGACTAATAACTTCTATACACAAAATGACGGGATGAAAAGGACGGCAAGTCCCACCACAAATATTACCAACACATCAATAAAGCATAGTAGGAGTGTGCTTGGTTGGCAAGAAATGGGCTTTTTGTGTCAAGCCCAAATCCCAATGCTATGCAGCTATGGCACTGTGACAATCCAGTTCACGTGGCAACACATTACATCTCATCCTATTCAGCTGCCATGTCACTATTTAAGTAGGCAATAATCGAACCGAGTCGAACTAGAAGTTGTTCAGGCTCAAAGATGGGCAACTTTGAGCTCGGGCTCAAATTGAGTTCAGAATTCGATTTGATCTATGCTTGTGTTTAATGGATGCTAATCTCGAGATCGGTTCACGAACCGCTCATTTAGTTTGTATTATCAGTATGTAGAAATCGTAATAATGTGCTAATTTGAAATTGACTATGTTTATAAAAATATCTTTGCTTTTTAGGTATGACAACTTAAAATTCTTGGAACAACACCCTTGACAAGAGTCACTTGCTATATAACTCACAAGTTAAATTGGTACACGTTCATTGGCTATCTATATGAGAATGGGATCATATCAAATCTTCCGTCCCATAAATCCGTGTCCAAATCCTTCCCACTTGTTTTGATTGGTCCAAAGTTGAGAATTGGACTTTCTTTTTGTGTTTTTTAAAGTTACAATATGAGATATGGACCAATCAATACAAGTGGGACGGGTTCAAGGACGGGTTTATGGGACGAAAGATTTAGGTCCGAATGGGTGGATGTACAACCCTATTGCTAAGTGCTAACAATGTACACTTTATGAGAATCACTTCAAATGAAACCTTTTCTTAATGTAATTGTATGGAAGAAGGGAGGAAATGCACACATTAAAAAAATCCTTCAAAATCTGATGATTACAACCCAACCCTTTTCTTAGAAAGGTGACCTTCTTCACAATGATTTAAACAGCTCAAAATTATTCCCTTAACCAAACTTAAGTGTAAAAACCAAACAAAACAGAATACAATAATTTGAAGAAGCTGACTCACTAAAAGCTACTTGCAAAAGTTGCACTTAACACTTCCACATGCATTCACTCTCTTCCAAGTCTTTTTTTTTTTTTTTTTTTTTTTTTTTGATCAGATCCAAGTCTATATATAATGCACCCACCACTCTCCCTCCAAAACACATCCATCAGCTCAAACACAGGAAACCTCCATTCTTTACCCCAAAGGCCCAAACAGAAGCTTGACACACTTTTTTTTTTTCTTCCCAAATTATGTTCTAGCTCTAAATCAAATCAAACCAAACCCTTCTCCTGATCTACCATTTCATCACCACCCATCTGATCAATTTCTTCATCAACACCAGAACTCCCCACAAACACAACCTCCATCTCCTTGCACCAAACTGAACCTCAAAAACAGACTTCCAAATTTCGACTTTCTAGCACCAACCCATTTCAGAAACCACAAATCTAAGCACACCCATCTCTTCAAGTTTCAAACTTTTCATCACCCATTTGATCAAACAATTGGAAACACACACACCAAAAAAAAAATGAAGAACAGAGTGTTGAGAGCAACTAACAGTGGCAGCAACCTGATTGAAGAAAGCCACCTCCTCTCAGGAAGGACAATCTGGGTCAACGGCCCGGTCATCGTCGGAGCCGGCCCATCGGGCCTCGCCGTCGGAGCCTGCCTCCGGGAACAGGGAGTCCCCTTCGTCGTCATCGACAGAGCCAATTGCATAGCTTCTCTGTGGCAAAACCGCACCTACGACCGATTAAAACTTCACCTCCCAAAACAATTCTGCCAATTGCCCAGAATGCCCTTTCCGGAGGACTTCCCGGAGTACCCAACAAAGAAACAATTCATCTCCTATCTTGAAAATTACTCCGAGAAATTCCATATCAACCCGCATTTTGACGAATCGGTGCAATCGGCTAAATACGACGAGACTCTCGGGCTATGGAGCGTGAAGACGGCGAAAAAAGGGGACGCCGGCGGCGAGATTGAGTATATTTGCCGTTGGCTTGTGGCGGCGACGGGGGAGAACGCCGAGAAATCTCTGCCGGAGATCGACGGGATCGGAGAGTTCGCCGGAAAAGTGATACACGCCTGTGATTACAAAACAGGGGAGGAGTTTCAGGGGAAGAGGGTTCTCGTTGTTGGGTGTGGAAATTCAGGCATGGAGGTCTCTCTTGATCTCTCCAATCACAATGCTGTTCCTTCCATCGTCTGCCGTAGCTCGGTAAGTCAAAATAATTTGAAAAAAAAAACAGAAAACGGTTCAAACAAGAAGAACAGAGAAAAGTTTTGAGTTGGACTCTGTTTTTTGTGCTAAATGGTTTGTTCATGTGCTGTGTTTCAGGTCCATGTGCTACCGAGGGAAGTGTTCGGGAAATCGACGTTTCAATTGGTCGTTTTGATGATGAAGTGGCTTCCTCTATGGATCGTTGACAAGATTCTGTTGATTCTGGTGTGGTTGATTTTGGGAAACATTGAGAGATACGGATTGAAGAGGCCGTCAAAGGGGCCATTGGAGCTCAAGAACACTCAGGGGAAAAGTCCTGTTCTTGACATTGGGGCTTTATCCAGGATCCGATCCGGAGACATCCGGGTTGTGCCCGGAATCAAGAGATTCTCGAGAAGATCGGTTGAGTTTGTGGACGGCCGAAAGCTGGACATCGATTCGGTTATTTTGGCTACCGGGTATCGGAGCAATGTTCCCTTCTGGCTTCAGGTAAGAACAGAGTTTCAAGAACAAAGCTTTTGTTATCATGATTTTTTTTTCTTTTCATTTTGTTAGAGAATGCAAAATCTGATGAGTAATTTTGAATCTTTTGTGTTGAGCAGGCAAATGAGTTGTTTGACAAGAATGGGCTGACGTCGATGGCAAATGGGTGGAAGGGAGAAGGTGGGCTTTATGCTGTTGGGTTTACAAGAAGAGGGCTTTCTGGTTTATCTGATGCTGTCAAAATTGCTCAAGACATTGGCAAAGTTTGGAAAGAAGAAACTCATCACAAAAGGCAGATTTTGCCTAGGCAACGTAGTTGCATTTCTGCATTTTAATATCTACCTTACATTGGTTGCTCATTGTTTGGTATGTTTCTTACTAGAAACACAAATTTTGGTTCATGTGTATAAATAGGTGTGCGTGTAGGGAAGGAAGTAGGGCAAATTTAGATTGTAGAGTATTAGGTTGTAATTTTATCAGGCTTTTCCTCCTTGTGTGCAAGTATTTTCCCTCTTACTTAAACCCATTATGTAAGGCAAATAAAAAAAACATTATGATAAATATAAACATCTTGCCTCAAAATTTGCACTCATTGCCTTATAGAAAAATACTTATAGGAAATTCATTTCAGGATTAGAGTTACTTCATGCAACTTTGCAAGGCCATACTACTCCATTTCTCACAACTACCTCAAAGATGAGGCTAGTGCTTAATACAAAATTTCCTCTATTAACTTATAACTTCTAAACTACTTAAATCTATACATATAGATTAGAGAACTTTCACAGAAAGATAATCCTGCAAGTGTGGTCCAATTTATTTGGGCCGACCCAATAAAAAGTCGGACTTGCTTAATCAAAACTTTCAGTTGCAAAAAGACCTTTTCTTTACCACTCTTCCCCACGTGATGAAAACCCATAAAACGGGAAGCCATCCATCCATCCATTGATGAACCAGGTTTAAGACCGAGAGAGTTCGACATAGCATTGAAATGGAAGTCATGGCTAGCACCCGTTTACCAACAAACGCCATTTCCACTACTTTCTCCCCCTCTGCCAATCTTCTCAACGACCCACTCCAATTTCACCGCTCCCAAACAGCCCCCAATTTCCGCAACCCAACTCCAAGCAGTTTCAGCATCCATGGCGGAAGCCGAGGAACCAGAAGAAGACTAATGGGAGCTAGAGCCATGTGTTCCTCGTCCTCTTCATTCGGGTCTCGGATGGAGGAGAGCGTGAAGAAGACGATTTCTGAGAACCCGGTTGTCGTTTACTCCAAGACCTGGTGTTCGTAAGAATTCAGCTTGCAATCGATTGCCCTTAGTGAGTAATTTTTGGGCAATGTTTTTTTTGGAATTTGATTTGTGGGTTTTGCTGAAAAAGGTACTCGTCTGAGGTGAAGTCCTTGTTCAAGAGGCTTGGTGTGGAACCCTTGGTCATTGAATTGGACGAATTGGGTAATAACTAATAAGGCCTTTTTGTGTCTTAGACATTTTTGCTCATAGTTGTTCCGTTTGTTATGAGTTTTGCCATTTTTAGGATGCTATGTTAACAAAAGAATGAGTCTTTAATTGCTCAATGAGGTCTAGTAATTAGCTCAAGTTGTAAAACTGTCTTCTTGTTTTGTTGATTAGGTGCACAAGGGCCACAATTACAGAAGATGCTGGAGAGGCTCACAGGACAGTTCACTGTTCCTAATGTTTTCATTGGTGAGATTTTTGTTCCTTCTCTGAAAAAAGTTGTAATCTTTTTGTTGCATTGGCAATACACATTTGCTGTTTCTGCCTGCTAACTCATCTTCTGACTTCTGTTCCAATAAGTTAGAAAAGCCTTCCCTTGGAACTCGTTAGTTGGTTTGTTTCACCTTTCAATTGCATTCCTCTTGGTTTACCTTACCTGGTTTGAATACTAATGCTCTTATGCAAATTTCGCTCATCAGGTGGCAAGCACATCAGCGGATGCACAGGTTAGACACATCCATTACTTTCTTCAAACTATTTTGAGTAGCTGTTGGGAGATTTTGGCTTATTGACTTCTAGAACAGCAACTCACACTGGGCATGAATGCATGATAACAAACCCTAACTTGATCCCTAATGTTTTTGCAACAGATACTGTTAAGTTGCACCGGAAGGGAGAACTCGAACCGTTGCTTTCTGAGGCTAATGCAAAGAATTCCTAGATGTGTATACTCTTCCTTGTTACATACGTATTCAACTAAAGTGGGTAACTTGTCAACTGTCTGCTCCCAAATGAGGTAGAGATTATTGTGGTGCTACCTTTTTCCATTGCCGTTGGAAGCAAATTAGTTCATTCATGTACATCAAAATCTTGTATCCTACAACATGTTGCATTAAACACAATAAGGAGACCCACTTTTCCTGATTGAGATTGAAGCCTTTGTGTCTTAGTTCATCATGACACTGACATACTTAGGTTCATACTAGTTTGGAATTCTTTGACCAGATATGATGGCTGTTCTTCACTTTCAGATGTAAAAGCATTGCCATACATCATAATACACGAGTGAGATCTTACATGATTACATAGGCGTTATTATACACTAGCAGAATCTTACATGAATGCATGGGTTTTATACTTTTATTGTGTGATTAGCTTCTCTCTGAGGTTCTTGATGTAAGAAGACAGCTGCTCTTTATCAGGCAGGTTTTTGCGAATCTTCGGGACAGCCCTGAACGCGTTGACCCACTCACTCAACCGAGGAAAGTTATCGACGTCAATAAACTTGACCCCGGTTGCTACTTCCACCGGTTCAAGCCACCAAGCCATCCATCCAAACACCAGATCAGCTATCCCGGGCTCGTTTCCTCCAAAAAACCTCGTCTCCAAGGGCCATCTCTTCAATGATCTTGAGCACCTCTTTCGATTCCTTTACAGCCTTCTCCAGCTCTTCTCCACTGGCCCCGATGAAGTTGTAGATCACTTTGGTCTGCATATTATAGAACTCGATTAATATGCTACGAAGACACGGACTCACCAGTCACCACTCTTCAAAAGATTCATCACTTTTTGAAACAGTGTTCGCAAAGGCAACTAATAGAGAGAATTTCGTTACCTTCTCTTCCGCGAATCTAGTCCAAAAACGCGCAACCGCCCTTTCACGAGGATCCGATGGTAGCAAGGGATTCTGCGGCCAGACCTCGTCGATGTACTCGAGTATAACAGATGATTCAAGAACCGGTTTCTTGTTGTGAATGAGCACCGGAATCCTCTTGTAGATGGGGTTGTAGTGTACAAGCTCATCGCTCTTGTTAGAGAGATTCTCGTTGACAAATTGGTATTGGACACCTTTGAGCTCGAGTGCCCATACGATCCGGTATGAGTATACGCTAGGCCAGTTTCCTAGCAGCTTAACCTCCTCCATTTTTTGTAGTTATGAGAAGTTTAAGGAAGCTTTTTTGTTCTTGTTATCTTGCCAAAGCCTAATACTCTTTTTTATAGTGGGTTCATGCTAGATGAGAAAAGAAAATCCTTATGAGGGTCGTCGTCGTTTGAGTATGTATTAAACAAAGCGTTCTGTTTAATGAAAATCCTATTTTTAAAAGACATTGTTAATATCATCGACGTGAGTTTTTGAGTAGGTAGAATCTTATCGTGGTTCTATGATAGAGATGTAATTATTTATTGTAAACAGAAATGACAAATAATGATTCAAATCCATTGATACAATATCACTATGTATGTTTTGGGGTTTTGACTTTATATGTTTGAGAGGTTTGGCAAAATGATGTGTTTGTATATGCCATGTGTGATATGTTACTAGTCCATGTGTGTTTGCATATGCCATGCTTACTGTGCATCGTGATTGTTATGTATGTATCTATACTACCTATAGTATAAAACGGAAACAATGTTTTCACAAAAATTTGCGCCACGTGTCATTTGTATAATAAAATAATCAATCGGGCCCTCCTTTATACAAATTAGGTAGTTAGAATCTCATATAATCTTATCTCATTAAAATTGTTTAAAAATTATGAATTATCCCAAAAATTATGAATTATCCCTTACCAAGAATTAGTTGTAATCTTTCGATAAATATTATTATTTAATAAAACGTACGTAATATTTATCGTAAAGTAATTTTTATATTATGAGTTGATTTACCACAATACGAAGATAAATATATAATCCTATAATTTTAACGTGATCATTATCGTTATATATCTATATTAAATTGGATTTATAATCACATTACTCGTACATGGTACGGGGGTTAAACTAGTTATTGTGTGACATTTACTCTACTAGCATTGAGTGTGGATGATATTTACTTCATTGTAGTATTGAGTGAATATTGCATCTTACCAATATTGAAAATGATTGCATAAGACTTACAGTATGTTTGGATGATGGGATTTGATGGGAAAATTAAGATGGGAAATGATTGGAAACACTTTACTCTTGTTTGGTTGAGTTTTTTGATGTGATTCTATGGGATTTCATAGGAAAATTTAGAAAGAAACGATGGGAAAATGAATCCCACCAAATTGGTGGGATTTGGTGGGAAAGTAAAATACTCCGGTACTCCCTCTCTAACAAAAAAAGTAAAATAAAATTAATTCACATTTTCTCGTCAAAACCTATGTATATCCAAACATAAGAAATTCATATTCTTATCTATAACTTTCCCATCTTTTCTCTTCTCTTCCTTTCTCATATATCACTCTCCATTCCTTTCTCACCGTTAAAGAATCACTCTCCCATAAGATAGATGCACTATAGCATTCATTCGGATGAAAACTTTAAGTTTACCATGGTTCAAATTGTACTAATTGAAATAATGTAGGCATTTTGATGATCGACCACAATATTGTGATTTCTATTTATATAAAAAAATTGAAATGTATAATTTTTTTTATCAAGTGAATTTCAAATTTCAAATTTTCAGGTTAAAAGTCAGAAAACATTTTGTTGATATTAACTTTCATATACGACTAATTAATTTCTTCATAAAGTTTTCTTACAAGATCTTAGTTTCTTTTGAAAAAAAACAACCGTTAACAAAAAAAAAATGTTGAAAAATGCTCTACCGTGGCGCCATGGTAGTCACCCGCAGCATACAGATCACAGCCTCAACTATGGAGGCCGAAATGGGCCCCGCCAAAAAAGACGTTGAAAAGCTTCCGCCTTCACTCACTCTGCAAAATCCGCCATTTCTCATTCTTCCGCCCATGGCTTTCCCCGCCCAATTGCTAACCTACGCCGTCGGCTTCCCCAATTCCCCAGTTAAAACCACCTCTGGAATTCTCCCCTCATTTTGCTTCTACCCTAAAACCATTGTCTTGATCCATTGCAATAGACGACGGACCAGATCGTTTTCGTTCACCGTCGCCTGTTCTTCCGCCAACAAGCCCTCTCCTTCCACTCAAATCAGGTTTTCCCCTTTCTTTCCCACACTGATTGATGTGCAAATTTTACAACTTGTACTCTCTTTGAGAAAGTTCGCAATTCTAGGGTTTTCTCTCTGCTGCAAATTTTGACATGAAACAGACAATTTGTCCTTGTTAGGAGTGTTCAAAGATAGTCCATTCTCACAATTTGAATTCCTATGAGAATTTCAGAAACTATCTTTGCACAATTTGAATATCTGGGTATGTGTTAATGTGTATCTGCTATGTAGCTCTACAGCAAAGATCCGGAGTGAGGTGCTATCGCCTTTTCGGTCGGTTCGAATGTTCTTCTACCTAGCATTCATTGCTAGTGGCGGATTAGGAGGACTCATTGCAGCCACTCGGTTAATCTCGGCTCTATCGAATCCAGCCAGAGCTGATGAGGTCCCTGGCATTCTCAACGGGCTCGCCATTGACATAGGGGCCGTCTCGGTTTTCGCTTTCCTTTATTCCAGAGACAACAAGGCTAAGAATGCACAAGAGGCCAGGCTGTCTAGGGAGGAAATCCTCTCTAATCTGAAAGTCCGTGTGGATCAGAAGAGGACCATCCCTTTGAGCTCATTGAGGGGGATTGCCCGTCTTGTGATCTTATCTGGTCCGGCCTCGTTCATTTCTGAGTCTTTTAAGCGTAGCGAACCGTTTACTGAGAAGCTATTGGAAAGAGGAGTGCTTGTTGTTTCGTTAGTGGCGGATGGAGAAACGCCGAGCTTTGAGTTTGATGAGAGTGAGGATGCTAAGGAGATGACTGCTAAGAGGAGGAGACTCTGGCAGCTGATTCCTGTTATTGCTGCTGAGTGGAAAGGGTACTGGCTTTTGTTTCGGATGGTTTTTTTCTTTTGTATGGATTGTTTTTCGTTTAGGCCTCGTGGGTAATTTTTTGTCTTGCAAACCAGGTGGTTGGATGAGCAGAAGAAACTGGCAAATGTGGCTCCTGATTCTCCTGTGTAAGTAAAGTGTTTCCAATTTTCTTTCCTCTCATCACATTTCATTTGGGAAAATATGGAAACTGTGATAGCACAGGTTGTCTGAATTCATATGCAGCCAAACTAGCTGAAGTAGCACTTGCTTTGGTTCTTGTTATTCATAGTGGTCAGTCCATTTAGATAGGATGCTGAAAGTAGCTCTATAACTGTCATCCATATGATGCAAGTATAAGAACTTATTGAAAAATTGGAACAAAATCAACTAGCTATGCATAGACTGCATAGTGGATGTGTAATCTACTAGGCTTTATCAACTACCTTATCAGTGTCACCGCTTAATTTTTCAGCATGTTTACAAAAAAACACACTTAATCATGTCAAATGCCGGTTCGTGTCCAAATCATCTGTAGGTATATCTCTTTGCGGCTGGATGGTCGTGTCAGAGGAAGTGGAGTCGGGTACCCACCTTGGAATGCTTTTGTTGCACAGCTACCACCAGCGCAAGGGATTTGGTCAGGTCTTCTTGATGGCATGGATGGAAGAGTTTAATGAACACCGTCACCTTAGTCCTTCAATTTCGAAGGTAAATGCTGTCACTTGCCCGTTAATCATGCGATATTCCTTTATTTCTTGGTTCTGCATTCAAACTAATTGGTTATGGACAAATCTTTCTTTGCAAGAATTCTCTGTACCCTCCTCCTGTTGATCCCCTCCAAGTTACTGGATATAATATAACCATTATAACCCAGATGGAATGATGCCCTTGGTTCTTTCAGGATGAAAGAAAGTCTGCTGGCCCCAAAGAACACGTACTATCAGTAGAATCTACCAGTTCATTAGGCCGCGTTTGATCGGGCCTTTGGACTGTGATGCAAACTTGCATATATTCGCTTTTCGTATTTCCAAGATATATGATTATCCAATGTTGCCATAACACTCTCAACCCGAAACTGGTGGTTCAACTCATGGCTCAAATCACATCAATCAGGATTGCAACCGATCCTCTTACATGATATTAGATATGGCTAGCTAAACAAAAATCATACTTCTCTTTCTTCTTAGCATTTTGATGGGTAATGTGAATCTGCTCATTTCCCATACACTTATTACAGTACTGTTTATTGCCTATATCATCTATTTTGCCTCCCCAGATATTGTATTGGTTCCTTGAAACTTTATGCAATATTGTAAATGACATTGCCAGAAAGAGCCAATCTCCTATATTTCCCATTTGCTAACACCTTGCAGTAGCTTTGTATATCTACCAGAAGGAAGTAGGCAATAATTAATTTTGTTACTTGAAATCATTCACATGGATAATGAGAAAGAAAGCATCCAGTAGGAAAGTGTAAAGCAATTTATTCACCAAACTTTTGTTGCAGATGACATAAATCACTCACAAGTGCTAATTTGAAGATAGGGATACAATAATATTAGAAGTTTTACACAAAAGCAATTCAATCACTAATGAAAATCCCATCTCTAGACAGCAAGCTCCTGGATCTCATCCAACGCATAGTTGTTCGTCGACACATTCGCGTAGTTCACCTTGTTGAACCGAACCACTACTGGGTATCGGGTTTTCGGGTCCTGCAAACCCACCATATTTCATCAGGCTAATCTCAATCTCAACAATGCTAAAAAACTAAACTAACCAACCATATGAAACCTCATAAAGAACAAACCTGATCAACAGCAACAACTGATCCAGTTCCCTTGTACCAATAAGACTCCTTCCTCAGAATTTTCACCTAACAATAGAACAAAAAACAAACCCATGACTTCACATACATCCTTAGCTTGCTGAATTTTGTAGCTTTGACCAATTGTTTCAAGGTCAATTAAGTTTCTGTATTTTTAGTCGAAGGAGAGACGACACTCTTCTTAGTTAAAGTTCTTAAACATGTAGGATAATGGCTAACCTTAGTGCCCCTCTTAGGTCCAACTGGAGGGGGCTTGGGAGGTGGGGCCTGTCCCTCGGAGGGGGCGGTGGCGGACGACGGTGCTGGGGCGGGGGCGGCCTCGTCGGCTGCCCGGACAACCAGCCTTAGGGTGTTTCTATTGGTGGTGATTTTGGACATGGGTGTCAAACCCAAACCAATAGCAGCTGATGCCATGCTTGCCATTTGCACGCCTTCACAATAAGGATCAAAGTCAATTGAGAACTCAGCTAAAATATGGGCTTTTTGATCTTCCAAATTTGATACTCCTCTATCTTTTTTTCTCATTTGTGGACGAGTGTATCTTCTTGTCCAATTGGAGGTGGCCACCTGTTAAACCATATCTGTTTTGTGTGGTTGAGTTTGATGTTGTGATCGTTTTCTTCAGCGTAGAAGTGGATGTGTCACACTCAGGCAGAGAGCTCCTCATGATACGTCCATTAGGCCGGTTTGATTGGGCCATTATTGGGCCGGTTTGATTGGGCCATTACTGGGCCGGTGGAATTGGGATATTATTGGGTCCAAATAAGGCTCAACGACTCCAAAGGGAAATCTTGTGTTCAAGCCCTTCATAAGCAACTCGGTGTTCGGTTTTAAGTTTTGTTTGTGTTCAGCTTGATTTTTAATTGAGTCGAGCTCGAGGATAAGTAAATTTGTCTTATTTGTTTATAGTTAAACTCGATTATACCTTCATGAACAAATATTCTTGGCTATAGGTTCATCATGAACAAACTCGGTTATATGGTATCTCAAACTGCGTGTTTTACTTTTAACTTTTTACTTTTGTTTGCTTGTAACCGACCGGGTTAATGAGCTGCTCACGACCTTGTCTCACAAGCAAACTAAATGAGTAGCTCCTGAGGTTAGCTCGAGTTCAATTGGCCTTTAACTGATTCAGGTAACTTGTCTCCCAAGCAAACTAAACGAGTGCCTCATGGGCTGAGCTCGAGCCTAGTGAACCTTTTTAATGCAATGAGCTTGGGATTAAGCTTTAGACGTCCTATTACTAACCGAATCGAACTTGGGCAATTCAAAGCTCGACTCAAGCTCAATTTAAGCCTCATTCAAATATAAACAAATAAAAGGTTTTGCATTAGGATGGATCGGTGTGGTTCCTCTACGCCTAGGGCGTACACAAGAATAGCAAACCGCGATCCGGTCTCATCTAAAACTTTAGACAAAGTTAAGGTCCATAGTTTGATAAGTAAGTAAGTTGGGGAAGCAAAAGTCATTTTCAGAGGGAGCAAAGCGCATGTGAGGTGGCCTGGGGAAGATGAGATAGAGGATCAATGGGGTGTCCCTATCAAGGATCTTGTTGCCGGTGTTTGATTACCACAATTTACAACTTGCACCCATTCTTTATTTATAACATACCATTTGGTTGTATATATGAATCTATAGTACTATACATTCAGTAAATTGCCCCGTTGTACATGGCCTATCATCAAGCTCTATCACTACAGTTGTCCAAGTTGGACTTGTGTTGTACGATGGGTTTCACATTAATGCCCTATTTTGTACATAATGCTGGCACAACATATTTAATTGGTCACAAATAAATGATAATAGGTCAGTCTTATATACCCAAGTTCTTATACTTTTAACGTTTTAACAATTTTGGACAAACTTTAAATCTAATCTAGATTTTATTTATAACATATGGTA
The DNA here is from genome assembly GCA_963924305.1 of Polygonum maritimum. NCBI lineage: Eukaryota > Viridiplantae > Streptophyta > Magnoliopsida > Caryophyllales > Polygonaceae > Polygonum > Polygonum maritimum. The sequence continues at coordinate 33,056,767 of OZ002734.1, forward strand.
TAATACCATATCATTAAAAAAAATGGGGTGGAATTTCTTAGTGTTAAAGAAATATATTTGACTTGCAATCACATCAATATTTTTCCCGCTAAATAAGTATATGTTAGGTAGCATTGGCCCTATTTTTCCGCTGAATAAAATCTTAAAATTGGCCCCATTTTCATCCTTACTCCCAGTAGATGTTTGTATTTATCCCTTCACCTAGACACATACTCCCTCCGTTTCACAATAAGTGTCGTTTTAGCACTTAAAATTTGTTTCATAATATGTGTCGTTTTAGGTTTTCAAAGTGATTTATTAAGGGTAATAATGATAATTTTTATTGGAATGTGTATTTGTTGACTAAAGTTGTTCATTCATTGGCCAAAAAAATGTAATGAGTGGTGAGATTAAGAAAAAGTTGTAAGTTTTAAAGTTAATGATTGCTTTTCTTAAAAACTGTGCTGAGAGCTAAAACGACACTTATTGTGAAACGGAGGGAGTACTTTAATTTGAGCAAGTCAACATTGCTAATTTGCTATACGTTAATTACGCTTGAATTTGGAATTTAACATTATTATATCGATAAATTCACTTGCAAGTTACTCCCTCCGTTTCACAATAAGTGTCGTTTTAGCTCTTAACACAGTTTTTAAGAAAATCAATCATTCACTTTAAAACTTACAACTTTTTCTTAATCTTACCACTCATTAAATTTTTTTGGCCAATGAATGAACAACTTTAGTCAACAAATACACATTTCAATAAAAATTATCATTATTCACCCCTAATAAATCACTTCGAAAACCTAAAACGACACATATTATGAAACAACTTTTAAGTGCTAAAACGACACTTATTGTGAAACGGAGGGAGTATAGAGTACACTCGAATTAAATGAATGTGTTTCGATTAAAAAAAATTAAATGAATGTGTCATCGGATCCGATAGAGCTTCACGTACATCAACGTACCACATGATTAGATTTTATAAAGTGAAATTCTTCAGTTAGATTTTCGTTTATTAACATGTTTTTAAGTTACTTTTTATAAAGAGAATTCGCTTTTTTTTTCAACCAAAAAAAAAAAAAAACAGAATTCGCTTTTTTGTACTAAGATGTATTGTTTTGGTTTGGTGGAAGAGTGGACTTTGTTGACCCAGCTTATCATACGGCATAAAAAGGGGATTGCCGAAATCCAACCACTCCAAAAAGATGATCATTTCTTTCACAAATCAAGCTTAATCATTATCTTCGTTAGGTTTATCTTGTAGTAGCTTTTTCGACCAAAAAGAAAACATGAAGTCATGAACCATGATAAGTTTATGAACTTAGCTCTAAACGTTTTCTTGTTAAATATCATCGGGTTCTGATTAAATGGATTGGTAGCTTATCTAGTAAAAACTTGGTCAAGTTTAAACATGAACCATGATAATAAATTTATGATAATTTAATGTATATACCCAAAAGTATGTTTTTCTAAGCTTACAACAACAACAATAACCTAGTTTAATTCATCTTTTGGGGGATCTGGGGGTTCAGAATGTTTTTCTAAGCTTAAGGTTAGTATAAAAGGTAAATGCAATCAACAAATTTGTTTAGTTTGTAGATTAAGGTTATAATAACAATATGGAGGGCTTAACCTTGAAAAATAAGATATCACGCATATAATCGACTTTATCATTTATTGTACACAAAATAAGTGCACAACCACCAAATATTAAGATACTAGGGGCAAGGCCCGTGCGATGCACGGGCTTTGGGCATAACAGTTAAAGGATCGGTAATGACGATATATGGTTGTTTATATTGAGCAAATTGTTGACCGCCTGTTTAAGAAAGAAAAGGATAATTAAAGTAATATAGGATCATTTCAAAAATGTTTTTGAGAAAAATGTGATAGCGAAGTCAATTGTTAATGTTGACACCTATATTAACCTTTTGAACCTTAATGGTCTCGATACCTTGACCCAAAAAAAAAAAATGGTCTCGATACCACTAAGTTATATGGACTAAGTAACAATATTTTCTAAACGTGGGAGTGACATGTGGTACCTTGTAAATATCAGCTTAATATTATATGTTTCGCTTATTTGTTACACTTTGAATGTATCTGTATTAAAACTTTTCATAGCCTTCATATAAGTGACTTGGTAAATAATCATTTATACAATTCACAAATGAAGGCTATGAAATATATTAATAGTATAAAAGATCACGTATAACATATTAATATTAAATAATAGGATAACATATCAATCTATGAAATATATTAATAGTATAAAAGATCACGTATAACATATTAATATTAAATAATAGGATAACATATCAATACTACGATCCCGTATCTTTATAAATTATTAATAGTAAAAGGCCACGTTTTATTTGTGTTTGAAAGTTAGAGACCTATAATATATTGTGCCTACAATATAAATAATAAACAATAAATTTTAATTATTGTTACTATTGCAAATGAAGTTCAATCTTGTTCCCATAGAACTAATCCCACAAATTAAATCTTCTATAAGCCACCATCAGAACAAATCGGTAACCACCACGTGAATTAATTAAGTGCAACATTTGGTATAAAATTATAACAAATATGAGAAAGCCAAATCACAAAATGATTTGCGAGGTCATATGGTTTTTTAATGGCTCTTTTGGATAATGTAGCCGTATTGTCACAACAACATTGTCACGGTAATGGTTCGGTTTTTCACCAACCCAATAAAACAAAACATTGTGAGCAGGAAAAAGATCACTTGAAGCAGTTCATTTTAGCGTGTCTTACATAATTGAAACACTTGAATCCCGTAAAGGATTGTTCAATTAAGGCATCCTTGGAGGGGAACCAGCAATGCAAGACCAGCTGTTGCAAGCTCTCAACAAAGCTCCTCAACCGGGCACAGACAACATCAAACCGACCTGTAATAACAGACGAAACAACAGTCCCGATCAGAAAGAAGGAAGATTAACATGGAAGAATTTGTTCTGGCAAAGTTTCTACAACTCACCAGCCCTTTCAACACATCAACATTCAGCATAAGCGTAATTCTCAACTTCAGTGACATTTTCTAGCACTTTCCTGATTAGAGGAACTCTTTCTTCCCATTCCTCCTCTTCTTCCATTACATTGTTATGAAACCTTCTCGAGGGGGGTGGGGCCAAGGTCTGCGAGTTTTATAACAAAGAAACTCTACTTTCGACCAAAAAGGAAAAAAACAAAGTGAAGTCTACTGCTACTGATTTTGATGTTGATGTAGAGAATTGAGAACAGTCGTTTCTCGAGCTTCGGGAAGATCTTTTGCTCCAAATACTTGTTTACAGCTTCCACGCTCACAGACCGACCTGCAATCTTTCCAAATCTCAGAACACGAATCCACAATCGAATTCGCAAAATCAAGATCTAGAGAATCGAAAATCTACCGGGAAAGAATCTGACGAAGATTCGAAGGACAACAGATAAATGGGTATACATAAACCCTCTTGATTCAGCAGTAGCATGTGGTCTAAATTAGAATTCAATTGCTTCACCTGGGAAAAAGATAACCCAAATTCGCAAAACTGATTCCATACTTATGACAACGACAAATTGATGAAATAAACAGATTTTATATGCTCATTGCTCAGCTAATGTTCAATTTTAACAAAGAGTTGTCCACGTACACTTTGCTATTCATAGGTTATTTTTCATTAGAGTCTTTCGAATTTGTCCCAAACTGAAGAACATTCAATGTTGATGATTATTAGTACGCAATTAAGGCTTTGAATATCAAAACCGAAATAATAAGATAAAAGTCAGTTGCGAACGTAAGCGACAGAAGTTACCTGGCGGGAATGATATAATGCTCTATGTAAACAACCTGAACAACCATATCAGCTGAACTTGAATAAAATAAGAACCACCCATCATCATCTGGGACGGATTTGCTATCAGGTGCAGCAACCTGTTTCAGGAAACCCAAGAAACCACCATCAAAACTTAAAGCTTATTGCATGATGATGTGAGATTGCATGGCTAAAAAGCTTGGCTAACATGGGAAAAACAAAACCAAGAACCTAAAAATAAAACAAAATCAGAACATCAGCGCAGTGGCATTACTCAAATCAATTGTTCAAAATCTGCTTTGTTTTATATTTGTATTTGAGTAGTTTTCTCATAAGAGCTGGGGAAAAAACAGTACGGTACCTATATGCATTTTATCTCAATTGCGTCCAACAAATATTCTCATGCTAATAAAGATTAGATACTTAAGAGCTTGAATGATTAGACATTCAAGGCGTGTGATAAGGAACTTAAAACTAATATGCAGGAAAAAGGAAACAAAACAATGACCTATACTCCATAGTGAGCAGACACAATATTAGAGTGAAGGTCCATGTCATTGTCAAATGATCCATCAGAGTAGTATCAAACTATTTATGATCCTTGACACCAAGGAAGGAAATTTACATACATATCAACAGCAACAACCACTGCAAACAGCTTCTCTGGGCTAATGGGAAAAAACTACTGACCTAATGCAAAAATCCAAGCAGCCTTGGTACCTAAGAATGATCTACCATTTTTATAAGTCCTTAAAAACGCATAAATATAAAATAAAATTTTCATTTCATTTCAAACATACCGCATCAACAGCGTTATCCAAGAGCTCAGCCACCACTATAAAAGTTGCAATCCAAGAACAATACACAACATGAGGCGGCATACCAAATAAAAGATAGATATGGGATTTACAGAAATCAACATTAATTGTACTTTCCCATAGCTCAGTTCAAATTGAGAAAGAAGAAAGACATTTACCTCCAAAAGCCCACTTATGAGATGTTGCATTGGAATGAAGAATCTTTTTGGATGTACACACGCATGCTCAAGTTCGCCTGCAGGATTGATCAGCAGAAATTAACATATTAAAATAGAGAAAAGCAATGAGAGGAATGCAGATTCAAGTCAAGCAAAACTGAGCTCTCATGGCAAAGTTCAAGAGAAATCAAGCCAAAAAATCTAACCTCTTGACTTTTCAATAGGTGTAGCAATTGGGAAATCGAACTTACTTTTCTTGACTTGAAGGACAATCACTCAAGCCAATAATCCGCTGTTGTTAATTAGTTGTAGCAGTCTTTATCCGTATGTTTTTTAGCATCCTCTTTGCCTGAAAATAAAAGAAATTTTTTATCTTCAATAAAGTTCTAGTTGCACACAAAAAAGGACATCAAATGGTTACACAAAACAGCTTCACTTTCACCCAGTCAAATAGAATATGGGGACCTGACATTTTTGGTTTGCAATAAGGAAGTCCACTATAGAGCCTGCATAACCAAGAAATACCAATACTCTTAGAGCGTAAAACACAAAGCCAGGGTCTAATAATTATCATCATCAAAAAACCTACTGATTGGCCTGCTACAGAGACAAAAACATGCAAAACAAAATACAATCAAGATTTGGACTTGATTATATTCAGGTCTCTCACCAGTATATCAGAAAATGAACCTACAACAACCAATATAACTTTAGTCAATTCAAATTAGCTTTAGAAGTAACAAAAGAAAAGAACTTGCTAAAGTTAATTACCTTAGAGACACATTTGATCTGTGCTTCCTTAATTGGGTGTGCTTGCAAGGAGCATGCCTTTGCCAGAGATATGCAGCAATTTTTGAGGTTAAAGAGGAATTCGAATACCTGATCTGCTGATCATGGACATGTTCATAAGCTTCCTTAATTGAGATTTGAGCTGGGCCTGGATCCTCTCTAAAAAACCCTCTGGTTCAAAATTCTAAGATTGTAGAGAAATTAGTGCGTAGAAGTATAAGTTGTGAGAGAAGATTCTGTTTGATCGGAACTCCCTTCTATGAGCATAAGATATTCCAGCTCTAAGACAAAAGTATATCATGTGAGCTTAACTTTTTCATAAAAGAAACAAATGCTAATGATAATTAAGCCATAACAAATTAGCAACTATTCCAAGTTAATATGATTAAAACACGGATCAACATGGAAAAAAAAACACAAATGTAACGTTTGGATATGGCACCTGCAATTCTGAACCACCAATTCTCTAAGTTCCTCAAGTTTCATGTCCATATCCAACAGCTGCAAAAATATAAACACAGCTAAGTGTCATCCTAAACTTTTCTTACAGAATTGAATTGAAAGTCTTAGAGTCCACCCCCGCTCAAGTATTTAATCTCCAACATTTACAATAAAAGAAAACAGAAGGACCGGCAAATCAAGACTAAAAAGTGTACCTCATCACTTGTATTCTTTGCCATCTTGGCATAAACAGCTTCCTGAGCACGCAGAGCATTCAGCTGGTTGAATCTGGTCATCATGCAGGGCCAGCATGCTTTTTAATTAGGATACAAAAAAATTAGGAGAGGAAATTGGGAAAACAGATGAAAACAAACGCAAAGAGGAGAAGATGAGGAGGCTCGAACCTGGTACAAATAAATCAAAAAGAGCAAGTAACAAATAGGATGATCGTAATCGAAGGATTTGAGCGCCAATAGGAGCAACATATGTTTCCATATGAAATCTGATAAGATGCAGGATTTTGCTATTTTATTTACAGATTTGTTATCGGCACTAACAACAACCTAAGAGGATACGGGGAAAAAAACAAAAGGAGTTAGCTAACAAAACTCAAACTTGAAGTAATAATTGAAGAAGTGATACATACGCAAAAGAGAAAACACAGACCTTCTTACTTGATTTGCCCGTAGTAGCAATGAAAAGAGGCGAAAGAGGATCGCCATTTCTTCTCTTGCACCCGAGCTGTTGTATGTTTGGCATTCAAAGATTCGAAGAACTGCTTTTTCTTGACCTGGGTTATCAAGCATGGATTTAAATTTCAAAAGACATAAAAAATGCAACACCTCTTCTTAACTCATATGTTTGTAAAAAACGCAGAACAATGGATGCAATATCAACCCTATCAGAGATGAGCAAGAAAGCCCTATCCCTGATCACTGACTTCAGCAAGCAAGCAAAGTTATACAGTAATAGTTGTTGAAACTAACTTATTCGGTTCAAAGGGGTGGTTCAATTGATAAGAGGCTTGATGAAGAGTCAAAAGCCATGTCCGCTCCCTAAAAGAATGGAATCTTGAATATCTGAATACCAGATGCAATTAGAAATGGTATTTTCCAGGCAAAGAGCTGAGAAATGAAGAAATGCGCAGTTTGATCCTTCCAGTTGACAATAAAAGGAAGTTGTTGTGTAGCCTGCAATTCCTGATGTAAGTGAATATATGACAATCAGAGCGGTAAACAAAGCTTCTCTTTTATATGGATAAAATACCCCCACCAGTGCAATCTAGAAGATGAAGATCGTTTTAACAGGCACCAAAAAATGCAATTTCAGATTAAGATTGGAGGGAGTGTACTCACAAAGTGAAGAGCTGGGAACCAGATCCAAGAGCTGTTGCTAGCAACCAAAGCTGGTAGTCTACGGCATGCCTTTTCCAACGAGAATTGATCGGCGGCCATTCCGCTACCCCCTCTGTTCCCTCCTCCCTGTCTCTGAACATCAAAATGGAAGCATTTTAACAATCCTATATACATAATACGAAAGCGAATGAGGAGAGTTAAAGTGCTTACTGTGGATTCAAGAATTGAGGGCCTCTGTGAGCGTCTACATCATCTGCGGGAGCAAATCCTCAAACCGGTTGCGATCGGCAAGGAGTCCAGGCACTGAATGAAGTTGATGGCCACCCCTAGGGCAGCGATCCATACAACGGGAACGGAATTGGAGGATAGGCATTGGGAGAAGACGGAGTGCAAGGTGGATAGATGGGGAATTAGGGTCTCGCCGATGTACTGAGCCGATTCGGCGAAGATGAGGAGGGCGGAGTCGCGGGGCCAAGGGTTTTCGGAGGTAACGGAGTGGAAGATGAACGGGAGGAGCTCCGGCCAGGAGTTATTGGGGAGGAGGGCGGCTGCGAGTTCGGAGACGGTGTCGCAGAGCTTCTTGGAGAAGGAGCGGAGGACGTCTCGGTGGAAGGAGGAGAGGGACGGTGGAGCGGGTTGGTTCGGAGAGGCGGGGCCAGAGGGGGGAGTCGCCGGCGGAGAGGATCTTGCGGAGGAGGACGGAGGCGAAGGAGCGGGCGTCGGGGTGAGGAGAGGAGAGGATGTGGGAAAGCTTGAGGCCGAGGAATCCGTCCGTCTTATTCGCATCGATTGGAATTTTGACATGGGCGTCCCTCCGTCTTCAATTGGCTCGAAGAGGAGGAAAGAAAAACGCCAAAAGTAAATTAGTCCTTTTGATTACTTATTAGTCATCAAATTAATTGAGGTGTAATTAACAATATAGCAACCTTTTGCATTCGGCCTCATCAATAGTATTAAACGGAATATATAGAAAACCCATTATCTATATAAAATTCAAGGCATACCACATGAAAACCTTAAGATAGTGATAAAATTATGAGCATTCATTGCGGATTCCGACTGTAGTTTATAGTATTATAGATACTTACAAAATTATTATGGAATAATTTTTATCTTCACATAATTAAGTATACGCATGTAACGCATATCCTCTTGGGGAATGCAAAAACGAGAATATCTTTGCATGAGTTGGTCACTTTTGTTTGATTATCTTCTACGTACTAGTTTATAATAACTTGTTGATTAATCTAGTAGTCCACCATGCATGATTCCTATGATTTCATGACATATATTTTACTCATTGCAAATTTTAAATAAATAAAGCTCATGTGAATGATTAAGTTGTTGTCGTTAATTTATTCGAGCATTCAGAAACTAAGAAACTGGTGCGAACGTGCAATGTATTTTTCTCCTGACAAAAAAATAAAAATAGGGTGAGACTTCAGTGAGAAACTCACACCTACTTTCAAATTTTAGCAGTACATACATACCATATGATAACAAATGATCAACTTAATTTCGATAAAATAATACCTTAGTAACTAATTTTTATTAGTCAAGGATAGTATAAATGAGAGTCGGGCTGAAAATCTCTAAATACTACACTAGAGATTTAATCGGTTGACTAAATATCTAAAAAACATAATTTAGTAACTAATCATATACTGGAATTTAGCTATATTCTTGCATATATCAAATGAATGAAGAATTATATCAATTTTTAGGGCATATGCTAACCTTTTTAAAATATATACTAGATGAGTTGTATGTATTTTTCATGATATTTTTTTGAAAGAGTTTACCAATTCAATTTACTCATAAGATTCTAACTAGTTCGTTAAATTAGTATACTTAATCTATGCCTTAGAACAAAGTTTAAAAAAATCGTTCATCTATAGTTTTCACTTTTCACCTCATCCATAAAAAATTATTTGTAGCGTACCATCATTTGGCAACCACCACATGATAAACTAAGGAGTTAAGGATTATATTTTTCGCCGATGATTTCAAGAAACCTATGTCAAACTGACTTCCCATAGTATGTAATCTTTTGAGCAGTGCAAGCCTTTGGTTACAAATTTTTTTTTTGAGCAATTAATTTGGTTACAAATTGGTGTTTCCGAATTGTGTTCCTTTTATAATGATTGGTGGAGGCTAATATCAAACTATGAATTTTTTATTATTATTTTTTCTTATTTATCTAAATGGACCAATTATAATAGAGTAACACAATATAGAAACACCAATTTGTAACAAAAGATTTGAATCCGCTCTTGAGTTGCTCTTTTGATCTAGCACTAGTAGTTTTGAGATATATAACCCTACCAAATTTAGATACAATCTTAGCCCATATGGCCATATGCGCATACGAATACGACATGTCCCGGAATTAATTAACTTGCCTATTAGACTGTGTCACTAAGACACTAACCAACAAAAAGTAGTCATATTTTGACCAAAAAAAAAAAAAATAGTCATATAAGTGAATTTATAATATTACAGTAGATGTTCTATGAAATTTCGGTGGACCGTGAGAACTGGGTGCAGGGGATGTGTCGGGATAAATTTTACCACTTTGTATATAAAATCATGATCCACTATTCTACCAAAAAGCTTAAGCAAATGGGTAGGGGTTTTGTCATTCCTTATATAATAGTGGGTTTTGACTTTGTTTTCCCGACATGGGATAATCCTCCAACATGTTCCGATGGTGGATCTAGTTTCAGAATCGACAGTTCTCGGTTCTACAAAATCCGAAATAAGAATCGAAGTTGTTCCTTGACCAGCTTCCTAGTTCCAATCAAAGAAATTTGCCTATATTTTCTATCTTGATATCAAAATTTGGTTCCTCTCTTAGATATATAAATACTTATTACTTTACTTGTAAATTTGGCATAATATATCCATATTTCTTTTTTAAATAGAAAAGAGGAATCAAAGGTTTGAAATTGTAGATTACCGTTGATTTCATGGTTCCGAGGTTGGACCGATGAGAACCACTCCCAAAACTAATCGAACTGGGAGCTCCATATGGTCTCGGGTTCCTATCGGTTTTCGGCCGATTCCGCTAGAACTAGACCGAGTCAAAGTTAATCTATACAAAAATATATTATATAGGCTACACTTGTTTAATGAAAATACTTTTTAAATAAAAAGTAGTGTTTTTTATTCTTAAAATGCGTAAAAAAATAAAGAATTTGCAAGCATAGTTTTGTTAAAACGATTTTTCTACAATGTGCCCTTAGGGCACACTATAAGAGCCTATTAATAGAAAGAATTTGTAAATTTTAAATTTTTGGTTCTTTTAATTTCTTTTATGACGGATTCACTATTTCCATTTTAGGGTTTTAGTTTCTGTTTTTGGTATGTTTATCATGTGCCCTTAGGGCACACTATAGAGAAACCGTTGCTAAAAAGGTACTCGTAGTTTTTAATAATAAATATAGCAAGGCCATGCCAATGGGTGACGTACTATTTTAGGCTTGATTACAAAATGGGAGGGAACTTTTTTCTTGCTAAATACAAATTAAATATGTAACGTACGCTAATCAAATTACTTCAGGTATTTGATCAAAAAAAATTACTTCAGGTAAGATAACGACTCTCATTATAAGGTGAAAAATTGTCCATAAAGTTAGGTAACAACATTTATGTGAGATAGCAAATGAAAATACAACAGTCATATCGTATTTACTAAATGTTCCACTACGTAGGTTTACATTTATATTCAATTTACGTACCAAGAAGGGATGTAATGTCAAATCGGACAACGTTTATATCGATCGACTTGACTTAGAGCTATGAGACATGCATGTAAACCACAGTGGTTACAACTTTAAAATCCCGATCAAACTTAATTAGCTCATGTCGATCTTAAACTAACAAAAATAATATTATGGATTTTTGTACAATTCCCATTTTAGTAGAAAACAGTAGTTTAGGTACGTGCATAGCTGGACATTAAATCAGTATTATGCTTTATTCAATGTTCACGTGCATCATATTAATTCATAGCCCCAAGCTCCCAACCCAATTAATGGAAATTTGTATTGAGAAAATAGGTAATGTGTAAAATGAGAAAAATGAAAAACTACTTCAATAAGTTCAATCCCATAAGCAATCACTCAATTTTTATTGCTTATTGCCAGCCAATAATAAATTATGTATTTCCGCCATTTATTTCCTTAATTGATTACCAAACATGCCCTTATGGGATAGCAAATTGATCATGTCTACTAAGTTTGAAAGAGGACAAAGATAGTTATTTGTTGATACTTGACAGATGTGGAACTAGGGAAAAACCAGAAACAATAAACACAGTTTATCTATTTATTTATTTTCCCTCTAAAATCATTTGACCGAGTTCTATCTTCTAATTCCACAAATTATTTCATAAATAAGGCTACAAAAATATTTGATCGGACACCCAAGAACACATGCTGCGGTTGTTGGCAGCTAAATGGCCGAATTTCCACCGCCAATGCTTGCGAAGGGTGTCCAAATCGGATCCAAATCCTCTATCCCATAAACACGTCCTGGAGCACGTTTCCTTCACTTTTATTGGTCGAAATTTCAATTTTTGACTTAAAAAATACAAAAAAGAGAGTAATTTTGAAATTTCGATCAATAAGAGTGAAAGGGACATACAACAGGACGTGTTTGCGGGACAGAGGATTTGGATCCGATTTGAGCACCCTTGACGAGCATTGACTTATACTAATTTTAAATCGGCCTATCATCATAACTATATACTAAAGCGGAGGTTAGATTTAATATTTAGCCCGACACGTAGTACTTCCTCATTGGACCACGTCACCCATCTTTAATAAAACAATTCAATTTATTTGGTTGGTTGAAATTTCATTGTAGACCCCACATTATATTAGATACTGTATCTTCTTATCTAACCAATTTTTTTAAAAAAACTCTATCTAATATATTGCTTGAAATAAAACAATATGTGTTGCACAAAAAAATCTAACAAAAAAAAATATATCTAACTAATCTAACGAAAAAAAATCTATATAACTTACCAAATCTATCTAACTAATATATCCAATTCAAATATGAAATTTATAAGATATAAAACATTAAATTTATAGATAAATAAATAATTAAAAAAAGATACTCCATAATAACAATTAATGAAACATGGATAATTTATTTAATTCAAGTCATCTAACAAAAAAAAATATATCTAACTAATCTAACGAAAAAAAATCTATATAACTTACCAAATCTATCTAACTAATATATCCAATTCAAATATGAAATTTATAAGATATAAAACATTAAATTTATAGATAAATAAATAATTAAAAAAAGATACTCCATAATAACAATTAATGAAACATGGATAATTTATTTAATTCAAGTCGTGCCCGGGACCTCCCGGGCACGGGCACTATTACTAGTTTTTCACTAATTTGGAGGCCATTCAACATAATCTAGTATCTTACTTTAAAACTCGATTAGTCGAATCTGCGTAAATTTATCTTTAATTAAGCATGTCAAAATCATAAATTATATCTACATTTAGAATAAACTGTTTTCTCTATTTAATTTTGGTTTAGTATAAACAAAAACAACACTAAAATTTTCAGATTCCACTTAGTGATGTAATTAAACATATTACAAATATGGTACATCATCTTTTTTTCTTGACATATTAATTCTAAATGTCAATGCTTCAACCACAAATCATCCAACTGATTCCACCACATTTAAATTCGCACTAAATTTCTTACTCAGCTCATATGATATCATATGGACAAAAATAACATGGATGACAAACAAATGTAATATACTATACTATAAAATAATATTCCCTCCGTTTCAAAATACATGACCATTTGGACATTGCACATATATTAAGAAAAAAATGTTATTCCAGTATTACCCCTATCAAATGTAGAGTTAATCATTTATTTAGAGAAATATGAAAAAGTGTAATGATTACGATAAAGATAATTATTAGGGGTATAAATGGAAAGAGATGAGTAAAAAATGTGAAATGAACAAGTATTTGGAAACAAGAAAAAATGTCCAAATGGTCATGTATTTTAACGGAGGGAGTATTATACTATACGACTTTTATTTTATTTTAAGAATACCAAAGTGAATTGAAAAGCACAACTTCAGCCGAAAAAAAGTTAATTTTCGAGCATTACGTAATCGAAAGTCACAGGCGAATCAGATTTAATACCACTCCTCTCAAGTCCGCCTCTGCATTCTGCAATTCCGCAAGAGAGCGAGTGAGAGAGAAATAGCCATGGCCATAGCTGACCTGAGCTGAGCTTTCAGAGAGGCCCTGCAATCATCGTCGGCGCCGGATCTCCGGCGTAAATCGGCCGTCTCCGGCCATAATAGATGCTGCAGAGCAGGAGACAATTCAAACATTGGCCTTTCAGATTCCAATTGATTGCTTCGTCTTTCCCAATCAAAAGGGGAGAAAAAAGATCTTCTTTTTCTTCGTCCTCCTCTTCCACCGCCTGTTTCGCCCTTTTTTTCGAGCTTTTACCCTCTCGCTTTTTGCCTCTCTCACCTTTTGTCCTTTTCCGGAGGTAATTGGATCTGATTCTGTATATCTGTGTGATCTCTCTCTCTAGTCTATTTTATGTGTACGTACTTTCTCAATCTATACTTGCTTTTGCAGTTTGCTTTTTAGCTTCAGCTCATGGACCTCTCGTTTTCTCCCTTTCCCTCTTTTGAAGCTTGGGGCTTTGGGTAGTTGTAGTTTCCCCCCTCGTTTGCTGCGTAGCTGGTGAGGATTTTGTGTGTTGGGAAATTTGGGGGTTTTTTCTAGGGTTCTTGTTTGTGATTCGGGTGAATGCAGGTTGTTCTATGGTGTGATCTAGTGGTTGTCCAACCGATTTTGTTAAAATGTTGGGCTATTGAAATTTCAATGTTCTCATTTTCTTAGTTGTGATCTATGAAGTATTTACTACTTCTTCTTCAAGATTAGTGTGTTCTAACCCTCTGGTTTTTTCTTTCCGGGGTTTGAGAACAGCTAACAATACCATGTCCTTGCTGTCTGGAATCAATAAATGAAACCCTTTGGAAACCATAGCATTATCTTGGGGTAGGGTTAGTTGAACTACTTAATTGACTTTCTCTACTGTGAATTATTTCTCTAGTTCTTTAATGTGTGTTTTTTATTTCTTATTGTACCTGTCATGTTCTCACTACTTTTCCTTGTCTGTCTTTACAAATTTTGCATAGCTTGAATATTCATGGACATTCTAGCATTTTAGCCTTCCCTGCTCCAAAGGGAATTTAGGATTTAATTTGCCAGAAAAGCATAGGAATGTGATAAAGTTTGGGACCTTTGTAGGTGTCTAAATGAATGGTGTTCACCTGAATGGAAGAGAGAAACCTGTCCCTGGTTGCCTGGGGAGAGTGGCAAATCTCTTTGATTTGACCTCGGCTGTAGCCAGAAACAGGCTACTTACAGAGAAGCCTCATTTTCCTGAAGGTGAATTCCTGCTGTTAATCATTGGCTTGCTACTCTATTTGTGTGTCTGTGTGTCTCAAAATTATCAAATTGACATATACTCTGTTAGTGCAAGGTTCTGGTGGTTTCATACCAGCTATATGTAATCTACTTTCACTTAAGGAACCCATTGTTTTCGGTACTCAGGTTCAACTCTTTCAAGAAGTAGATCTGATGTCTCAAGGATGTCGAGCCCCATTGCTCATGAGATGGAAGATAAAATGGTATTTTGTCCGAGATTTTTGCAGTTTTCTGATCATTGTACACATTTATGGAATTATGCGAGTCTGAATCTGTTTGTGATAATATCTTGATGTCATGTTTATTATTTGAGAATGCAGATCGTTTCTGAAATGACAAGGTCCTATTCAACCAAAAGGTCTGGAGGAACGCCTGTGAAGATGCTCATAGCTCAAGAGTTGTCAAAAGATTTGGAATCTACACCAAACTCACCTAATTTGGTTGCTAAGCTTATGGGTCTTGATGCTCTTCCTGATTTAGGCCATGAAAGGAGCAGTCCTAGTTGTCATTTGCAAAATTGTTACTCAGAGGTACCCATGGGATATTGGCAGCAAGAAGATGAGAATCATCAGTGCCAAGAGCAGTTCACTTATAAAGATATATATGAGATTAGGAATCCGTCTGCTAAAACAAACGGATCAAGAGATGTGTCACCTCTGAAGAGGTGTAATGAGAACGCAGATGAGAGAAAAATGGCTCTTATACGTAAAAAGTTTATGGATGCCAAACGCCTCTCGACGGATGAAAAGCTCCGTCAGACAAAGGAGTTCCAGGAAGCTTTAGAGGTTTTAAGTTGCAATCCGGACTTGTTTCTGAAGGTTCTTCACGAGCCAAGCTCCTTGATTACTCATCATTTGTATGGAAGATCTCCACTTCCTTTGCCCACAGAAACCAAGCGTATAACGGTCCTCAAGCCTTCTAAAATGGTGTTGAATGACAAATTTCCTGCTTCTTGCTATAGGAATGAGAAGCAGGTGAAGAAATCCCCATCGGGGAATCATCAAGCTAATTGGAGAGTTGATGACAGTCCTAAACCAACGCGAATTGTGTTATTGAAGCCTAGCTCAGGGAGGATTCAAGATGTGTTATCTTCACCAAGTGGAAATGTACATGAAACTGATTCATATGATGAACCAAGGGAAGTTGCAAAGGAAATCATGCAGCGTATGCGTGAAAATCTGGCTGGCAATCGAAAAGATGAAAATTTTATTCCATCAGTTTTTTCGAATGGCTACATTGGTGATGAGAGTTCGTTCCGGAAATCAGAAGATGAATTTGTGGGTAATAATTCTGAGTCAGAAGTGATGTCACCAGCCTCTAGACATTGCTGGGATTATGTCAACCAGTATGGTAGCCCATATTCCTGCTCTTCGCTCGGTTGTGTATCCTCTCCCCCTGAATCTTCAGTTGCTAGAGAGGCAAAGAAGAGGCTCTCTGAGAGATGGGCAATGATGTCATCAAATAAGTCAGCTGGAGAACAACGGCAAGTGCAAAGAAGTTCAAGTACACTTGGTGAAATGCTTGCTCTTTCTGATGTTAAGCCTGAAGCTTTTGAAGTAGATGATCCGGAGAGAGATTATGACCCCAGGGTGTCCACGTCATGTCTGAGTACTAATTTTGGTGGCGATGTGCAGTCTCCTAGAACTAGTCTAGCTAGGTCAAAATCCCTCCCCACAGCCTCTGGTCTGAGGTTAAATGCTGAAGGTTTAGATGCAGGGTCAACCAAACAGACCACAAAGTCTTCACTTAGGGGAAAGGTTACTAGCCTGTTTTTCCCAAAGAGCAAGAAACCGAGTAAAGAGAAGCATGATAAATCTCAAGCTCAAGATCAGGCTTCACCAAACCATGCTGAATCCTCTGTATTTACTTCTGATGATAGCTCCCAGTACAATGGTTCTAAAGAGATTAAGTTTCCTGATGTACAATCAGTTAACAGATCTATTTGGGCTGAATCCAGTCATGACCTAGCTCATCAGCAGGTAATTAGAATCCTCAACTAGTTTTTCAAATTGCTTCTGATTACCTTGAATCATATAAAATATTGTCTACCTTATTTGTTGGTTGTTACTTCGGAGTTTGTTTGAATTGCCCAAGACAATGTACTATCTTACATGCATTCCCTTGGGTAATCCAAGCGCATCCTTAATTGATCCAAATTTTGTTAACAGATGATAGTGTATGTTTCTTCCAGGTGGTGTGGTCTACTTTGAAGCCAGCTACTTCCGGAACGTCAAGTGAAAATCAGGACCAGCCAAGTCCGATCTCGGTCTTGGAGCCACCATTCGAAGATGATGGCAGCAACACCATGGGCTTTTCAGATGTCATTATACCAAACCAGCATGGTAACTCAGCTTATTCAATTTTCTGGATGGTATTCTATTCTGATTGGTCATTTTTTTCATGGTTAATCTTACTCTTTGCTATCTATACTCATACAAAACAGGCAAACACATGGCTTTTACTAGTGGAAAATCAAACTTGATTGATAAATCACCACTAATAGGATCCATTGCTCGTACCTTGTCATGGGACGAGCCATGTACACAACCCGCCACCTCAGATTCACAGAAAACCCAAGATGGATTTCAGGAAGAAGAATGGCTCTCATTAATCCAATCACTTTTGTCGTTAGCCGGTTTGGAGGACGAGTCTCAGGTGATCTCCAACCACAAGAGATGGTATTCACCCGAGAGCCCACTGGACCCTTTGTTGAGGGAAAAGTACGCTGACCATAGGCGGCTGAGGTCAAACCACCAGCTTGTGTTTGACTTTGTCAATTCAGCTCTGTTGGATATGACAGGCATGGGCTCGAATGCTAGCCAATGGGCCCGTTGTAAGAGACCCGGGGACAGTCCAGCCGGGGAAGCCTTGGCGTTGCGGGTTTGGACCCAAATGAAGAAGTGGCTCGTGGGCGGTGGTTGGGTTGTGGGAGAGGAGGAAGATGGTGAGGACAGTGGCAACGTGGTGGCGGAAATGGCGGTCAGGAAGGAGTTGATGGGTAGAGAGTGGGATGATCAAGTGAGGTTGCAGATTGACATCATAGGCAAGGAAATTGAAGGAAAGTTGATTGAGGAAATGGTTGAGGAATCCATTGGTGATATGAACAGGTAAACAGAGTGTAGTGACTTTAATTGTATTTTGTAAGGGGAGAAAAACACAAGGCAATCCTTTTATGAGCAATTTCTTTGTATTAATGTTAAAACTAATTCTCTCAATGAAAATAAAATTTTGTGTGGTTCCGTTCTACAGCTTGGCCTCCAAAACAGGCTTTTCATACAGAAATCTTTGTTCTTTAATATCTGGATTTAAAATTTATGTCAACATTTTTTATTTGGGACATTTTGAGATTTATTTAACATGATTTACTTGTTAGGTATTTTTTTAAAGACTGGGATAACTAACAACACAAGGCCTTATAATATAAACAGTCGTGTCAAACATGCTGGTATGATCTTACAACATATTTTATTCAAGGTGATAATACATTAACACAGTCAACTTTAGTACAATTCAATTGAAAATGAAAACCTTGAAGGGTTCTCTTTCAAGCTTATTTTATTCTTTCAATTCTGTATCCACATCAAACAAACGTATTATGGCTGAGGATCTAGCAAGTAAGGTTGTCACCAGTGGCAACCCCAAGCTGTTGACAGTACTGGGTGTAGAGGCTGACCCTTGCATTCATAGCTGGAGTGTTTCCACCATTGCACTCAATGCTGTTGATGGCCCGGATCGTGGCCCCAAACCCTTGCCCACCGGTGATGATGGAGTGGACGTTGTTGGTCCAGAACCAGAAGGCGGTCTTGAAGGCGATGGTGGCGTCGTTGGCCACTGTCTCGGGGGCGTTGAGCCCGTCAAACCCGATGCTCTGGCCTGCTGGCCCGTAGTTGTAGTTCCATGAGATTTGGAGAGGACCGCGCCCGAAGTAGCCCTTGCTTGGGTTGCATGGCCATTGTGTGTTGGTTGAGTCACAGTAGTTGTGGCTTGCTCCATTTATCTCCTCTATGTAGCAAAAGGCTGCATTTTTAATGTGTGTGAACAAGAGTTAGAAGAGAATCATATTGTTTACTACCCCATGCTACATAGAAACTCAAAATGTACATGACAAAGACACGTTAATAAGTACTATTCGTAACTAGGGTTTTTATACCACGTGTCCTTAGCCACACTATAACTCTTATAATGATTTTTTTTCGTAAATCTTAGATTTTTGATTTTTTAATCTTTTTTTTGACAGATTTACTATTTTCTTTTTAAGGTTTTAGTTTCTGTTTTTGATATAACTATCATATGTCTTTAGGACACACAATAGAAAAACCGTTATAACTAAAGTCATGTTCATGGATATATGCATCATATGGACATTGTTTAATCGACGAATGTCATGGACCCGAACACTGATCAAAAACTTACATCCGGTCTCATGGGTGACATGAGCGAAGAAGGCGGCAATCTCCCTCTTCTGGACATCGGTGGAGCCGGTGGTCCCAAAGCTCGGGTACGAGCCAGCAGCACTGAGTAACGCGGAACGAGTGTAAAAGCTCTTGCCAGCGCAGCTAGAGTCAGCCTGGCCAATGATTCCGTTAAAGAAAGCATCGGTCACAACCGAGGACACGGACCCACCGGTTGAGCTGGAGTAGCAAGGGCCCGCTTGGCAGCCGGCCCCACAGTAGGCGTCGCCTGTGCCACAGTAGCCGAACTGGCTACAACAAAGGTCGCTCGAGCAGCCGCAGTTTTGAGCCACGGCTGAGCTAGCTAGGACGAGGACAAGAGCAATTGAGAGGAGGCTTTTGTTGAGGGCCATTGTTTTTAGTTGGTTGATAGATTGTGTTGTGTTGTGATGAGATGTTAGAATGTGGAAGTGGGTATTTATAGGGTGAGTAGAAGGGAAATATTAAACGATTGACGTATAACATTACATACAAATTCAGCATAATGAATCATAAAAATCAATAAAATCATTCTGCCAAAGTTTGGGAGAAAAAGTCTCAAGGAAATGGTCCAATTGGATGGGCGACGGGCTTGACAGGCTTTAAATTACTGTATAACGGTTAGAGAGTACGTATATTTTTCCCGGGTCAAGGCGACTTGACTTTCTTTGGTCGAAAAGTATATACCAAAGTGTATTGTATTTTATAATTATACCGTGGTGTTATGTTAATCGATCATAAATAATATTATCTGCAATGTTAAGCTCATATACCGTAGTGTTATGCAGATTTTTGTATATAGCCTACCTTTGTTGATCAGTATATGCACATGAGCACATCAAATTAAAGTTTACACAATCCCGTATAAGAATTGAATTCATCTAAGTGCACATAAAAATTACAAGTCCATACCTCACTTTTTATTATGGCTACTAGATCTGAATAAGTTGCTTGATTCGGAGTAAGAAGTTGAAGGTTATGTTCTTCATTCATGTCTTTCGAAAGAATTGCAGCGTAGTGTTAATTTCATTGGTACACATAAGTAGCAATGTTATAGACAATGCAAGTTTAGATGGAGTTTACACTCTTTGATGAATAATGATGCTCAAAATTTACAAGGCCGACACTTAGATCTGTGAATGATTGGTAGGGGTTTGGGGCAATCGGGTAACAAATCAAGTCGGGGCGAGTTATGTGATGTGATCATGACCTCAATCCTATGCCCATCGACGACAAGGAGCACCCCATGCGAGTGAGCTTCGATGGCCCAATCATTTGCGCTCGAGCTAAGGCCATTGCCTGAGCCACCTCATCCTTAGTCATGAGAGCTAGTCTTGGGTTGATAAAGCCGGCCGCATGCCACTCCACATTTTTGCTCGGCACCTTAGAGACTGGCGTCATGACCTAGGCACGCTTGTACCTTGGCGCACCTTAGAGGCTGGCGTCATGACCTAGGCACGCTTGTACCTTGGCGCACCCTGTCCTTCCGAGCGCTTATCATAGCTTAACTTAGCTTATTTCATGTACCGATGTACTCATTTTATTGCATTTTTTTAGAGGAAAAAGGCTAACTAGCCTTTTTGGAAATTTTAATGGAGCGAAAGACCCATAGCAAAAAAAAATTTGGAAACTAGGCGGTTTTCCAAATTTACCCCTGACAAAAAATAAAATAAAATTACGCGCTGCCACCGCGTCCCACCCCATATCCAAAATTGCGCGTGCCACTGCGTCCCACCGACCATCCTGTCACCTGTCACCGTTCATCATGTCACCGTTCATATTGGCACCTTTCATCCTGTTACCGTTCATCCCAAATTTTTGTCTATTATGAACCTTGTTCGTCCTCTTGTCATCGCTTAAATTGTGGTTAAATCTTGTATTATCACCTATTTTGATATCACCGAATTTCTCATAAGCCTTGTCATCGGTTAACTTGTCGTCAAATCTTGTCATAAGACTTGTCATCACGTATTCTAATTTATCACCATATACAAGCAAGCATAAAAATTTGTCACCCCGTACAAAAAACTTGTCACCGTGTACAAAAAAACTCATTATCAAAAATTATTACTAAGCATATGCGGGATTTGAACCCACATTACCGTGCATTAAGCACGTGGCTGTACCATTTGAGCTAATAGGCCATAATTAAAATTAATATATGAACAAATTAACCATAACTAGTAAACAAAAAAACTTGTCACGACCAAAACCCGTAAACAAAAAGCATGTCACCGACAAAACCAAAGAGTGGACGTCAGCTATACACAAGATTTACAGCTAATAAAATTAAACCAAAGAGTTTAATGGATATAACCAGATAGCCAAAGCCTGCCAGTAGAGATATGACAGAAAATGTGAAGAAGCATACTGGGAGAACACAAAGTTTCTTTGAGAAAAAATTTATACATAAAGGACTAATAGCACAACAAGAAACAAACTTACACAAAATCACGATCATAGATGGATCTTGCAGCTCACTAGAATGTCACAAATAAAGTGGTACATCAACAGTGTAGAGGGTGCAATGTAATGAAGCAGTCAATAAAGTGAATTGCTCTTGAAACAAAACAAGAAAAAACAAGCAAGACAAAACTACTCGTCATGTAGCTATTTTCAACATCATATAGGCAGAATCCAATACACGCTATTTTCAACAGTATTCATCCACATGAAGTTCTATCCTTTTCAGGAAGACTACAATTTCTAGCATTCTCAGCAAAAGATCGTGTTCTACAATAACATGAATGAGGAGAGGAAAGAAAGATGAAGCCAAAACTGTTGGGGATCGACACTAGTTCCTAGTCCCACAGACAATCACAGTGAAAGCAAAAATAACAATCTGTAGGATTTTCCGGATACAACCAAGACGACGAAACCAATCAACGACAATTCAGGAATCAAGCAGAGCAAATAATAAGCAAGAGACACCAAGATTTTATAGTGGAAAAACCCTCTCAAAACGAGGGAAAAAACCACTTGCCCGATCGAGCACAAATCCACTAATCAACAAGTCAAGTACAAGTGTTTTTCGGATCTCACACCGGAGATTATCAATACAAGGAGAAACTACTCTGGAACTCCTCAATGAACTCAAACACTTGTAACAAATGAGATTAGGTTTCCTAGACGGAGAAATACCTATCGACAAACACCCGTTGTCGAATCCCAGAGACGAGGCGAATATACCCGGGCTTCACAAAGGAAGATCACTCCTTCACCCACTTTCTCCTCTATCTTCTTCTTTCTCCCTCTTTCTTCTCTTGTGCTTTCTCTCTCTCACTTTGGAGATGGTGATCGGCTGCCACTCTTGTTTCTTACCCACACACCACACACATTTGCAATATATATGTGGCACACGTGAGCACCACCCTAATTGCAATCTGATGCAATTATGGGCTTGGGCTGGAACATGGGCTTGGGCCCAACAAAAACACACTAACAAGACAACAATGCAGGTTCAGCAAACTTCACCAAATCGGATAGCACAAACCAGCCACAATCAGCCAAATCAACCTAATTCCAGATCATCATTAAAAGCAGGATTTGGATCACTACAAGAATAGCAAACTTGAATAGCACAAACCAGCCACAATCAACCAAATCAAACTAACTCCAGATCATCAATCAAAACGAAACAAGAACAATTACCGTAGGCCTCGCGATAATTGACAGTATACCAGTGAGCGGCGACCTTGGAGACGGCATACGGAGACCTAGGGTGAAACGGCGTCGCGGCGTAGCTCCGAACATCTCCGACGAGCCAGCCTGGTAGTACCTCCCATCCTTTCTACCGGTTGCCATCACATGAGGTCTGAGCGCCTCCAACAGCCTTAGCGATCCGGTCGCCACCACATCGGCCGTATAGTCCGGGATCTCGAACGAGACGCCGACGTGCGACTGAGCGGCCAGATTGTACACCTCGTTCGGAGCAATTGTGTCGATCCAACGGCGGAGGGAGGAGGCGTCGTTGAGATCGGCGTAGTAGAGAGTTTGGATCCTTCGGGAGAGAGAGATCAGACAGAGAGAACGAGACGAGATCTTCAATGGCGGCGGCTTCGTTAGGGAGAGAGGACGAGACAAGAGGAACGAGAAGAGAGAGAGAGAGGGGCAAAAAAAATGACCCGTGGAAAAGGGAAAAATGGAAAAATAGGGTTTATAAACCGCCTACTTTGTACATTTAATTTTGGGGCTTTCTATTTGACACCCACTCTAAAATACCTACACTAAACCTACCCAATACCTATCTCATATAAATTAAAACCACCTCAAAATTTCCTCTCTATCCTCCTCATTCTCCTTCTTCCCCTCTCTTTCCTCTTTGCCTTCACTCTCCTTCTCTTTTTCTCTCCCCCTCAAAATTTCTTCTCTCAAAATTTCTTCCTTCAACTACTAGCAACAAGTAACTAAATCTTTCTTCACACTTCTCCTTCATTAAAAGGTAATCTATTGTTTTGATTTGTTCAAATTCAAGGTTATACAATATTCAGGTTTAGATTTCATATTGTTTTGATTTTTCGTTTTGATTGAGTGAGTATTTGTTTTGATCTATTGAAATGAGTAATTTTACATATATAAAATCTATGATTAGTATTGCAATCGAATGGCTTATGACTGAATCGTTTCGAGCCCGTTTCGGATGAAAAATCGGTCGGAGAACTCGCATAGTGAAGTTGGGGAAGACGACCTCAGCCGTAAAGGCCGGGGTCACTCCAGCCGTAAAGGCTGAAGCGGCTTCGGCCTTAAAGGCCTAAGTTGCACGAGCCTTAAATGCCGAGGTCACACAGGCCTTTACGGCTTGAAGTGGATTTGTCTATTTTTTTTTGTTTTTGTTTACAAATGACATCGCGTTGCTATGAAACTAGGTCAGGTCTTGCTCGACGCCATGCCGAAGAGAGGGAACATATCATCTCGCTCCCACCGGCTGCAGAGATTGAACATACACCAGTAATTCGGCACTTTGAGAGGCACTTCCGGAGGGGTCCTCGAGGAGTCTTTATGGATTCATCACAGTTTGATTTGGGGAGCAGCACTCAGCATGATCCGACACCTCCCACACAGACCCCAATCGTACAGAGTACTCGAGGTCGACGTAACAAATAAGATTTTGCCTAACATTTCACTTTTGCTTAATTCTAGCTAACTCTTCATTGTACCACTGCTCACTGGTTGTCTTAACCAATGATCTATAATCATTTGAAAAGTATGTAGCTATCGCAACATTCTTAGTGATATTCTTCGCTTCCCTTTAATATTCTTTAGAATGTGAAATCTACAAAGGAGGTGCTTTGAACTTGGAAATAAAGCATCCAACGGCTTTATCAAAGCCTTCTCTTGATCTGTCAGCATACATGTGGGCCTTTTTTGAGCAATTACACATAGCTCTACAAGCTGTCATATAGCCCAAGTCTAGTCCTCCACTGTCTCATGGCTCAAAAATGCCCCAACAAGAGTATAGTTCTTCCATGTGGATGTGAAGCCAACAATTCCGAGAAAGGGCAAGTTGTATCTGCATAAAAAAAAAGCACTTGTAAAACCTTAAACTACAGAAAATACCAGTTAACTAAAATTGTCCATATTTTCACATTACTTACATGTTTGTGTTGTAAGTGGAATTTAATATTAAAACATTGGGAAATGCCTTAAAAAGAAATATCGAATCAAGACTACAAAAAAACACATTCGATATGTCATACAAGTATGTTAGATACTATATATATTTTGCTATATTCATTTTTAGTATTTATCATTATATTCTTATTGTATAATATTATAATAATATGTATTTTGTTATAGGGGCCTAAGGTATGTCATACAAGTATGTTAGATACTTTTAATCTTGTTATGTACTGGGTAGTATAAGACCGGTATGTGTTAGTGCAAGAGAAAACCGGGTTATCGGCTCTTGTTAGAGAGAGAGGGAGATAAAAACTGATTTGTATAGGATGTTAATCATTTTTGAAAGTAATAACAAACTCCCTAATTTCTCTCTTCTTCCTCTATCTTCGTTCTCATTTCTTCTATCAATTCTCTGTCAATACTCAGGTTGTGACAAATCTCCAATCATTTTATTTATTTTATTTGATCAACATTATAACTTAGATGAAAAATTTAGAACTAATAATAACTCAAGTATAAAAAAGTTTGCACAAGTTTCATATATATACATATGCATTTAGTAGAATGACATTTTCCATGCTAAATTTGATAGTTATTAATTGAAAACCAAAAAGATGATGTATATAAAAATTAGAATTCTTCATCGTTGACCGTTGTCGTAAGAAAATAAAAATCTTCATATTTTTCTTAATTTATACAAATATATTATATCTGTTATATATTCATATTAGTTTAAACAATAGAAAAACATATAAAATTATAAAACACAAGATTCATGTAAAAATAGCAAATTATTTGATTAAAACATTAAGAATGTTTAGAAATTAAATAAATAATAAATATAGCTAGAAAAATAATAAAAAATGAAAGTATGTGAAACTTTGCTAACCATTGGTATCTATTACGTTTTTTTGGCATTTGTAAGCCTTTACGGCTGAAATCACTCCAGCTTTTACGGCTTATGTCAACCCAGCCTTTACGGCTCATGCACCTCCAGCCGTAAAGGCTTATGCACCTCCAGCCGTAACGGCTAGGTGGGCGCCAACTAGGCCTGCAGACCTATGGGTAGGGTGGGCGTCAAATAAAACCTTCGTTAATTTTTGGAGGGGCTAATTACTTCCCACAAATGTAGAAATCGCCCTCCCGACCCCCTTCCCTCATTATTAAAAGGAAAAATGACTCAAAATAATCTCAAGTATCAACTTTCAACCAAAAATAATTCCAAATTTGAAAATCATCACCAACGATCCGAACTATCACGAAATTAACCAAAAACGATCTGAAACCTTTTTTCGACAAGTTTTCCGGTGGAATCGATGATGCGGGGATAAAAAATGTGGCATAACAATTTAATATTTTACACTTGATTGAAATATTTCCGATCGTCATATCATCCATTAATTCCATCGGAAAACCTGTCAGAAAATGACTTCAAATCGTTTTTGGTTAATTTCGTGATAGTTCGGATCGTTGGTGAGATGATTTTCAAACTTGAGATTATTTTTGGTTGAAAGTTGATACTTGAGATTATTTCGTGTCATTTTTCCTTATTAAAATAATGTTGTGACTACATAATAAAATGCAATTTTGACAATAAGTATATAATAATATTCAAAAAATTACCTTTATTTAGTAAAATCATACTCCCTCCGTTTCATAATAAGTGTCGTTTTAGCACTTAAAATTTGTTTCATAATATGTGTCGTTTTAGGTTTTCAAAGTGATTTAATAGGGGTGAATGATGATAATTTTTATTGGAATGTGTATTTGTTGACTAAAGTTGTTCATGCATTGGCCAAAAAAATGTAATGAGTGGTAAGTTTAAGAAAAAGTTGTAAGTTTTAAAGTGAATGATTGCTTTCCTTAAAAACTGTGTTAAGAGCTAAAACGACACTTATTGTGAAACGGAGGGGGTATTATATTAACTAAACATAAGTTAAAATGATATAATAAAAGAGCACAAAAATGATAACAAATATATTACATGCTATAGAGTAGAAAAGGCCAAATACATATACAGGTACCTGTACTTGTACCAAATAGTCATTTAGGTCCTTGTACTTCCAAGTTTGCCAATTAGGTACCTTAACTCCGTTTCCGTGACCTATTGGGTACCTGATGGACGAGTTTGACAGACTTAAAACAAATCTAGCCCCCCGAACTTACGCGAATTTGTCACTTAGGCACCCCATCTTTGATTTGGACCTATTGGGTACCTGAACTTATGTTTTTTGACCTATTGAACACTTGTTTGCTGAATTGTGAAAAAAATTTGCCGAACGTAGCGCCACGGTAGGGATGTCAATGGGACGGGTTCGGGTCGGGGGATACCCATCTAAAAATTTATTCCCCATACCCATCGGGTAATAAAATTTATACTCATGTTTATACCCGTCGAGTCCCCGTCCCCATCGGGTATTCCCTATACCCATTTAATTTTCCCATGCGTTATAAATAATTTGTACATGTACAAATTATGCGGGGACACGTGGTAGCTCGAAAACGGTCGGCTTTTATAATATACTCCGTACTAGTTTTATACTCATACCTTGTATGGGTTTTTGACCGTTTAATAGGAATTAATAAGAATTATAAGATGCATCGCCGAGGTACCTATACTCTATATAAGATGTTTTGATACCCTGCGTAACTCTACATACAATTAATCAGGATTTGGGTTTATGTCCCGTAATTCTAACGCGGATATTATTTAGAAATAATAAGGAATATTATTTCTAACGAATGGGAAAATTAAATGGGGAAAATTAAATGGGTATAGGGAATACCCGATGGGAACGGGGACCCGACGGGTATAAATTTTATTACCCGATGGGTATGGGGAATAAATTTTTAGATGGGTATCTCCTGACCCGAACCCGCCCCATTGACATCCCTACCGTGGCGCTACGGTCGGCAAATGTTTTTGCACAATTTAGCAAACAGGTGTTCAATAGGTCAAAAAACATAAGTTCAGGTACCCAATAGGTCCAAATCAAAGATGGGGTGCCTAAGTGACAAATTCGCGTAAGTTTGGGGGGCTAGATTTGTTTTAAGCCTGTCAAACTCGTCCATCAGGTACCCAGTAGGTCACGGAAACGGAGTTAAGGTACCTAATTGGCAAACTTGGAAGTACAGGGACCTAAATGACTATTTGGTACAAGTACAGGTACCTGTATATGTATTTGGCCGAGTAGAAAACGTCACATATATAATATATGCTCAGTGGTATTGTAACACCCCCAATTCTCATAGGAGTATTACCGCCAGTAATCCCGAGTCTAACAAATATGAGATTACTCAGGCTTTTACAAAATGTATTCCAAAACATAAACGTGGGATAATACAACTGAAACTTGGCAAGATAGTTGAAGTTTGAATACGCACTGAGAGATTGTCTACGATTACATCTACAAAAGCAGTACAAGTAGTTGACTAATAACAATCTTCGAATGTGTCTTGACTGAACGAAATAGGAATCACGTCTTCGCTCTAACTTCTTCTTCATCCTCTAAAGCCATTCTGCTTCCAATCTTTAACCTCTTATGTTGATCAATTCCTCTAAATCCTGATGTGTCATAAGGTAACGAAACACACCAAGCACACATGCAAAAGAAAGAAAAGTGGACGGTTAGTCTAAAGCAGACTAGCAAGTGGGGAGGACGATTGGTTCTACAAAAAAGGGGTAATTATGCTAGCATCGAATTCCGAACAAGAATCGATCGGTGACTGAACTATTATCGGACAAATAGAGTTGGAGTCTCGTTTTAGGAGAAGCTAAAAACACCTATAGCGAACAACCTCAGAACTTAGCGTCGAAGGCCTCCCTTCCTTCGACTATGTAGAGTTCTACAATCAATCCCAATAGGATTTATAAAGGTCACTCGCATTACTAACTCAACCTGATCCAAGCTTAAGCACAAGCTTTCATGATTACAAAACTAGCAAGGCTATCCAATACCAGATGATCCATGAATAATCAAGGATTATTAAAATACAGACACCTCACAAATTTGTCACCAATTCACCACTAACTGATATTCTTAACCCTCGTAGAGACTCGATTAAGGTAGAAGACATCCCAACTTCCTTCCTTGCCCTCGCAATGGAGCTCGGCTATAAGAATTTTTATGACTACGGTTCATTCTTTTGCCCTCATAATGAGACTCGGAGAAGGGAAGCTTTCCATATATGAATATGACCTAGAGCGCTGACCTCCAGATTCTTCATCGACACTCACAAGAGACAAGATCAGTAACTACTCGTTTTCATTTTTCACTCATCAGATATTCTGCCGAATGCTTCATGATTTCCGAATTCGACACTCATAAGAGACTCAGTCGAATCATCGCTCGTTATTTATTCGACGCTCAATAGAGACTCAGTCGAATAGACTTGGTCAGCAACTACTCGTTTTCATTCGACACTCATCAGAGACTCTGCCAAATGTTTCCTCGTACGTGAATTCGACACTCATAAGAGACTCAGTCGAATCATCGCTCGTTGTTTATTCGACGCTCAATAGAGACTCAGTCGAATACTTCATCAGTCTCGATTTCGACACTCATAAGAGACTCAGTCGCGAGACTTAATCGCTCTTTGATGTCGGCACTCATAAGAGACTCAACCGAAAGAATCTATGCAACTGACTAGATACTTATCAAGCAATATATACTAATTTTCGCGACATGGTATATCAAAGCCGACAGCTCCCATCCCTAACCTAATATAGTGCACAGAGCATCCCCTACCAAGTATGTCAAATAGCAAGGTCACGCTTATCCGAACCTAGGTTCAACCATACCATAATCATCTTGGTAACATTAGCAACATAGTAGCGACAAAAAGCCACATAGAGATCAGTTTCACTACTACCATCCACAACCTAGTTCATCCTACAACAAAACATACTCAAGGATTTTCATCACCCATATAATATCTAATGACTCGTATAATAGCCAACAAACATGAACCAAACATTCCAACACTTAAATGCTAAATTAAAAGCAGAAAGGAACCAATCCACTTGCCTGGAATAAGGTGACTACGGATTAGGGATTAGCTTGATTGACTCGAAAGATCGGGGGGTCTGGATGACTTCTTCATCCATTTGAAGTTTGATACCGGAAAAGTACATAGTCTCAATGAATAAATTAACCAATACAGAAATTGCTAGAGCCACTACTTATATTTCACTTCACGAGGCATGTGAAATGAAATTGTCATAGTTTCTTATAATAAACTACCCCAAGCTATTGTTATTATACATTCGTATTTGATACTCGTGTATACCATATCAATATGATTATAATAAATAATCTATATATATTAAGGAGTTGAGCATAAAGTCGGATCGGGTCTTTTGATGACGGAAAACCAAAAAGATATTTAGCACCGAAAACCAAAGTAGGCTACAATAACATAATTACTTGACTTATACTCATGACCAAATCGATTTACTAGACATAATTCCTTTTAAAAGGAGTTAACCTGAGATCGATCAAATTAAGTCAACTCAAATTGATCCACATCAAAACTATGTAAATTCAGATTAACTCACATCGATTTTTCCGTGTTAATTAATGAAATAACCCCAAAACAAGCTTCTGCAAAAATTCCTAATTTCCATTTTAGTCATGGGACCCAAATTGACCCTTTAATTAACTTAACTAAATCCATGCATGCAAATCAAATCAGTAGACATGGCCTAGCAATATGTATCAGTTTAGTATGTATATGCATATACATGTACGTATTTGCTATATCAAGTCATCTCAAATTAAGCTAAATCAACCCACATGCAAATGACATTACCACTTGAAATTCCAAAGATACAATCCAACAATTCTTCCGTTCTATTATGGTTGTAACAATTATTATATATATCTTTTCCATCTTAGTCCAAAGCTTGCATCTACTCTATAGTGGCAGTTATTCCCCAAACTCAATTTCAAAGTCCATTTCGAGGGAAGAAAACAAAACCGAATTCCAACCCAATTGTATCCAAATAAAGATCTAGAACATCATAGCATGTAAATACTCTTAATTACAGGTTAAAATAAGTTCGAGATTAGGATAGACGGTACTAACGGGAGTAAGGTTTTCTGGACATGCAACCGTTCGAAGGAAGAAGATGGCCTGCACGATCGAATCGGGTCAAGACAGAGGGGAAACACCAAAGTAAGGCCAGGCTCGGGTCTGCGCCAGAGAAGTAGATCGAGGAGGTTGACCCAGGGAAGCTCGGATCCGGGCGAGTCTTCTCCGAATCTGGGCGAATGCGGTGGTGGCCGGGGCGGCTCACAAGGGTCGAAGGAGGACGGCGGTGTAAGCGGGGATTTGGGGGGATAGAAAGTAATGGAAGGGCAATTAAACCATCAGAGAGGAAATGCAATCAGAAGATGGGAAAGAGGACAAGTGTAGAAAGGAATGAGGAGAAGAGACACGTAGCACAAGTGATAGAAGGTGACGTGTCACCTAATAAAATTTGTACAGTAGTGAAACGGAGAAATAAAAAAAATGGGTTGGGTTTTGCCCAAATAGTCCGTTGATAGTCTACCAAAAGCTTAACCGGTACTAAGGTTCACCAAAATAATTTTATGACTCGTTTACATCATGGGTTATTTTCTTTTAATAGATTGGACCCGGAAGGAAAAATAGTTAAAAAAAATAATCAAAATTAATTTGAATTTTTAATTATTCAAAAGAAAATTATGGATATTACAGGTATGAGCATAGAACGTTATTTTATACAAGGTGATAACAGATCCATACATCCATGTACACTTTATACGAAAAAGGAAATCATCAGGAGTTTTCTCTTTCTGCCTTTTGTAATACTCCGTATTATTTTCTGCCTCCGTATTGCTCAGAGGCCTCGGTTAGACATCTTCCGGCCTTAGCCTCAGACCATAACCCACTTCTCCTTCGGCTTGAGAGAGCAGGGAAGGGAGGTGTTCGGAGGCGACCCTTCCGGTTCGAAGCAGCGTGGTTGGAACACACGGGTTTTCAGCCCTTTGTTCATCATCATTGGAAATCTGGGGTGAGCACGGATGTGGCGTTAGGGTCGTTGCGAGAGGATCTTCGGGTTTGGAACCGGGAGGTTTTTGGTAATATTGAGCGTAAGAAAGAGCAGCTGACGGCTCGGTTAGCTAAGGTCCAACGAAATCTCACCGTGGGGGTCTCCGAGAGATTGTTGCAAGAGGAGAGGGAGATCAAAATGGAACTGGAAAGTGTCTTAACTCAAGAGGAGACTTTCTGGTTCCAGAAGTCTAGGCAATTATGGATTGAGATGGGGGATCGAAAAACAAAATTTTTTCACCTTAGTACTCTTATTCGGCGCCAGCGTAACCGCGTAAAGGCTCTGAAGAACGAGGAGGGTGTTTTAGCCAAAATTTGCTTATAGATCTAGCAAGCTCTAGCCAAAATCGGGCTGAAACGAAAGTATTGCTTGAATGTATTTTGATTGAGATTTTTGTATAAAAGAGAGTTTATTTGATGATTACAAAGCATCTCTCCCTTTCATTGTGTCTCTTCTACAATTTTGATAACCCCTTTTTATACTAATTTTCCCCCATCCCTTACAATTCCTCAACCCCATAATTAAGTACTTAATTAGGCTAATCAAATACTTAGTCATTAGTGTCATCCGTTCACTAGCTAGCCTCTTGGTATTTCCACATGTGAAGGTTCATTTATGGGGCTTTTAGGTTGCTAGAATGGAAGGGTTTTGAGCTGGGAAGTTCCATTGGGCTTCAAGAGTTTTAGGCTTTAATGGGCCTTCTTTGGGCCTGGTCCAACAGAGGGCGAGTGGGTTTCGGATGGGGCGGAGTTGGAGCGAATGGCGGTGGAGTTCTTTGCCAAACTGTACACTCTCCCGGCCTCGGAGGTGAGTGCCACGGGCCTGCCGAGGGGGGGTTTCCCGGCGCTGGGTCGAGCTGATGTCTTACAGGTGAGCACCCCCTTTACAGCTGAGGAGGTGGCTAGAGCGCACAAGCAAATGGGGTCCTACAAAGCCCGGGGAGCGGACGGATTCCAACCAATTTTCTATAAGGCTTGTTGGGACACAGTGGGGGCGTCTCTAATAGCCTTCGTTCTGAGGTTTTTTGAGACGGGGAAATTCCCGGATGGGGTTAATGAGACGATTATCTCGCTTATCGGGAAGGTGGCTTCACCCGAGTCTTTGAGTCAGTTTCGCCCGATTAGCTTGTGCAATGTGCTCTATAAAGTGGTCACAAAGACAATGGCGAATCGTCTAAAGCCTCTCATGCCTAATATTATTGGCCCCACTCAAAACAGTTTCATTCCTGGACGCTCTATTACGGACAATGTGGTGTTGTTTCAAGAGGTTATTCACTCCATGAAGACCAAGAGGAGTGGGAGGAAATGGATGATGTTGAAGCTCGACCTCGAGAAAGCGTATGATCGTCTCCGGTGGGACTTCGTGCTTGATTCGCTCCAGGATGTCGGGCTTCCGGATCAGTGGGTTAGTTGGGTGCGGGAGTGCATATCGTCACAAGCTATGAGGATTTTGTGGAATGGGGAGTTGACGGAGAGCTTTATTCCTACGCGTGGGGTGAGGCATGGCGACCCCATATCGCCGTACCTCTTCACCATCGCAGTGGAGCGTCTCAGCCATCTCATAAATTATGAGGTGAGCGTCGGTAACTGGAAACCGATTGCGGTGTGTAGGGGAGCTCCCAAGTTATCGCATCTCTTCTTTGCGGATGACATTGTTCTAATGGCCGAAGCCTCGGCACAGCAGATGAAAGTGATCATGCGATGCCTGGAGAAATTCTGTGTAGCCTCAGGTCAGAAAGTGAGCTTATCCAAGTCGAAAATTTACTTGTCAGCTAACGTTTCTAGGGATGTGGCTAACCAAATTGAGACGGTTGGAGGCATCAATGTCACTCGAAATCTAGGGAAGTATTTAGGTATCGCAGCCCTGCACTCCGGAATAACCAAGGGGGCGTTTACAGAGCAGGTTCTCAAAGCAAAGGCCCGCCTCGCTGGGTGGAAGAGTAAAACACTGGGCCTGGCCGGTCGAATAACGCTCGCCAAGTCGGTGTTGTCAGCCATCCCCTATTATGCTATGAATGTGATTAAGATGCCTCGGGCAATTTGTGAAGAGTTTGATCGGATGCGAAGGAGTTTTATTTGGGGGGACACTGAGGAAGGGAGGAGAGTTCATCTAGTGGCCTGGGATGATGTCTGCAGACCCAAGAGTGATGGGGGCCTGGGACTGAGAAGGGCTAAAGATATGAACCTGGCTATTGTGGGAAAATTAGGGTGGAAATTGGTGAATGGAGATGCGGGGCTATGGGGAAACCTGCTGTCAGCGAAATATGGTCTTAGAAGGGAAGGTGGGGCGCTAATTCAGACTACTAAGGCTAAGGCGTCGCCAATCTGGAGGAGCATAAGTTGGGGGCTGCAAGAAGTCATTCCTAAAGGGGTTGGCTGGATTGTGGGTGATGCAAGGAGCGCCCGGTTTTGGCAAGATCGATGGTTAGAGAACTGGCCGCTGGAACAGATTACGACGGGTCCGGTGGATCAGAACATGGCGAGAGCGATGGTGAGGGACTATTGGAGTAGCGATTTGGGATGGAAATGGGGAGAGTTCGTGGATGCCCTTCCGGCGACGACTGTTCTCAAGTTCGCTGCTCACGCAATTAGAGAGGAGCCTGGAGCGGCGGACTCCCTGACTTGGACGGCGTCGTCTACGGGGGAGTATACTGTTTCTTCTGCGTATGGCGTTATCCGTAGTAGGGATCGGTCCGTGAGCAGTGGCGACATTTCGCGGTTGTTCCGGCTGGTGTGGCGAATTCGTGTCCCGGAGCGGGTTAGGTGCTTGCTTTGGTTGGTGCTAAAGGGGCGGCTTCTCACGAATTTAGAGAGAAGGCGAAGGGGGATGACTAGCGAGCCCGATATGTGGGGAAGATGACGAGTCCCTCATTCACCTGTTTCGGGACTGCCCTCCTGCGGCGTCTCTGTGGTCGACGGCGATTGTATCAGGGGAGCTTTCTGAGTTTTTTGCGGCACAGCCCATCGAGTGGGCATCGAAGGGGCTATCGGCGGGATATCAAGTTAAGGGCGGTGGAGCTGCGGAGGTGGTGTTTGCCACGGCGGTGTGGTGGTTGTGGAAGTGGAGATGCGCTAGGTTGTTTCGGAATGAGGTGCTTCAGAGGGACAGGGGCCAGTTTGTGATTGATCAGGCCATGGAATTTCAAATGAATTGGGGGCAGAGAAGGGTAGGACGCCAGGACAAGGACAGGCGGGAGATGTTGGTGGCATGGGAGAGACCGGAGCAGGGCTGGTGGAAGGTTGTCACCGACGGCTCGGTGCGGAGCTTGTCGGGCGAGGCGTCGGCAGGGGGCCTCATCCGGGACGAGGAGGGCCAATGGATTGCAGGATTTCTTTGTAACTTGGGGAGCTGTTCGGTGCCTAGTACTGAACTTTGGGGAATAGCTCACGGGCTCCAGCAGGCGTGGGAGAGAGGCGCCTGTCGAGTGGTGGTGGAGGCGGATTCAAGGTTAGCGATAACGCTGTTACAACGGCGCCTCTCGTCGTCTCACCCCCTTAGTAGCCTGGCACGTCGTTGCCAGAGCTTTTTGAGTAGGAACTGGGTGGTCCGGTTCCGTCACATTTACCGGGAGGCCAACATGGTGGCGGATCGTCTCGCCGATCTCGCTCATGGCTTCCCCATTGGTCTGCATATTCTGAGCGAACCGCCCGATGACTTTTTGTCGCTGATGGGGAATGATGTGAGGGGCGCGGCTCAGGCCCACCTGGTGCGTGCTGTTACTTAGCTGCTGGAGAGCCATCTCTCCCTTACCAAAAAAAAATACTCCGTATTATTTTCAACATGTCACGTAACTCAATCTCAACTTCACCAATTGTGAAACTAGCAAGTAAGGTTGTCACCAGTGGCAACCCCAAACTGTTGACAGAATTGGGTGTAGAGACTGACCCTTGCATTCACCGTTGCAGTGTTCCCGCCATTGCACTCCATGCTGTTGATGGCTCGGATCGTGGCCCCGAACCCTTGTCCGCCGGTGATGATGGAGTG
This sequence comes from Polygonum maritimum, assembly GCA_963924305.1. Classification (NCBI taxonomy): domain Eukaryota; kingdom Viridiplantae; phylum Streptophyta; class Magnoliopsida; order Caryophyllales; family Polygonaceae; genus Polygonum; species Polygonum maritimum. Next base: position 33,092,754 of record OZ002734.1, read on the forward strand.
GACATTGTTCATCCAGAACCACAAGGCGGTCTTAAAGGCGATGGTGGCATCGTTGGCCACTGTCTCGGGGGAGTTGAGCCCGTCGAACCCGATGCTCTGACCCGCTGGCCCGTAGTTGTAGTTCCATGAGAGCTGGAGTGGACCGCGTCCGAAGTAGCCCTTGTTCGGGTTGCATGGCCATTGTGTGTTGGTTGAGTCACAATAGTTGTGGCGTGCTCCGTTGATCTCCTCTATGTCGCAAAAGTCTGGATTGATGCCTATACATGAACAAAAGTTAAAAAGGATCTTACATGTATATTGTATGTAGAACCATTGAATCGTGACCCACCTAAAGTCCCGCTAGCTCGCATAAATCTAGCTTTATGAAAGAAAACAGGTAATGAAAAGTACACATGACATGTATATTTTCTGAATTCTTACTCAAGGTTGTACGAACGACGCAAATTGTTGGGGAACAAAACCTATATATCCCACGTCTATAACCGGGACACAAAATAGCCTAATATATAGGATTATAAAGTGATGGACTGACCCTCCTATTATATTGTCTATTGGTTTTAGGATGAAGCTCTACCAAACTTATATCTGGACCTACTCACATGTCTAATACAAACAGGTCGTAAATATATAGCCCGAACTTGAAGTATGTGCGATACAACTAATCCAACTAATTGACTTGCATCCGAATACTTTGATCACAAACTTACATCCGGACTCGTGGGTGACATGAGCGAAGAAGGCGGCGATCTCCCTCTTTTGGACATCAGTGGAGCCGGTGGCCCCAAAGCTCAGGTACTATCCAGCCGCACTGAGGAAAGTCGAACGAGTGTAGAAGTTCTTGCCAGCACAGCTAGAGTCGGCCTGGCCAATGATCCCATTAAAGAAGGCATCGGTCACCACAGACGAAACGGACCCACTAGAATAGCAAGGGCCCGCTTGGCAGCCGGCCCCACAATAGGCGTCGGTCGTGCCACAATAGCCGTACTGGCTACAGCAAAAGCCGCTTGAACAGCCGCAGTTTTGAGCCGCGGCTGAGCTAGCCAAGACGAGAAGAAGAGCAACTGGGAGGAGAAGGTTTTTGTTGAATGCCATAGTTGGTTAATTGTGTTGTGTGGAGATGTTATTGTGTGGAGATGGGTATTTATAGGGAGATATTACAAGGTTGACATATGACCTTGTGTATAGATTAAGGTAGTATAATGACTTATAAATGAATATAATCATTCTGCTAATAAACATAATTAGAAAGTCTCAAAGAATTAGCTGGTCCATTTGGATGGCTGCATATATAACGGTAACGTGTAACATTATTTTTTTCCGGGTCAATGGATTGGATGAGTATTTGTATTGCGTGTTCGGAAATATAGTATACTCCGAATTAGTTAATTCAATAATTAATCTTGTACATAATTTCTTGGATGAAGAATCGATCGCCTCTTTTTTTGATGCTAATTAATCCGATTGATTGCAAGAGACACTAGCTAGGACTATGACATTGTTTCATAAATCGCTAAACCTCTAAGCAACACTAATGTACCTATCAATCTAGCAAGTTCCTAAGAATATAGCTCAATCAAAACAATAAGTTAAACCTTTCTCTCGATCTCTATCCCGGTTCCATTTAGCTTTGGAATTGACATTCGCCATCGTCGAGATCGGACACCCGGCGCTGACTCACTCCTCTCTTTTGTGCTCTTTCCTTTTCTAAGGTTGGAAAATCCTTCGGTGCTAAAAGCACTTTGGTTCCCAAAACACATCTCTTTTCTAAGGTAAGCTCAAAATTTATAGAGGTCTTTCATAACTTCATCTTCTCAAGACTTTTGTTATATTCTTGATAATTCTTGTCGTTCAACTTTTCCTTCTAATGATAGTCTTATCCCTCTTCAGTTCGTCTCTTCTTATGATGAGAAACTTGTCCATTTCAAACTTGTCTATTATTTCCTATGACGAAGGAAATATCCTTTTCTATTGGCTTAAAACATATCTACACACTTACACTTGTCCATTTTAGTCATTTGGACACCTGACCTTTGAAATGGACCTATTGAGCACCTTAACTTGTCACAACTTACCTATTAAACACTTCGTCCTTGATTACGGAGCGTCGTAATACACACATGCTATTAAATGAACATGATTAAGCGAAAAAAAGGTCACGTAATGTCAAATAATGCCTCCCTGTTTAATTAATTGTCACCGCAACTCATCACTATACTACATTGGTGGTGTTCAATAGGTAAGTTTTAACAAGTTGAGGTGTTTAATAAGTAGATTTAACTAGTTAGGGTGCTTAATAAGTCCGTTTCAAAGGTCAGGTGTCAAAATGACCAAAATGGATAAGTTCAGGTGTTTGTATATGTTTTAAGCCCTTTTCTATTGACTTTGTGAATATGTGACTTTGCTTCGAATTTTGTTATAACCTATTGTTCCTTAGAACTATTTGCACAGACACGTTAGTTCCAAAACAAGTTTAATTATTAGCGTTAAAACTAGTAGAAAAAGCATTGTTCCAACGTGTGAATTGATAGTTCCTAACAATATTAGGACAACAATGCTATTATGATCGACCACAGAACGCATCTTATTCAAGTACTACGATAGTTCATACGTACATGCATTCCACAAACTATAGCACAACATAGTATTTGGTTGAAATTAAAGATAGAAAATCGTCAAGGATTTTCTCTTCAACTTATTTAATCTTATCCGATCAGCTTGTAACTATGGTAATTACATTAGCAAGAAAGGTTGTCACCAGGGTCAACTCCAATCTCTTGACAATACTCCTTGTAGAGACTAACCCTAGCACTCATAGCTTGTGCGTTCCCGTCGTTGCATTCGATACTGTTGATGGCCCGAATCGTGGCCCCGAATCCCTGGCCACCGGTGATGATAGAGTGGACGTTGTTCATCCAGAACCAAAAGGCAGTCTTGAAGGAGATAATAGGATCGTTGGCAACTGTCTCAGGGGAGTTGAGCCCATCGAATCCAATGGCCTTGCCTGCAGACCCGTAGTTGTAGTTCCATGAGATCTGAATGGGCCCTCTGCCGTGGTATTGCTTGCTTGGGTTGCATGGCCATTCTGCGCTTGCTTGGCAGTAGTTGTCTGATGCTCCGTTTATCTCCTCTTTGTAGCAAAAGTCTGCATTATGGATTGGAAAAGAAATGAATTCTTAATGTGTAGATGGAGTCACGTGCGAATGAGTGCTAATAAGAAGGCTCTATGGTTTAGTAGTTGGAGCCCTACTTTCCTTTTGTTAATTATAGTAACATCTCCTTTACTTATGAATTTTTTATTAGGTACTAATGAATTGGTAATAAGAAAAGTAATTCATGTTATTAGACGTGTGGGTGGCCCAGATACAAGCCCGGTGGGGTTCCGTCCTAAAACCAATTGGCAATAGGAGGAGTAACCCACCGTCTTATATACTAGGCAGTTTTGTTGCCCAACTTAAGATGTGGGATAGTTTTGTTTCCCAACACGCCCCCTCAAGTGCAACTGGACCGTCCCAGTTGACGTTTGAAGAAACGGGCCCAGACTGCCCGCTCTTATATACTAGGCAGTTTTGTTGCCCAACTTAAGATGTGGGATAGTTTTGCTTCCCAACACATATACTCAGATATTAGGGGATTATTTCTCTCATTTCAGTTATGAGATATGGTGACTCTCAATATTTTTGATGATCTCAACTGGATTTTTTAACTAGTTAATGAACTCCGGTTGGTCAAATTAGGTTAGACTATAATCTTATGACCCATTAGAGTCAAAATCGAAACAGTTAATAGCATTAACCATATATGTCGCACTTAGTTTTTGTAATAAAGCTTCTAAAGTGGAAAGTGTTGTCAAGTAGAAATGTAGTATTCTTACATCCGGTCTCATGGGTAACATGAGCCAAGAAGGCGGCTATCTCCCTCTTTTGGACTTCAGTAGCCCCGGTCGTCCCAAAGCTCAGGTACGACTTGGCAGCTTTGAGGAAAGCCGAGCGCGTATAGAAGTTCTTGCCAGCACAGCTAGAGTCAGCTTGGCCAATGATCCTATTGAAGAAAGCATCGGTCACGACAGTAGCCACGAAGCCGCAGTTACTAGTACCGACACTACTATTGTGGCAAGGGCCGGCTCTACAGCCTTTGCCGCAGTAGGGCTTGCCAGTGCCACAATAGCCGTATTGGCTGCAGCAGAGGTTGCTTGGGCAGTTACAGCTTTTGGCCACGGCTGAGGCCGCTAGCGCGAGGAGGAGAGCAAGAGGGAGGAGGGTTCGAGCCATGGTTGTTGAGTGTTTGTGTGGGGATGATGAGGTTTTGGAGGATGTGTATTTATAGGGTAAGTAGGAGATAGACTTTTGTTGGGAGGAAAGGGAGAAAAGTCTTTGGTGTTGCTAGTAATGGTGGTGAGTGGTGACTAATTAATGGCTTTGCAAGGGTGCTTTGGAAAGGAAGGAGCTAATGGGATTGAAAGTGTATGTTATTGTCAAATTAGTGGCCTTAATTATATACATTTAATCTTTAAGGTATATAATTGAATTGGGTTGAGAAATTGTATATGTATCCATACAATATGATATTTAGGATGTATCAATACATGTGTACTATACAAAACGAGGCGTCGTATCAGCATGTTTGTGAAGTTACATTTTTAAGGTGCATGTAGAATACAATTGTCTACCAACAAATTTTAATCAATATGAAAATAGACTTCACCAGGCATAGTAAAAATAATAGATCCAGAGATTTTCGGTAGAGGGTCCATACAAATAAGAAGCATAACCAAATTTATGCTATCCTTAGTACATTCTGCCGACCCATCTAGTCCTTCTTGACTGTCGTTTAACGGTTTCTCGGACTACCAAATTTATTGGGTACTCCGAATTCTTAATTTTTCAAAAAAAAACATAACAAATACATTTAGACAACCATTCAATCAATTAAAATAAAAAAAGTATATACTTTTCCTATTAAGGTAAGGGTTAGAGTTTTCATAAACATCATTTATTTTCAAGTAAAATATTCACTAGAAATGAAAAAATGGTTACTAAATAATTTTAAGAGGAAAGGAACCGATAAATAGTCCGTAAGATTTAAAACGATGTGATTTTAAAATGTTATCTCAAAGGTGTGATTGTTGAACTAAATGATCAATTCTTTTAAATATTAAACTAAAAGCGTCAAGATCATCTAGAGGTAATTAGTGAGCAAGAATCAGAGGGTTGGGCATGTTGCGAAGTCCATTAATGAACTAAGTGCGAGAAATATTCAGAAACAACAACGTTATGCGCAGACATTGTGGAAAAAATGTGATAGTATGTGTATGTTACTAAAGTCTAACGGAATACTGGACCTATTACGATTATATAGGTAAGCGATTAAGGTCGTTATAAGTATATAAATAATAGCGAAAAGATAAGAGGACAAACCATCCTAAAATTTTGAGCCCAAGACCTTATAGTACCCTCGTAAATGCGCACTAGTAATCTGATGGGTCAAACACTCAACTATAACGCGACTATAACGACGTACTTATTTAAAAATGTCACTTGCTTCTTTTTCTTTTTTCTGTTTCTTTATTTCTTTTTGGTGGATTCATACTTTCTACATCATCACTATTTTCATACCTTATTTTCCATTGTGGTCGCAAAATATCTATTCTATAATTTGTTGTCCAATTTACAACGCGCATTAGAACATACTATCTTGTATTAAATTATCAATCACTCAATGCAATTTAATCTTATAGGAATTTGCAAGAAATCACTCCCTTACATGATAATATTTGCGAGAACCACCCATTATTGATGTGATTAATTTAAACTATCCATTAAATAAGTTTTAGCTGCAACATATGGGTGAAACGAGCGACGAAGGTCTCTTTGTTTCACTCTTTAACTAGTGATGAGTCTAGCTAGCTAGTATTAAAGGAGTCAAAGATCATGATCCTCATTCGTTTTCTTTTTCTTGTAATCTTAATTGTTTAAAACAAAGTTTTGCTCTTAATTGATAAGCTTAAATCGGCTTTTTTATAAGGTAACTTTATTATGTAAACATGTATGTCACAACTTATACATTAATACATGCTCATAGTGCTATGAGCACAGAACACATACATGTCACAAATTAGTAACATATAACATGCACGACTGGAAAGAGAGAAAATCTCCAATTATTCTCTTCAATTTATTATACTTTGGTAACTAAATTAGCAAGAAAGGTTGGCACCGGGGTCAACTCCAAGCTGCTGACAATACTTCTGGTAGAGGCTGACCCTGTCATTCACGGCCCCGGTGTTGCCACCGCCACACTCAATGCTGTTGATGGCCCGGATGGTGGCCCCGAACCCTTGCCCACCGGTGATCACCGAGTGGACGTTGGTCATCCAGAACCAGAAGGCGGTCTTGAAGGAGATGACGGCGTTGTTGGCCACCGTCTCGGGAGAGTTGATCCCATCGAACCCGATGGCCTTGCCCGCGGCCCCATAGTTGTAGTTCCATGTGAGTTGCAAGGGGCCACGCCCGAAGTACTGCTTGTTAGGGTTGCATGACCATTGTGCGCTTGCTTGGCAGTAGTTGTGTGATGCCCCGTTTATCTCCTCTTTGTAGCAAAAGTCTGCGATGTTATAGTTTGATGAATAAGACGGGTGAAAGGAAATGGGATTCAAATGGTATAGAGATCCGTCAAAACGTGTCGTACCCAAAAAGTAGTTGGTCAAAGCTGAGCTTTAATTTTGAAACTACTAGTTTGTCGATATAGATGAGTCAAAGCCGAAATAATTAATGCACTTGACTTATAGCTCTACACATTTTTCGTTTTTGACCTCTCCGATCTAGATGGCGAATTACTTTCAAGTAAAGTTAAACTTATTTTGGGTTAAGTCAAGATAGAACAACCAAACATATGTACAAATTACTCGTCCTAAATTAATGTATAATATTACAAGAATGGGTATGTTAGGCCGTTGCCCAAAAGGCAAATTAAGGTAACCCAAAATAATGTAAGGTACGTTACTTAAAATACTGAGTGGGATCGTCCGAGGGTTTAATTAAAAACTTCTCGGTAACTCTAGATTTACAGAGTTAACACCAAAGTCTTTGTTTTTTTTTGGTCGAAAAACACCAAAGTCTTTTGCGGTAGGGACTAGTGAACTAAAAGCATATATAGTTAAGTGCAATGCATATATGACTCTAAATAATTCCAAACCAAGCTAGCTAGCTTAGAGTTAAATACTGTGAAAGCGAAGTCATCAATGATTATAATACCAACCACGTACAAAACCGTAAAAATATATATATCAAGAATGATAAATGAGTGAGGAGAGGGTAAATAAGCTTACACCCGGTCTCATGGGTGACATGAGCAAAGAAGGCGGCGATCTCCCTCTTTTGGACGTCGGCTCCACCGGTGGTCCCGAAGCCCGGGTAGGAACCGAGAGCGTTGAGGAACGCGGAGCGAGTGTAGAAGCTCTTGCCGGCGCAGCTAGAGGCGGCCTGGCTAGAGATTCCATTAAAGAAGGCGTCGGTCACAATGGAGCCACCCGATGAGCCACCACCACCACCACCACCACTAGAGTAGCAAGGGCCGCCTTTGCAACCTTTTCCACAGTAGGGGGTGCCTGTGCCACAGTACCCGTATTGGCTGCAACATAGGTTGCTTGCGCAGCCGCAGTTCTGGGCCGCGGCTGAGGCCGCTAGGACGAGGAGGAGAGCGAGAGGGAGGAGGGTTCGAGCCATGGTTGATGTTGAGTGTTTGTGTGGAGATGATGGGGTTTGGAGGAGGTGTATTTATAGGGTGTGTGGGTGTGGAATTTTCATAGTAAAGGGAGGAAAAGTCTTTATTTTTATGTTTGGTCAATGGAAAGTCTTTTCTTTTATTTTTTTTTGTAGGGAAAGAGGAGAAAAGTCTTTTTAGTCGGATAGTAATGGTGGTGGGTTGTGTTTTGGTAAGGAATTGATAGGTACGTGCATGGCAGTATGGAGCCATTCATCCTTAATTGAAGGTATTGTAGCAAGGCAACCTCATTGTTTTGTACTCTCCAAGGTTGTCCATCTATCCTTTTCGAGCGTTATTGAAAGTTTATCCATATTGTCATACTTTTCTTTTATATCACTATATTTTTACAATTTTACCCTCAAATAATCTCATATGTTATATCCATTATCCACATTTTCCAGCAACTTTATTATTTTTTCCTATAAAATTATAAAATTATCCACATACAATCTTATATATTATTCCTTTTATCTAATTTTTTCATCAACTTTATTACTTTTTAATTGTCATCTACTATTCAATTTTTTCATTTTTATTAATCCGCGTGCAAACGTGCTTTATGGACAATCTTTACGGGAGGACCGAGAGAGTAGTAGCCTTATATCATCTACAATAGAAATTCTTTTTAACAATTAATACTATTACTGTAATTTTTATTTTATTTTATGATAGGTTATTATTTTAGGATGAGCTCTAATGTAGCCCAGCCGAGCCCTCAAATTGTGCTTGGATTAAGGGTATGTTAATTCGGTATCAGAAGAATAACATGTTGCCAAATTTACTGTGGTATAAGCAGTGTTATCAAAATCGATTAAGGGCGATTTTAATAATATTAAGAAATGGCAAAATAGTGAGCAATTCCAAGTGGCATTTTGTTATCGGTATAGATTAATTGTTATAGAATTCGGTTATTATATACAATTCTCACAAGTCTATAGTCACTTACAACAATTTCTTAAAAAATGCCTATTATGCTTACATATTATTAATTCCTTCAAGGTTACATTTCATTTTTTTAATATGTAAGGGGCAGGTGAAAATCGAACCACCAGATCTCTCATGAAAATTTTATCATCTATGTTGAGGGGTCGATTTTGATAAATTATTATCCGATTTTTATTGAATTCATAACATTTATGGCATTTTCACTTTATATCTAATCAATCAATCAATACATATATATATGTACGACCGTTTTCGAGCCATCACGTTAATTTTGGCCCCACCAGATATTTAACCAAAATAATTTTTAAAGTCTTTTCATTAACAACCATAATTTTGCTTTGTAAATTTTCAATGTTTTAATTAACTACCTTATCAACAAAATCTATCCATACAATATCTAGCCGATTTTACCAAAAAATAAATATAGTACATAAATTTTCAATATCTTTTAATTTTGCTACGTAAATAACTTCCAAAATTGTATGGTCTTCTACCGATTTTTGTAGATTCAACCAAATACATATTACAAATAACATATTACAAATAAGACAAACATCAATGGTCTACAGAAATTCATATCTTTCGTAGTTTCTTTCTCAAAATATAAATTGAACCTAACAACGAATTTATTTTTTTAATATATCGCTTCAACGGCATACCTTTAGCGTACAATAGTTTCTTGCATTGACATGTATGAACTAATTATATTTGATTTACTTAATTAAATTTAGAATTTTTAAGATAAATTTTTAAATTATTTTTATATAGAAAGACTAATTTTGTTACTTTATTATTTGGTTTACTTGAATAAATTTTGCATTTTTAAGCTTAAGTTAATTATTTTCTATATTTACATGATCTATTATATTTTTTTACACATTATAATTGATTTTTTTTCTATCTTGGTAACAAATTTGATTTTTTAGCCAAATAATAGTTTCGATTTATATCTTGATAACGTACATCTTTTTCAGAATTTTTACTTATTTACAAAATAGTCTCACAATTTTCTCAAATTATACAAACGCCCCTTTTTTTTTCTATTACAAAAAAAAAACAAGTGGTTTTATGAACCACCACATTAATTTTGACCCTACCTCATATATAAAGAAAAACTAATTTTTATTATTCTCATTTTATAGGTTTTCCTATTGAATTTCTTCTTATCTACTTATAACAAAAATCTTTTTTCAATTTTTAATTCTTAAAGCATTATAGGGAAAAATCTTTTACAAATAAATTAAGAAAAATCTATGAATATTTGATTCAACTTATATCTTTAATACAAGTAAATTTGTGGTTTCCGACATTTTCTATTAATTTTTTTTATAAACTTTATCAATTTATCACTTGATGAAATTTTTTAATTATATTTCCATATATGATAGTCGTTATTATATATATGATAAAAATTGTACGTAAAATATCAATTTAATTTCTTATAATCAGGTTTTATAAAAATATATAAATGAGTGAAAATATTATGTCTTATATATACTTTTTGGGTTATATGAACTTCAAAAACAATATCACTCTTTTTAAAAGATAAAAAACATGAACATATAATAAAACTTATATACTGTATTATTTTCCATATAAGTATTTAATTATAATATATACTATAATTTTATTATAATATTTTTAAGTGAAATAGTCGTGCATGGCACGACAGGTTAAGCTAGTAAATCTATAATACATAATGTTGTCATTGATTCGATATTAAAAATGAACCAAATGAGTTTCGCGTAGCCCATATACGAAGCGATCAAAATCTCCTGTTACCATTCAATGTTACACTTCGGTGTTTCATTTTAATTTTAAAAACCGGATTTATATTATACAAAACTTTAAAAAAATATATTTATATTATACATCTCTAAATACATATGTCCATACAAATTTTTGGATTAAAACTCATATTATAATTTTTTTAAAATTAAAACGGTGCTTTGAGTATAACATTATCTTTTTATTTTTCAAGAATTATATAATAGGAATTTCAACCTAAAAAACTGTACAACTATGTGTATAAGTGTTTACAATATAAATATATTTTTTAAATTGTTTATATATATCCTCAATTTTTAAACTTATGTGGAACACCAAAGTGTAACATCGAAATCTAATAGAAGATTTGCGTCGTATACGAAGTAATGAAGGGTAATTATTTCATCACACACCCTAAAAATAAAGCATTCATGCTCAAGTAAGTATAGAATAAAAATTCCTTCAAGATGATTTTCGTCTAAGTTGAAGATCTGTAACATTTCGATTAAAAAAACTCTATAAAATATAGCTTGCTTCAAATGCAGTTAACCCAATTAATTATAATCAAAACAGAGTTTATTTCCGTCAACAAAGAATATTGTAACGCTGACCTGACCAAGTAAACTGAAAATTTATACAAAAATAAGAATTAATGTCATCTAGAAAATTTGATTTGGTAGCCTTCGGATACTTAGTCGATCGGTTAAGCCTCCATGATAGTACTCAGAGGTCCCCAATTGGACTCCGATGGATAATACCCTTAACAAAAAAAAAAAGGAAATTTTGATTTGGTTATTGACTTATTGTAATCGAAGACTCGGCGGGTTGGGCACGTTGTGAAGTCCATTTCATGGAATTAATTACATTAATTATTGCGATAATACCGACTTGAAGATTTCAACCGACGACGATGAAACGACTGACGCTTAGCGCAGAAATGTTGGAAAATATATATGCTATGTTGTAATTGTATGCTACAAAAGTCTTCTTAATTAGGCATGGCCAGGCCATTGAATATTCTTCGATCAGAATTTCGTGTTCAAAGTTCATTGCTAAGAAAATAACAATTGTCAAAATTCCAATTCCCTTCCTTTTTTTATATATATGTTGAATTGCAATCCTACGGAATCAATAATTAAATGCCTTATCCACAATGTACTGCTGTTCCTGCATAATTTTATGCTCAATTATATTATATTCCCAAAATGTAAATTCTAAGTACTTCAGCTTTGCTAAGCTCTTGTCCAAGTGAAGCTTTTCATGAACTTTGTATAAATTATGGATGGAATATGTTTAATTATATGTTTGTTCAATACACATTGAAAGTATAGTATCGATCGAGTTTCCTTTGAAAGGCTAATAGCTAGGCTAGCTAATACATGACAATATCACAATACGGTTGATGCAACGCCTACCCGCCAAAATGGTATTTTATTTCTTCTGTTATTGAGCGCCTATTGTAATTTGTTTGGACCTGCAATCCTTAAGTTGTTTTAGAGTTTTTTGAATCTCTAAATAAGCTCCCAAAATACCTTATAATCTATAATCTGAAATTAATCTCCATAACAATAAACTTTGTTTCTCTGTCATGGATATACGTTGCTAACATAACGTTTGTGAACAACGTAAATCTCTGTGTCATTTGATACTTTTATCGATCTCGTTACGATACTAATATCTACGCCTTGGATTTTGCCTGCAACGGATGATACTTAAGTTTATATATTTCTAGGGCTCGGCCCTTTTTCGACAAAAAAAAAATGAACCCAAATCTTATTAATTTAATTATAAGGTGATAACGAGCTCATACGTACACTAGTATAATTTGTATGAAAAAGAAAATCTTCAAGGATTATCACTTTCTAGTTTATAATGCCCACATCGAAGAAATCGGATGATTACTAGCAAGAAAGATTGTCACCAGGGCTAACCCCAAGTTGTTGACAGTATTGGGTATAGAGCTTGATCCTCGCATTGACGGCTGGGTTGTTCCCGCTGTTGCACTCGATGTTGTCGATGGCCCTGATGGTAGCCCCGAAACCCTGGCTGCCAATGATGATAGAGTGAACGTTGTTCATCCAGATCCAAAAGGCGGTCTTGAACGAGATGATGGGGTCCTTGGCCACCGTCTCAGGGGAGTTGAGCCCGTCGAACCCAATGCTCTGGCCCGCAGGCCCATAGTTGAAGTTCCATGAGATCTGTAGGGGGCCTCTCCCGTAGTAGGACTTGCTTGGGTTGCACGGCCATTTTGTAATAGACATGTCACAAAGTGATTGTGATGCTCCATTTACTTCCTCTATGTAGCAAAAGTCTGCATTATATATAGCAGTATTCATGGACAAAAGTGTTAAGATATATATATGTTTTTAAATATAGACAGATCAAAATGTGACATATATGCTCGTAGTCTATTGTTTGAATAGGCTAATCAACTATAGCAAATTCCTAAAATTGAGTTGGACGCTACGTACGTGCATATAAAGAATTGATATATATGAAAGTATTAATATGGTATAAGCTAACTTTATTTTCATAATTGTAAGTATCCACTTTCGATTATTCGAAAAGAAATGAAAGTCATTATTCTATTAGAGTTTTCAGGTAACAAAGAGTAAGATATTAATTATAGCAAAGATCTTGAAAACTTACAACCGGTCTCATATGTGACATGAGCAAAGAAGGCAGCGATCTCCCTCTTTTGGACATCCTGGGATCCGGTGGTTCCGAACGCGGGGTAGGATCTCACGGCGGCTAGAAAAGCCGAGCGGGTGTAGAAGTTCTTGCCGGCGCAGGTGGAGGCTGCCTGGCCGATGATTCCGTTAAAGAAAGCATCGGTCACGGAAGCTGAAACCGAGCCACTAGATGAAGAGCTATTGGAGTAGCACGGGCCCGCTTGGCAGGTGGAACCACAGTAGGCGGCCCCTGTGCCACAGTACCCGAACTGGCTGCAGCACACGTTGCTTGGGCAGCTACAGTTCTGGCCCGTGACTGAGCCAGCAAGGACGAGGACAAGAGCGAGAGCGAGGAGGTTTATGTTGAGTGTCATGGTTGTGGAGATTTTGTTATAGTTGCATTTGTGGACATTGTGGCGGTGTGATATTTATTTTGAGGGGGATTTTGTTGGCGCTAGAGTACGTGGTCAATTACGATACATGTTCGATGTTGAATTTGTTTGTGGGACTAGTCAATCTTGGGTGCTGCTATTCAATGAATTAAATGTTGTGTGTGCCCATTAATGTTTTGTGGGAAGTATATATAAGCGAGTACCGGATTATCGAGTTTATGCATTCATGTTATGTGTAGATAGATTAATCGATCATATGATGATGTTAAAGTTAGTGGGGTGGTAATTTGGAGGTCGGTTGGATTAGACCCGGCAAAAAGTGACCGAACCCGAAATCCGAACCGATCCGAATCCGAAATTAGACCCGAACAACGAAAAATGAACAATCCGAACATGACCCATACCCGATCTGAAAGTGACCCGATCCTAACTGACCCGAATAAAAGTAATCCAAACTGACCCGAACCTAACTGACCCGAATAAATGTAATCCTAACTGACCGGAACCAAACTGACCCGAAACCACCCGATCCGAAATGACCCGATCCAAAACGACCCGAACTAATTCTGACCAGAAATATGAACATTAAGTATAAATACGAGCATTCTAAGAATACTCTTGTGTGTCTTATAAGTGTAAGTCATCATCATATTATATATTAATAACTTAATATATATTGTTTGTTCAGCCCACTTAATAAGTAATATACTTTTGTACTTAGATATATAATGTATTTAATTATTATATTTCCTTTACTATAAAATACATGGGATACAACAATTCAGTATACGAATATACTTTCTGAAATAACTTTTTGCTATTAATCGATGTTTACATTAAATAATCGAGTGCAATGTCTAAAAGATATTTTTTTAATTCGTTGAATTGACCCGATCCGAAATGATCTGATTCGAAGCAATCTGAAAAGGACCTGAACCGAACTAGACCTAAAACCGAACAACATCCGATCCGAATAATCCGATTCGAACTAATATGAAATATTACGATCCGAAACGATCCAAATCCGAACTAGACCTGAACCCGAACAATATCCGAACCCGAACCGAACCGAACAAGACCCGAAATAACTATTTGACCCGAACGAACCCGATCTAAACCGATCCGAACGACCCGTTTTGCCAGGTCTAGGTTGGATAAATAAGTCTATTGTATAAATAAAATGAGGCTTCAATCTAAAAGGGTGAGTCGATAATCTGGAGGTTGTGTGGATAAATAGGTCTATTAGATAAATCCGATGAGATTTCAATCCAAAACTATATGATAATGGGTGGAGTAACTCTTTAGATTATACAATGAGAGATTTCTAATCTTATTTACAATGTGAATTCTTAAGATGAATTGAGAACATTTGTTACGTGAATACCCATTATAATTATCGTTTTATGCCTATCCACTTCATATTTCAGTACGAAAAAATACATTTTTCGTCCAAAAGTACTTTTAATTTTTCCTCCAAAGTATAGCCTTTTTATCTTTTTTTTGGTCGAAAAAGTATAGCCTTTTTATCTTACAAATTTAGGTTGAGGGAAAGTGAATACAAAATCAAGATTTAATTTTGATCCCATAGAGTTATAACGAATATGAAGGACTTACGCAAATGTATGCTCGATCATGTATACATTGCATATACATCCACACCACATGCATAATAACTTCCGTGTACGTTCTTGTTATTGAGTCATTGACTTACACTTTATTTCAAGGAAATTACTCGTAAGTACTGCTACAATATCACGATAACGAAAACTCTGTAAAACCGGTTAAGCATTTTACAATAGATCGTCTTTGTCCGCAATTTGATCAACAGGAAAGGTTGCCACCAGTCGAGACACCCAACTGCTGACAATACTGGGTGAAGTACTGAATCCGGGCGCTAACGGCACCCGGGTTCCCGCCGTTACACTCCATGCCGTTGATGGCCCGTATCGTTGGCCCGAAGCCCTGCCCCGAGGCGATGATGGAGTGGACATTGTTCATCCAGAACCAGAAGGCGGTCTTGAACGAGATAGTGGCGTCGCTCGAAACGGTCTCGGGGGAGTTGAGCCCGTCGAACCCGATGGCCCGGCCCGCAGGCCCGTAGTTGTAGTTCCATGAGATCTGGATGGGCCCTCTGCCGTGGTACTTCTTGTTTGGGTTGCACGGCCATTGTGCGCTTGCTTGGCAGTAGTTGTGTGATGCTCCGTTTATCTCCTCTATGTAGCAAAAGGCTGCATGTCATAACATAATACAGTAATATTATTCTACGGCCATATGTACGTACGTACTAGTCAATCTGTTTGGCTCTCGTAAAGAGTAGCCTCTGATTATGAAAAACTTAGAAATATATCTATTGATCTATATATAAAAGCTTACAGCCAGTCTCGTGGGTGACGTGGGCGAAGAAGGCGGCGATCTCCCTCTTCTGGACCTCAGCGGAGCCAGTGGTCCCGAAGCTAGGGTTGGCGTGTGCAGCAGCCAGGAACGTGGAGCGCGTGTAGAAGTTCTTCCCGGCACAGCCGCCCACTGCGCGGTTTATGATGCCGTTGAAGAAGGCGTCGGTCACGACACTGTCCACCGAGCCGCCACCGCCCTTAGAGGAGCAGGGGCCTTCCCTGCAGCCGTCGCCACAGTAGGCGTCGCCCACGCCGCAGTAGCCGTATTTGCTGCAGCAGTTGTTGCCGGTGCAGCCGCAGTTTTGGGCGGCCGAGAGACTTGCTAGGCCCAAGAGGGCCGATGCTAGTACTGAGAGGATTAGTACTTTTGCCATCGGGATTGTGTATGTGGTTGTGCTGTGTGTAGCGTGTATTGGTCTATGATGAGTGATGGCTGAGCATATATGATTGGTAGAATATGAATGTGTATTTATAGGGAGAGAAGTGAGAATCACAAATGGTATACGTGGTTCATCTTCTAAAGCTATAGCGTAATATTGTGTTTTATGTAGGAGGTCCTTAATTTAAAAACAAAATGATATGTAATTGAGGTTAAGTAATAAAAAGAAATCCTTCAAAAATGTTAATATAATAATGGTTTATGGGGTTATATGTAGTCATACGTAAACTACCCATGATTGACTTTTCTTCAATGATATTAATATAATACTGTAATGCTGGTTTCGATCATGATATATATAATAATGGTTTATGATAATAGTATGTGGCTATGTTTTCATGATATTAATGTAATAAGGGTTTTTTTTTTGGATCAGAAATGTAATAAGGGGCCGGTTTTATATCATAACTAGCGGTATCCGTCGTGCCATGCACGATTTGTATTTTTAAATTTACTTTTGGATATATAATAAATACAATCTTAATGTGAAAATGTATAATAAAAGTTCTAACATAATTTGGTGTCATCGAATATTAGAAGTTTTTAAACGTTAAATGATTGATTG
The DNA here is from genome assembly GCA_963924305.1 of Polygonum maritimum. Lineage (NCBI taxonomy): Eukaryota > Viridiplantae > Streptophyta > Magnoliopsida > Caryophyllales > Polygonaceae > Polygonum > Polygonum maritimum. The sequence goes on from OZ002734.1 coordinate 33,109,688, forward strand.
AGAATATGTTATTGTACAAATCACGTACTTATATTTTATGGTCAATAAAATACGTACATTGTTATGCAAATTATATTTACTTATATTTTAATTATTGATTTCAAATTATTGTTTGTATAATTTTTCCTAGAACTTTTTAAATCATGTAACAATGATAAATTTACACGTTACATATAGTACGTTATGCGAATAAGTTAATTAATTTTCATAATTAAAAGTCTGTATATATAAATAATTATGTTTCTTAATTAGAAGAGCCAAACCCTAATATAATCGTGACTCCAATATAGATTTGAGAAATTGAGAATCACGAGACAAAAATTCTACCAAATCGAGTTGTTGCCTGTTAATTTGGATAGTTTAATAAATATAGGATATTATTTTGAAAGATTATATATGGATATAGATATTATTCTGATATATCAATGTATGGTAAATAGATAGATACATATGAGAATGGATATATATACTTTGAATCTTTCTATATATTTATTGTGAAAGTGTTTAGATA
>OZ002734.1:33110398-33333941 GCA_963924305.1 Polygonum maritimum
GAGGTGGCGGACAAGGTATTTTTCTCTTTAAAAGCTCTAAATCTAGTTTTTTTAGATTTTCTAGATCTAGGGTTTTTGAAAGTTCTAGATCTAATTCTAGATCTAGATCTACGTTTTGTTTCGTTGATGTTTTTAGATTTGGATATAGATCTAGAATTTTTTTATAGATCTAGATCTAGATCTAAAAACGGTGACAAGTTTCTAGATCTAGATCTAAAAAACGGTGACAAGTTTCTAGATCTAGATCTAAAAACGGTGACAGAAACCCTAGAGTTTAGATCTAGGGTTTTCTGGTTTGTCACCAAGTTTTGCGGTGACAAACCAGAAACCCCTCTTTTGCGGTGACAAGATCTGCACTTGATATAGGGGTTTCTGGTTGTCACCAAGTTTGTGTGTGATCTAGGGTTTTCTGTATGCGGTGACAAACCAGAAACCCCTCTTTTGCGGTGACAAGATCTGCACTTGATATAAGGGTTTCTGGTTGTCACCAAGTTTGTGTGTGATCTAGGGTTTTCTGTACGCGGTGACATGTTGAATGCAATTCAGTTTTTATGCGGTGACATGTTGAACGCATATAGGTTCTCTGTTTGGTTTAACATTGTGTGCTGGTGACAACTTTGATTGCTAGGTGATGATAAGTTTTTATATATTACTTTTATTTATAGTCTATTAGCTCAAATGGTGGAGCAACGTGCCTAGCGTACGATAATGTGGGTTCGAATCCCACATAGGCTTACTAATTATTTTTGATGACAAGTTTAAGTGCAATTTGGGGGTGGTTCTAGGTAAGGTGACAAGTTTTTGTACGTTGTAAACGCGATATTAGTTTGAGAGGTGACAAGTTGTAAACGCGATGACAAGGTTTTGTAGGGGGGGGTTGGACGTGGTGACAAGGTTTTGTATGGGGAGGGGACTTTTCTGTACGCGGTGACAAGGTTTTGTTTGGTGGTGACAGGTTTGGGTGTCATGACGCCATGTTCTGGGATGTTTTTGTAGTTGTCACCAAAAAAGTCCATTTACCTTATTATTTCCCCGCGCCGTCCATTCTCCACATTGTTGTCACCATCCGAGCCCCATTACCCAAAATCCTCAATTTTAAACCTAGCAAATTCCACACCGTCTCTTACATTTGTATTGTTTGGCTGCAATTTTATTCCATTAGAATACCAATGAAAATATCAAGGAATAAATATTATTTATTCCACTAAAGTTTGTGTGCATATTAATTAATTCATGGTTTTTTTTTATTCTGTGTCATAATGACACACTATAAAATATCAATATTAGAAAATTTTGATAAATATTAAAATTTGAGATTTTTAATTTTTTTGTGATGGGTTAACGTTTACTATTTCCTCCTTCAATTGAGTAGTTTTCTTGTTTAAGTATGTTTCTAATATATTATTAGGATATTCAATAGAAAAACGTTATTTCATATCAAGTATTCAAATAGGAGTGTTACGGCTTACGTTACATGATCGTGTTACGTTACATGATCGGTCATGATTTTGGCCGGAAAAAGCTTAGGGGCCGTAGTTCATTATTGATTGTGGGTTTGGATAAGTCTTGTTTAGACAGCCAAGCTAGAGCTGTAAGCTTGAGATCACAATGTAGCTGGGAGTTGGCTTTTGGGCATTTAATACATTCTTAAGCCGATTCTCTTGACTCTTCTAGATCTATGGATTGAACCGATCCGTATTTTAACTAGGAACAATTTATATCTCATAGATCTAATTATATAACGATCTAGATTGATTAAAAATGGTGCATATTTGACTTATAAAAAAGAAACATCTTGATATCTCCGTGTCTTTCTCAAAAATATATATCTTACTTTTTTAGTTTTTATTTCCAATTTTTGCATTCATAAAAAGAAGCTCTTTGCCATAGTAATTCAGTTTCCGGCAAATGCCAATGAAGGAGCAATTCCTAGCAATGGGGTCAAGGAAGACAATTTGTTTCAGTGGTACCTATATTCTGTTAGTAATTTTGCACTTATTCTTCACTTCTTTTAGATGGCTACGGTAATTCAATTGATGCAACACCTAACTGTATTTTATTTCTTCTATTATTGAGGCTATCGTAATTTGTTTGGACATGCAACCCTTTGGTTGTTATAGAGTTTTCTGAGTCTTTATATAAGCTCTCAAAATACGTCATAATCTATACTCTGAAATCAATCTCTATAAAAATAAACTTTGTTTCTCTGTCATGGGCGTAAGTTGCTAACCTAATGTTTATAAACCACATAAATCCCTGTATCATTTGTTACTTTTATCGATCTCGTTATGATACTCATATGAGACAACACTCATAGTAGTATATATGAACCCAAATCATATTAATTTATAACGTGATAACAAGCTCATAACCTCATACGTACACTATAGTATAATTTATATGAAAAAGAAAATCATCAAGGATTATCAGTTTCCAGTTTATTATGCCCGCATTGAAGAAATGTGATGACTAGCAAGAAAGATTGTCACTAGGGCTAACCCCAATTAAGTTGTTGACAATATTAGGTATAGAGCTTGACCCTAGCATTGACAGTTGGGTTGCTCCCGCCGTTGTACTCGATGTTGTAGATGGCCCTGATGGTAGCTCCGAAGCCCTGGCCGCCAATGATGATAGAGTGAACGTTGTTCATCCAGATCCAGAAGGTGGTCTTAAACGAGATGATGAGGTCCTTGGCCACCGTCTCAGGGGAGTTGATCCCGTTGAACTCGATGTGCTGGCCCGCAGGTCCATAGTTAAAGTTCCATAAGATCTGTAGGGGCCTCTCCCGTAGTAGGACTTGATTGGGCTGCACGGCCATTTTGTATTAGATAGGTCACATGCTTGTTTTCAAATTTCAGCTTGAACAATTGAAACGAGAGTATTTGGAGTTTTGAATCAGGTCGTATTTTGATCACTGAACTCTCTATAATTGTATATATTAGTCTTGGAATATATTCATCATATATATATTGTTTTACTAATACATGATGATGTGATGAGTTCTTTAGAAAGACATATCTTGATGTGTATGGCTGTACTCATGTTTAGATGCATTTATCTAGCTTATACCTTTAATAAGACCATTCTAATATCTGCTCTTAACTATACCATTTGATCTTTAAATGATCATCCAACCCATAACATCCTAGTTGTAGCTACCACCCCCAAAACCGTAGAATTCGATTTTTGACATGTATAATCACATAAGACCAGTTGAGAACTTCTTTGTTTAGTGGAACTTCCATTATATCTCAAGACTATAGAGGAGTTAGAAAGATGAAAGATTTCTAGATCAAAATATGCACCACAATAAATATCGTCACTCTATTTTCCTTAAGATCTTGATGCATAACATCGTATTGTGGATAAATCTTTGAATCTCATATTCTAAACAATACGATATGACAGAGTCCATGATGTCCAATGCATTTCTCGCATACTATTTTCTTTGCACCTATATGATATAAGTGATTTTTATTTGAATTTTGTTGATTGTCTCGCAAAAATGGCGTGCAACTTAATTCATAAAATCAACGTTAAATTGATATTAACTAAATTCGGATGTTTGCACTCATTTCCACATCTCAATATGAAAAATTGGAACGGGAGTAGTTCTAGGACTTTGAATACCAAGAACTTTTTAATAGTATATATTAGTTTTAGAATACATTCAACATATAAGTCTTGATAAAGTTCGAGGTTGCATTTATTCAAAAGAAACAAAACACAAGTTTTTTGCAATCAATTTTGTTGGTGAGAAATGATCTACCAAGGAGAACAAGCCTTACTTGTATGTAGCTTCATCAATTCCCCTGTCAAAAAGATGCACGCAAATGTTTACTTCGTTGCCAATTCAGTAATGACTATAGGTTTTGGAGGGACTAAATAAAAAAAAAGGATTAAGCGTGACTTACCTTTCGCAATTGTGGGCTCATGTGGCACGGCTTGACATCAACTGACATTACCTGGTGTACGAGTTCATTAAAAATGGAAGCTTGCACAAGGTTCTGAATGAAGTTTCCAGAGGGACTAGGCAACTTGATTGGATCACCAGACATAAGAATGCACTCGGGGTGGCCACTGGGCTCATGTGGCAACTTGATTGAATAGACTAGCTCCTATTCATACCGAAATGTTTTGTAATAATATTCACACATCTATCCTTCTTAGTTTTCTTGGTGATCTTCACTCATCTTTCAAGTTCTCTTCTTCACTCATCACTCGATCAATTCTCTTTAATGGAGCCGAACTACATAAAACTTGCCTTCACCAATTGTACTAGTATTCATGTTCCTAACTATCAGCCAGCCCATTGACAGTTTGGATGTCTCAGGAAGAGACGGATACCAGAATGTCCAGAGGAGGGAGCTACCAGCCGTGGCTTCACCTCCGCACAAACCAAGCGTATGGATCTTAATTAAATCGGTGCTCCTTGGGTCATTAATCGGGTTGATTGTTGGACTCGGTGCAGGCACAAAATGGGTGATTAAGAAAAAGAAGCTGGAAGGAATAACTATCTTCAATCGTTACATTCAAATACCGTAACAGCTTGAGTTCTTGGGCAAAGGAGAGGGATTGGGCACTTTGGAGGTCTTAGTAAGGGGTGGATGTGGCCAAGTATACAAGGGGAAGCAACGGGAAGGTTGTCGCTATCAAGGAGATCAAGGATATATTTGAGGGGGGGGGGGACTTCTTCTGGCCTCCCCGAGAGACAAAGCTCAATAGAATGGGAAATCGGGTATTATATTCATGATATGTTTAATTAGCTAGTTAAATTTATTATCTGCAATGCCATTCGTTATACCAATTTATGAACTTTCACAATGATTTAAATTAGATCAATATAAATATTTTTCAAAAAGTAATTAAGAAAAATAAACTCTTAACCTAGGGATAAATAGTCCGTGAGATTTAAAACGATGCGATTTTAAAATATTATCTCAACGGTCTGAATGTTGAACCAAATGATCAAGACTTTTAAATATTAAGCTAGTTTAACCCTCGTACCATGTACGGGTAATGTGATTATAAACCCCCGTACCATATACTTCTTGTTTGGGTTACATGGCCAATGTGTCTTGAGTAAGGCTCTCGGTCTAGGCAGTGTCACGCACGGACACCGACACGGGCGCACCCAATTCCCTTGAAATGTGATGTCTTAGCACGTCACCTTTGTATGACGCCCCCCTTTTAACACATCACTTGTTTCCACATTTTAAGTTGAAAAATTGGAACGGGAGTATTTGGAGTTTTGAATCAGGTCGTATTTTGATCACTGAACTCTTTTTAATTGTATATATTAGTTTTGAAATATATTCATCATATATATATATATTGTTTAATACATGATGATGTGATGAGTTCTTTAGAAAGACATATGTTGATGTATATGGTTGTACTCATGTTTAGATGCATTTATCTAATACCTTTAACATGACCATTCTAATATATGATCTTAACCCAATGTCAACCGATGAATCTCACCTGAAATAACACATTTCCCATAGCATCCGTTATATGAGCAACAAATGGTCGCCTATTACGAAGCAACTGAAATATCACAAACAACAATCTACCGATATAAGATTATTGTGTAGTATTGTCCTCACTTTACTCTAACCACCTACAAGACATATACAGAAAAAAACACACAAGAGGAAACTTAGCCAAAAGGACGAGGAGATCACATCACGGCCTTTTACAAGTCTAGATATAAAAAGAGAAGGTGCGTACTGCTTACACATATGTCTGAGAATGACTAACAAAGATTTAAGTTATATACATTGTGGAAACCACCTCAAGAAAATTCATTCAATAACTAAACCATTTAAAGGATGAGGGATATGATACAAAAAAATATAAAATATCAACATACTACCTGCCTCATAATGGGATTACTCTGTTCCTGGATAAAACCTGTAGACTAGAAGAAGGATGTAAATACATTAAGAGTAGAAAATATATGAAGTATCAATTTCAAGCAATATCCTTTATAAAACTACAAACAGATTCGGGGAAACATGCATCAACTATTCCATATTTGCTTTCGTACAATTGAAGGAAAAAATGACATTGTCAGCATATAAGCAATTCCAACATGGACTTACTAAGATTACAAACAAAAGAAGAAGTTTGTGTAGAGACAAATTAGATTTGAAAATTACCCAAGCTGCATAAGTAATAGACATCAGAAGTTATAATACGTCATAAACGGCAGAGTTTTTATACTCGTAAACTACTCAAAAACTGGATATCTTTTTTTCTTCCCTAAAGATGAAGTAATCCTCACTCAATAAACTAGTATTAAGAGACTAAACAACATTCCTCAAATGTAAAGATAAACAATAGGTTAAGAAACGAAATTACCTGCTCAAATCCAACCAAAAGATTTAAATTATATATTAGCAACTGCCAAATCCCATATTCAAAATTATCCTACGCACAAGTCAGTGAAAGGATTACATAGTCTTGCATGACTAGTAATTACACAATCTATTCATTGGCTCTCAACAGTGTCCTTGACAATGACACTTTGTGCATTGCTTGTATATCAAATGCATCAAAAGTTCACACATCCAATTAATTACCCATCCCAATGTTCAGTTTGAGAATTTGCTCACATCAGCATCCCCATATAGCAAACACATACAAGGAAGACTACTATAAAATTTCCATTGTATTTGAAATCAGAAAAACGTACTTAAGATGATTCCAATAACCCAACAAAACACCAATAAAATCTAGAATGCATAATAGGGTCTCCCAAACAGCTCAACAGTATCACTTTAACAGGAATCATTAATGACTCAAAATTAAGCCCTAAAATTCGATCTTTAACCCTAGTGAGAGCATTCATAAAGACAAACAAGAACAAAAACGAAGAATCGACGAAAGGCTTGGTTTAATTGAGTTGTGAGGGACTTTAATTATAATAACAGATTCACCAACTTCAAGAAGAACGAGAATTAACTTTTTTTATTTAATTAAAAAGAAAGATCGTGTCTACCTTTCCTCTTGAGCTCTCTTTCTCCCTCAACAGAAGCTTTTCAAGGTGAGAGCATTTATCAATCGTAGAGGTAGCTCTCAGCTTTGCAAACCAAAAAGTGATCAACAGACAGATTACTCAACCAAGTCTCAGCGCAGAGACATTAATTCAAGATAAAATAAGAATTCGAAAAGGGAAAAACTTGTCTAGCAACTTACTGCCATAAAATCGCCCTGGGAACTTTGAGGAATCAGCAGAAGAAGACTTCTCTTGCAATCCCCAATTCAGACAGCACACCAAAGGGAAAAACCCTCAAATTGAGGAATAAAACTAAAAGCAAAGAAATCATATCTCCCAAGAATGAACAAGAGAGACGAGGAGAGCGCTGAGTCGGAGAAAGGTGCGAGGCGGCGCGATTTGTCGCGGGTTTCTCTGGTGGTGACGCCGAAATCCTAGATAATTTCTACCGATACCCATGGATCGTATGCCCAGGTCGGTTTGGGTGCTTAAACCCTAAAATCTCTAAACTTAATTTCAATCGCCTCTCCCTCTTGTTTTTTTCGTGTTTTAGTGGAGGAGGAAATGATAACCCACCCAAAATGTTTAGCCCCCCCCCCACCCCCACCTAATAAAATTATCGGGTCCGCTCAATTGAAAATATATCTCTTTTTAATAAAATTCCTGAACTTTAAAACCGCCACGATATATTCAAAAAACGCTGCAATATCTTAGAAAGAAAAAAGCGCCCTAGAACCGCCCCCATAACTTGAACCGCCACCATAACCAACCAGCATATACTAAACCGCTGCTATAACCGTCGGCTTTGCTCAACCGCCACTATAGCCCGATGCGAAAAGTCCTAATTGTAGTAGTGAAATGATCATTTAACCCATAACATCCTAGTTGTAGCTACCACCCCAAAACCTTAGAGATCGATTTTTAACCTGTATAATCACTTACAGACCATTTGAGAACTTCCTTGTTTAGTGGAACTTCCATTGTATCTCTAGACTATAGAGGAGTAAGAAAGATGAAAGATCAAAATGCACAACAATAAAAATTGTCACTCTATTTTCCTTAAGATCTTGATGCATAACATTGTTTTGTGGATAAATCTTTGAATCTCATGTTCTAAACAATATGATATGACAGAGTCCATGATGTACAATGCATTTCTCGTATACTATTTTCTTTGTACCTATATGATATAAGTGATTTTTATTTGGAGTTTGTTGGTTGTCTCGTAAAAATGGCGTGCAACTTAATTCATAAATCAACGTTAAAATAATATTAACTAAATTCGGATGTTTGCACTCATTTCAACATCTCAACATGAAAAATTGGAATGAGAGTAATCGGAATTCTAGGTCGTACTTTGACTACCAAGTACTTTCAATTGTACATATTAGTATTAGAATATAGGGAAATGCTCAAGTGCACCATCTTTTAGGGTGCACCATGAGTCATAATCTAGACCGTTAGATTTACGTTAATAGACGGTCAAGATTAAGAAAAAATAAAGAAGTTATTCAACCTCATTTAGGGTTGTAGAGTTTTAGGATTAGGGTTTAGGGTTTTAGGTTCAAGGTTCAAGAGTTTCATACAACCTCGACGAGTTGAACAAGTTTTTATTTGAGTATGAACAAGTATACAAGAAAGAGTTGAATAACTCTATACAAGCGTTTGAAAAACTTCTTACTGAACAAGTGTGTTTGCTTGCTTGAATAAGTATCTTGAACGGCATGCACAAGAGTCACCCATTATCCGCCCCCAATTTCCGACCCTAGATATGAGCATTCTTCAAATTTGGGAGGGGAGGAGGGTTTTCAAAAACTCGAGGAATTGAACAAGTTTTCATTTGAATATAAATATGTAAACAAAAACGGATTGAATAACTCTATACGAGCGTATGAAAAACATTTTACTAAACAAGTGTGTGTGGTTCCATGAATAGGTATTGCAAACAGCATGAACAATAGCCACCCATGTATCCGCCTCCAATCTCCCTCCCGACTTTGAAGCACGCTTATATATGGGGACGGAAATTGGGGGCGGATCCACACAGATACATATCGGTGGTGGTTGTTGTTGTTCAGACCGTCTGCGGTACTTATTCAAGGAACCATAAACACTTGTTCAACCACCCATGTATCCGCCCCCAATCTCTCTCCCGACTTGGAAGCACGCTTATATATAGGGACGGAAATTGGGGGCGGTTCCACACTGATACATATCGGTGGTGGCTCTTGTTGTCCAGGCCGTCTACGGTACTTATTCAAGGAACCACACACACTTGTTCAGCCACCCATGTATCCGCCCCCAATCTCCCTCCCGACTTGGAAGCACGCTTATATATAGGGACGGAAATTGGGGGCGGATCCACACAGATACATATCGGTGGTGGCCCTTGTTGTTCAGGCCGTCTGCGGTACTTATTCAAGGAACCACACACACTTGTTCAACCACCTATGTATCCGCCCCCAATCTCCCACCCGACTTAGAAGCACGCTTATATATAGGGACGAAAATTGGGGGCGGATCCACACAGATACATATCGGTTGACCCTGCTAGTCAATCTTATTGAATAGTTGAGTAGATGTGTCTTTTAGGCAGAATACATCAACAAACCCCTATACTTGTACTTTTTTTCCTATTGACCCCCTACCTAGAAATGTTCAAACAAACCCCTGTACTGCCCAGAATTTTGCATATTGAACCCTTCATTTAATTCTCTCCATTGCGTGAGTGCGTGAGTACGACGCGCAGCCACGTGTCACTTAAACGCCCAACAAATTTCCACTTAACACATACTTAACAAATAACCCATGCGGCCCATGCCAACTAACACTATTTTGTACACATCCGATCAATTCTCACATTTTACATTGACTTGGCAAAAAAAAGAAAAAAATATAAACACTTCCAATTTTTATATTAAAAAAAGACCTTCTTCCTTTTTCCATTCACAACCTCCATTAAAGTACATGAGCAAGCTAGAGAGAGCGTGGATCGGAAAATTTTGTAGGGCTCAAAGTCTGACCAGATCGGAAAACTCCGTTTCCACCGCCTTCGCCGACAAGAAATGACATCCCGGAGAAACACCGTGGCCACCGCCAACGGCCACCACCACCCCTACTACTCCACATCGTCTTTCTCTTCTTCACCTTCAATCAAAGGCTGCTGTTGCTGCCTCTTCCTCCTCCTCTCCTTCCTCGCTCTCCTCGCCTTCGCCGTCCTCCTCGTCGTCGTCCTCGCCGTCAAGCCGAAAAATCCCCAATTCGACCTCCAACAGGTCGGCGTTTAGTACGTCGGAATCACGGCGAATCCGGCCGCCTCCGCGGCCGCTGCCGCCTCCTCCGCCTCGCTCTCGCTCAACATCCGCCTTCTCTTCACGGCCGCTGATCGGGAACGGCCGGTGAGCGAAAGCTCAGATCTGGGTAAGGCGAGAGGGGCAGAGGGAGATGGTCGGCGGCGGCGGCGACAACTCTCGATCTTGAAACCCAGATCTGGAAGAAGAAAGCTACTGTAAGAAGAAAGCCAGATCTTGAAACCATGATTTTGAAACCCAGATCTTGGAAGGAAGAAGAAAGCTGTGTTTATAAAAAAAAGGAAGAAGAAAGCTAGGTAAAAACGAAGAAAAAGAAAGAAAAAACAAAAAGCTCATGTTTTTTAATATAATTTAACAAGTCAAGCAAAAAACAACCGAAACACGCGCTATATACGGGTTTAACTAGCACACGTTGGTCCACGTATGCAATTTGGGCTCAATAGGGAAAACCGGGGGTAGTACAGGGGTCTGTTTGAACATTTCTAGGTAGGGGGGCTAATAGGAAAAAACGTACAAGTACAGGGGTCTACTTATGTATTCTGCCGTGTCTTTTAACCTTTTAACGACAACTTCTTAACCATTATGCAACTTACTCAGTATGAAACAAAAATGCATATTGAGATTATAATCAAATAATTCCTATACCCCACCAACAATCTAAAAGAAAGAATCTTATGTACCTTGAAACATGACCAAATTTACATTTACAATTCGATAAATCTTGTTTTCCTCTATCATTAATAGCTTACCATCATAGAGTGCAACTTAATTCATAAAATCAAAGTTAAATTGATAGTAGTATTAGTTAAATTTGGATACTTGCGCTCATTTCCACATCTCAACTTATAATGAACTATCTTAATGTACCTTTTGAACTGGACAAAATCTGATGAATCCTATAACATCATGTTCATCATATATTATGGCCTAATTATGGAGTTTGAAATGATAATCACAATGAATTATCATTTCCAAACTCATTGAAAGTTTCTTTCGTCCAAAAAAGAAACTCGTGAAAATTTCTTCGAGTCAACGTACAGAATAAGGGTATGTCACACAACTACCTAAAAATCAATATATATATTATAAAAGTCGACCGTTTTCGAACCACCACGTTGATTCTGGTCCCGCATGATTTTAATTTTTTTTTCAACTCAAATAGATAAAAAAAAGCTATATGTCTTTTATTTCCTTAATTATATAATTCTCAAATTTATCTTTAAAGTCATACTATCTATCTTAAACTTTATTTTCCTTAAATAATTTTATCATAATAAAATTTTATAATATATTGCTTTTAGGTTAAAATTTGCCTAATCCATAAGAATAATGAGAGATCAATCTATTTGATGAGGTCGTAGTAGATCTTTCTACGAAAAAACAAAGAAAGAAAAGATAGTGAAGTCATATATCATGAAGTCATATTTGACCTGATTTTATCATTCCAAAATTGATTTGCATAATTTCTAACAAAAAAAAATTGATTTGCATAATAACATATAAATTGACTATATAATACAATCAATAAAATACATTATTATGCAATTTGTTGAAATTTTCTTCTAGAATTTGATTTGCATATTGTAATATGTATATAAATATAAATTGCATAATAATGTATTTTATTGATTGTAAAATATAAGTACGTGATTTGCATAAAAACATATTCTCAATCATTTAACAATTAAAAAACTTCTAATATTTGATGAAACCAAATTTTGTTAAAAATTTTATTATGGATTTCACATTAATATTATATTTATTATATATCCAAAAATAAACTTTAAAATACAAGTCGTGCATAGCACGACGGGTATAACTAGTGTTCTTTAAGATATGTACATGCTTGGATTTTGCTTTCCTTCCAAAGTGTTTTGCTACTTTGTTGCGACGGTTCCCTTTATTTAGCCATGAATTAAGTTGTGCTATGATTTATGATTATACTTTATGCTATGTGGTCTCAAACTTTGTGTAGAACACTCAAACTTGTTGCATTTCCTCTAGATTCCTTCACAACTATTGCTTCACGTGTGAAAACTGGATAATAAGAATACAATTTCCCTTACAAGGTGGATAATGATTATCATAATTCATGATATCTAAATATCATATACTACTAATCAGCCAGCCTGGAAAGTGTTAAGGGGCATTATAATATTAGTTGTACTCGTTCTATACTTGGGTGTGCATCAAATTAACTTGATAGAAAGCTAACGGCAACTATACATATATATGATGGTTTTCTATTTATTCATTCCTCGATCTATATATTATATGAATTACATATACATATGTGAAGTGGTCAAGCCTAACTAACAGATATAATCCAAGGGCAGTGTGATTAAGCCAAAAGGCTAAAGCTATAATTAAGGTGGGGATGCAATTGTGGAAGAGGAATACAAAGCCATAAAAGATGGGGTTTTGGTGGCTTGTCTCTGTCACCACCAAGTTTGCTCTTATTCCGTTTGTTTGTTTTAAGCTTATGATCTAGGACCACTAAACACTGTTAATTAACTTATTATGTGTGTATTAATAGACCCATCAACTCATCAAGAGTTTTCCATCTATTCATGAGTTTGGTGAAATTTACTGTCAATGTTGTTGTTACATACTCCATATGCTTGATGAAGACAATGGATAAATGCTGTTAAGTGATTAGTGATTACCCTTTTGACTACATTCAGTATGTAGGGCAGTGCAATGATTAGGGTTATAGGATCATCTTACATAATAGTATTTGTTTTGGCTTAAGTTATAAAAACTAGATGTTTAGTGTTTTTTTCATTGTACTTAAAAGAAGGTCAGTTATATATGGTGGTTGGCTCAAGTTAATTTATAAGGCGTCCTCAAATAATATGACCTCGGTTTAATAAAAAGAGGTTGGGTGAAAAAGATTCTCAATCTCAGCTGATCAACAATAATGCAATGGATTCGACCAAAAAAACAATAATGCAATGGATAGTTTCTACTCCCTAATTTTGTCCTTGTATGATAAAGTATACGATTATGTTGTTAACTTAAGTCTAATCAAGCTACATCCTAGCTTGTTCCTTTACTTCCTACCGAACATTGTCCCTCGCTACTCATGGTAGTTTTCACACAAAAACGATTGATGGTAAGATAAATCGGATTAATTGATTTTAAAGATTCATGCATCATGCTCTTAGAAATGTATAATTTGCGAAATTGGTCGGTCGGGTCTTGGTTGGATCGCCAAGTTTATGTTATAAAGTCGTCAAGATTAATTAATCAATCAAGTTGGGTCATTGCAAGTTTGAACATAGGTTAATTTTACAAATCAAGAGCGTCAACCTAGCTTGTCTTTGGAATTGTAGTTATCAAAATAATTAAATTTTAAATTGATTAAAAATATTTTAGTAAAATAATATACATCCTTAATACATATTATTTCAATAATAAAATAATCAATAGTATATTAATATGTAGTATAAATAATACAATACATAAATATCACTATATAAACCGGGTCAATGATAAGTATTGTACTCTTAAATTTATGGGTGGGTTTTTAACCCCATAAATTTCAGACTAGTCGTTGTTTAATTAGCCAATGTTTTAATCTGTGCAATATATCTTAGGCTCTTAGCTAGATAACAAGCAAAGTTAAAAAAACAAAAATATCATCCTTGATCAATAAATTTGGTGTTTGAAAAATATGAGGATGGGCAATGCTTTTTGCTTATGTTTTGGTTGAAAGTATCTTGAAGGTTTCTGTCCCACCCACGGTGAGTATATAAGATAGGTGGATCAACTTTCACTCAAAACGTAGAAGGTAAAGGAGAATGTAACTTACATTGCAAAAGTTATAAATTGTTACACTCGTCAAACAATTGTTAAATTTTATTGCTTATTGGTTACTCTTTTACATTATTTAATAATGATAATTGGATAATTCAAGGGCATTTCAAATTAAATAGAACATTTTTAACTCTTTTTTTACTGAGAGCACTTCCAATGAAAGTCAAACGACCTTTATTCTATTGTTGAAAGTTTAACCGATCCGGGTGATTAGATGCTCGAAGTCCTAACAGTGTAAGAGGCGGATTGTGAAGACTTTTTTTTAGCCAGAGGCTTGACTGAAATTAAAATGATCTTTATGGATAAATTATATGGATGGCCCAGGAACAACAACAAAAAAGTCTTTGATTATAATCTCATCTATTTTCTTAGTATTGTAAGGACAACTAAGAAACAATATTAAACTAAAACATTCCATTATGTGAAGATTAGAGACAAAATACTTGACTACCTTGTGCATGCATGTGAAACATCTCTAATCCAATTAGCTTCTTTCAAGCAATGGTGGCCCCATTAATTAATACTGTTTGCTTCTCATTTTATAATTTATACCCAATCTAGCCAAAATGAAATTATAATATAAGCAAAGTTCATTCACTAAAAAAACAATGTAACTATTGTGAAATTATAATATTCAATCGATTATTTTATTTTTTTGCTGCGTAATAAAAATACGCCCTCTAAAAATAGATACCGTGGCTGTCAAGTAGAACTACGAACTTGCTTCGTCGCCGACTCACTCCACAGCCTGTCTGTCCCCCACAAATCTACAAATACAAAAACGAAGCACCATTTCACTGTTTTTCTACCACTAACCCCTCTCTATTTCCCATTAATTAAATTATCCTCCCCCTCCTTTCTCCACAGTTCACCACAAACCCCCACTCACACATACGCTCCATCGTCTCTCTTCCTTTCCCCTTCTTCAGATCCAATTCCGATTCCAGCTCCGTCGAAACCCTAGCGACCACCGATCGCTCTCCTCCGAGCTCCGGCAACAATGGAGGAGGCTCTTGAGATGGTCCGGGCGAAGGACACCAAGGAGCGGATGGCCGGCGTGGAGCGCCTCCACCAACTCCTGGAAGCTTCTCGAAGGCCTCTCTCCTCCTCCGATGTGACCTCCCTCGTCGACACCTGCCTCGATCTCCTCAAGGACAACAACTTCCGCGTCTCTCAGGGCGCTCTCCAGGCCCTCGCCTCCGCCGCCGTCCTCGCCGGCGACCACCTCCAAATCCACTTCAACGCTCTCGTCCCCGCCTCCGTTGAGCGCCTCGGCGACGCCAAGCAGCCTGTTCGCGACGCCGCTCGGAGCCTCCTCCTCACTCTCATGGATGTAATTCTTCTCTCTCTCTGCAATTAATTGGTTGCGCCTGCCAATTCTGCGATTTACTACCTGATTATTGTTGGATTCCCGTTGCAGGTATCCTCGCCGACGATAATTGTTGAGAGAGCGGGTTCTTACGCTTGGGAGCACAAAAGCTGGAGAGTTCGGGAGGAGTTTGCACGGACTGTGACCTCAGCCATTAATTTGTTTGCCTCCACTGAGCTTCCGCTTCTGCGAGCTATTCTTCCTCCTGTATGATCGATCACTTTGCGTACAATCGAAGCTATGATCTGTTTGATGCTTGGATTTTGCTTTTCAATCTGCTCTCGTAGTTCTAATTGCTCTGATGGATTTGTTTTTGGTTCCTGCAGATACTGCAGATGATGAATGACCCGAACCACGGTGTCAGGGAAGCCGCCACATGTTGCATTGAGGTTTGTGAATTTGATCAAGATATTGCCTTTATGTAGAGTTTAAGGTTTAGCTGGTTGTGTTCCCTGTCTGGATGGTCTCCATGAGTGATATGCAATTGGAATATTTTACTTTTTGAAGGAGTTATCTATATTGCAACTTCAGTATGCTAAATGCCTAATAGCTAGTTTCTCTGATAAGGCTGCAGTTCTAGTCTCTTGTTGAATAGCTTGAATTTTTAAGGAACTGGTCTGTAAGATAACTTCCTTTGTCGAATGAGACGTTTATATTAGCTATTGGTTACTTTTATAGGAGATGTACACACAGATGGGGTCCCAGTTTCTTGAAGAACTTCAACGGCATCAGCTTCCATCATATATGGTTAGTTCTATACAAGCTTTCTACCAGGGTACCTACTAAGGGTGCAATTGTGGACTGGACCAAATAACGTATTGTCTTGCATTAAATCTTACATTTGATGCAGTTTCATACAATTTAATACAATATCTAGCGTAATACATTAAGAGCACATGGTATACTACGGTTTGACCTAATGATGAGTTTACACCCTGTCTCCTCATCTTTCTGCTTCAGCTTCCACAAGTTGATGATGTCGTCTTCCATCAAATTATGTGATGAGCTCTTGGAGCTCAATCCAATAAATGCATTTCTTTAACATTTCTTGTGTTTTATTTTCTAATTTTTATGTTGTAGGTGAAGGACATAAATGCCAGGCTAGAAAGGATTGAACCTAAGGTTAGATCTTCCGAAGCTGTCATCAATAGCTCTGCCCCAGCACATAAGTCTGTCAACCATAACCCAAAAAAGAGTAGTCCTAAAGCAAAAAGTTCTTCGCGTGAGACGACACTTTTTGGAGGTGAGCTTGCTCTTACGCATATTTCAAGTAGTTGACATAAGCACATACTTCTTCAGAAACTGGTGTGCAGTTAGTAATTCAATAGATACATGTGATATCCAACAATCCAACATTAGGAGACAAGATGAGCTATATGTGTGAATATTGTCATTTTAATGGCTGTACTCTGGTTGAAATGAGATTCCATTTACACTGTCAGCTCGTATTATGGCTTTGGCATGTGATTTTCACTTGCAAGCAGAGAAAATTACATTGCCGGATAGAGAATGCATATTTTAGCAAACGTTTTGTGATGTTTGAAACCTTGGTTTTGTCGTGTTTGGATGTATAGTCTAGAGCTGAAAAAAAATTGTTGAATGTGTGTGTTAGCTTTAAGCAAATTATTTCTACATGTTCTGTACTTTTTTTCCCTGTTGGAAAATTTATGTTTTAGGGGCATATATTGCTTATCATTAATGGAGCTGCTGTCTTTATATATAACTTTTAAGTTTTCTTATTAACGTAGACCAATTGGTGCATGCACATTGGCAAATTGCTGACATTTGGAGTTTGCATTTATATATCAGAACCATAGTTGTCTTAGAAATGCGGTACTCATTTGGGTGCATTGTATACACCAGTCATATACTCTTTAACTTATTGATTATTTAACGCTTTCGATCTGCAGGTGACAGTGATGTTACTGAGAAACCTGTGGAACCTGTAAATGTGTACTCTGAGAAAGAACTGATAAGAGAATTTGAGAAAATAGCTTCTACTCTTGTGCCAGAGAAAGACTGGTCCATCCGCATTGCAGCAATGCAAAGGGTTGAAGGCTTAGTTATTGGAGGTCTGTGGCTTTACACTCTAGTCTATATGATAACCTATTCTTCCTTTTAGAGGAAATCTTATTTTGGTATCTCACTTTTGAGATATGAGAATTAGCGCCCTGTCCTATATAAAATGCATATACAAATGAATGCATCTTTGCATTCCAAAATATTCATAAAAAATAGAAGGTCATCTCGCTCAGATTAAAAGATATGTATGCTTTCATCTCCCTTAGTTTAATAGCGGAATATGCGTGATGAATGCTCAAAACCTTAATTTATCGAGGTACTAATGCAGGAGTAGCTCTTATTTTTACGGTGATAAAGATCCTTTGTTTTTGCCTCTTTCTTTTCGTATGCCAATAAGAGGTAAGTATCAAAGAAAGGCGAAACAAACAATTTGGGGTGTTGGGGGAGGGGAGGGGAAAGATCTAGCTGGAAGAAGAGTACCGTTGGCACATATAGTGCTGTGACAAGATTGGGGTTTTGTGGTTTCTTTAGACATTGGCATATATAAGACTATCATGTTTTCCAGCATAGCCTCTTCCTCAGTCTTTTTTATGCCTCTCTAACTATGATGAACTGATTTGATCTCTACTTCACTATTGAGTTTTTTTCCAGTAGCCATGTTGATTTTGTTTAGGATAAGGTATTCCGTTGCTTCTTATGTTAAGAAAAGCTTCTGTAGTACAAGTGGATGGGGTTATAAATTAATAATTTTTTGGTGCTTGTTTTGTTTCTGTGACTACTCTCTTTGTTAACTGGCTAAAGGCTCTAATTGTTGCCTTGTCTCATAAATGTGAATCCATAATTCCATAGATTTAGATTACATTGAAGAAACTGGATAATCGACACACAATCATTGTCCATCTTGTTTGTTTCACTACTTCATCTCTTTCCTGAGGTTTCTCAATGGAGCTATATTCATGGTCATGCGCTCTCTTCTTTCAGGTGCTACAGATTACCCGTGTTTCCGTGGACTACTAAAGCAGCTTGTCGGTCCTCTAAGCACACAGTTATCTGATCGAAGGTCTAGCATTGTGAAACAAGTATGTGTGCTATTCTTTGCAGGTTCTATTGTATACCAACATAAAACTTTCCATCCCTACTTTACAGTTTAGGAAGTTAAAACTTCCGCAACAAATGTGCAATTACAACTCTGTGTTCATCGTATGTAAAATCTAGCTAACTTTCGTCTTTATCATACCAATCTTAGAACATATGTTATTACAAAGTCAATACTCAATAGAGAGGTGGCCAATAATTTAAATCTGGCACATTTCTAAGGAGATTTTGTTTATCTGTTGGCCCCATAATAGGCTTGCCATCTATTAAACTTTCTGTCAAAGGAGCTTTTGGGGGATTTTGAGGCATGTGCAGAGACATTTATTCCTGTAAGACCTTAAGCATACAGATAAGTACTTCATATTGAGTATTGAGTTCCATAGCTACATTAATATACATGATTTTCCCTGTGATTTCAGGTCCTTTTCAAGCTTGTTGTTATAACTGTGCTAGTAATCCAAGAGTCTGCAGACAACTGTATAAAAACGGTATTAACTAAAATGGACAGTTGCTATCTTGTACTGTTTTTTCTTCCCTAAGCTGTAAATTAATCATGCACTCTTTCACAAATTTTGGGTTTGCAGATGTTGCGTAACTGCAAAGTTGCCCGTATACTTCCTCGAATAGCTGATTGTGCAAAAAATGATCGAAATGCAATACTTCGTGCAAGGTTATATATATTTTGAAATTAACTTCTGAATAGCCTGGTAGAAACATTCAGTTTGATATATTTTCTTGCTGTTGCGAGACCTTGAATGTTTTATATATCATGTTTCAGATGCTGTGAATATGCACTATTAATACTGGAACAATGGCCTGATGCTCCTGAAATACAGCGATCTGCTGATCTGTATGAAGATATGATTAAGTGTTGTGTTGGAGATGCAATGAGTGAGGTACGCAGGGGTATATTTTTTGTTTCTTCTGTCAGTAGTGTGCAGTTCCCTTTGATAGTTGCATAGTCCTTTTCATAATTGCAATGAAGTGTCATTAATTTGAAAGATAGTTGCCAATTTGCGTTCCTTTTTCTATTGATGTCATGATTGCCAATTTGCTTTACTTTTTATATTGATGTGATTTGAAAATATGCAGTTTGTTATTTGTGTTTTTTTAAATTATGATATCTCTATATTATAAGAAGCTAACTGATGCAATACTTTAGATGGCGGTCCATAAGAAAATACCATTGCTGCGATCGACTAGAGGTGTAGAATAAGCCGATAGCTATAAGGAATTACCAAATAACTTAGTAGAGCTGATATGACTCCTTTGGAGGACCCAACACTATATAAATCTTTATCACCTCTTGCTGGAAGAAGGTTCTCTTTGGAAAGTAGTTTTGTTCCATCTGCTAGAGGCGAGAAAAGGGAACAATCATGTCTTATGAGCAGATTGAGGCGGAATAACATTATCTTTAATGTACGGAGTAACAATAGTATATGGCTAAAGCTTCGTCTAGTTTTTCAACCAAAAAAAGCTTCGTCTAGTTTATTTTCTTGCTAGGAAAACTCTATATGATTACAAGAGTTGAAGTTTGATCCTGAGTCCCAGGAAGCATAAATATTGGAATACAAAGCCAGTTTTGTCTTTAATAAGATCCAGCGACAATGAATTATCAACTTTAAAGCCTTACATTGGCATGTAATGGTTTTTTTTGAGCTACTTGTGGTCTATACTTGCTTAATAGATGGTACACCTGCATGTTATTCTTCAATGTGCTGGTGTTCGATGATTTCAGTGGTGTCTCTGTAGATCCTCTAGCTAAAATTCTCCATCTTATATATTTTAGGTGAGATCAACTGCTAGAACATGCTACAGGCTGTTTGCAAAAACATGGCCAGAGCGTTCTAGGCGCCTGCTTCAATCTTTTGACCCAGTGATACAAAGAGTATATCTCTCTTTCCTTCAACCCATGCTTTGTTGACTTCATTTAATTTTTCAATACCGGAATGATCTAGAAAATGAATAATCTTGCAACTGGCACAGATCATAAATGAAGAAGATGGCGGTTTACATCGAAGGCATGCATCACCTTCTATCCGTGAGAGGAATGTGCAACATACACCTCATACATCTGCTCCTCTTAATTTACCTGGATATGGAACCTCTGCTATTGTTGCAATGGATAAGACTACATCAATGTCCTCTAAGGCATCATTATCGTCTGGACTGCTTTTATCACAAACAAAATCACTCGGAAAAGGAAATGATCGCAGCCTGGAGAGTGTTTTGAACTCTAGCAAACAAAAGGTCTCAGCTATAGAGAGCATGCTTAGAGGTCTGGATTTGTCTGAGAAACACGACTCATCAACTGTTCGATCATCAAGTGTGGATCTAGGTATTCAATAATTCTGTTAGCTCTCACCTTTGGTTTTTGCTTTGACTGACCTGTAGTTTTGAAATTGATGAGCTTATGGGCTGACACTTTTAAACTTGATAATTGATGAATGAACTTAAATAATAGTGGTTTTCTTTTTGGATTTTAGAATGGCTAAATTGTTGCTTTGTTGTCCCTAGTGCAGGAGTTGACCCTCCATCATCTCGTGATCCACCAGCCCCTCTTGCTGTTTCTGCTTCAAACCAATTTGCTGGTTCCTTGTCTGTAGACTCAAAATTGTCAGCTACCAGTGATCGTAATAGGCGAAATGGCGGCTTGGGTTTATCTGACATTATTTCTCAGATTCAGGCTTCCAAGGATGCTAAACTATCCTATCGCAGTGGCATGGCTGAGAATGGGTCATCAACAGGTAGATCACTCTCTACTAGAAGAGCACCTGAGAGGCCACATGAAAGATCTTCAGTTGAAGATCGGTCTGACATTAGAGAGGTCAGACGGCACATGAACTCCCATGGGGATAAGCAGCACTATGATGCACCCTATAGAGATAATAGTGTTAGAGACGGGCAAAGTAACTACGTTCCCCACTTTCAGAGACCTCTGCTGGGAAAGAATGTGAGTGGAAGAGTATCTGCAGGCAGGAGGAGGAGTTTTGATGATAGCCATCTTCCTCCAGGGGAGACACCAACATACGTAGAAGGTCCTGCATCTCTTAGTGATGCTTTGACTGAGGGGATCAGCCCAAACTCTGATTGGCGTGCAAGGGTTGCTGCTTTTAACTATATTGGGTCGTTGCTACAGCAAGGTCCTAGGGGAATTCAAGAAGTTGTTCAGAGTTTTGAAAAAGTAATGAAGCTGTTTTTCCAGCACTTGGATGATCCCCATCACAAGGTTGCGCAAGCTGCTCTTTTGACCCTTATTGAGATCATTCCTTCATGTCGAAAGCCCTTCGAAAGTTATATGGAGAGGATCTTGCCCCATGTTTTTTCTCGGCTAAATGATCCAAAGGAGTTAGTCAGACAACCTTGCTCATCTGCTCTCCATATTGTTGGGAAAACATATGGTGCAGATTCTTTGTTACCCGCTTTACTTCGCTCATTAGATGAGCAGCGATCGCCCAAGGCAAAATTAGCTGTGATTGAATTTGCAATTGGCTCCTTCAACAAACATACATTGACTCCTGAAGGCGCTGGAAACCATGGGATATTGAAGCTGTGGCTTGCTAAATTGACACCGTTGGTGTATGAAAAAAACACAAAGTTGAGGGAAGCGGCCATTACATGCTTTATATCTGTCTATTCCCACTATGATCCTACTGCTGTGTTGAACTTTATACTATGTTTATCAGTTGAAGAACAAAATTCTTTGAGGCGAGCACTTAAGCAGAACACCCCTCGTATAGAAGTAGATCTAATGAATTTCGTGCAGAGCAAGAAAGATCGACAACGTCCCAAAGCTGCCTATGACCCGTATGATGTCGTGGGAACATCTTCAGAAGAAGGATATGTGGGAGTCCCAAAGAAAAGCCATTTTATTGGTAGACACTCTGCTGGTTCCCTTGATGGTGACGGGGGCAGGAAATGGAGTTCTGCGGAGTCAATTCAGACTAGTACTCGAGTCAGTCCAGATGCTTCTAGTGAACTTCTAGAGCATCATCATGAGACGGGATATAGCATTGATGCTCTAGGTTCAAAATTCAAAGATGTCAAGTACACAAGTGACAGCATCGGTTCATTTGGTAGTCGAATTGAAAATATGGAAAATAGTCCAGATTTGGGGACCATGTCTACTCCAAAACTAGATGTTAACGGAATGTTGAGCTCTGAGCACATGGGATTGGCGTCATATTCTCATCATAATAATGAACTTCCAGCAAAGATGGAACCAGATGACCCTGTTCTTGCATCCCTGAAAACTAGATCCAGCTTGGATATGGATCCGAGCATTCCTCAGATCCTTCACTTGGTGAGTTGAAATTATTTTAGAGCGTAAAATCAAGAAAAGTTTGATGGTATATTTCACTAATGTTCATGCTGTGTTGCAACTTTCTACCTGTAAAGATTTACAAAATTTATTGTATACTGGTGATTTCTGTCCAATTTAGCTATGCTTTCTCACTCTATGCTGCCGTGAATTGATTATCTCTTGCAGATTTGCAATGTGGGGAGCCCTACTGAAGGAAGGTGTGATGCCCTGCAGCAACTACTAAAAGTTTCGGTTTCAAATGATCAATCTATATGGGCCAAGGTATATGATTGACTTGTACTATAAGAAATCTTATGCCGTAGAATGATTGAGCTCTTTCATATGAAGCATTAAGAATTTGGCAAAATATGATTTTTAATATAGCAAGTACTTTTAAGGAATATGTAATGGCACAAGTTTTGCTTCATTTGGATTTGATGTCCGATCTTAAATAGCAGGTGACAATAACAGAGGAGTCTCTCTTTATGCGCTATAATTGTCTATACGATTTAGCTCCTCCCCATATATATACCTACTTTATTGTTTGCCTCCACCCCTCACCCTTTCACAACTATAATGGTATTACACAAGCGTATGAAACTTATGTTCTATATGTATTTCAGACAGTCTACCATATCTTAGTTTGTTTCCATAAGACGTGTAGTAAATGACTAGTTGATTTTTTTTGCCAGTACTTCAATCAGATCTTAACTGTGGTACTGGAGGTGCTTGAAAATGCTGATTCTTCAGTCAAGGAATCAACTTTATCTCTGATGTCACAGATGCTGAAAAATCAGGTTGTTAGCCTTTTTATCTAATGATGGGATTAAGTGGCATCTATGCATTATGGTAGTTATTATTTATTGTTGGGAAGGCATTCTTCTTGCACCTTTTTGCTGGTCTTGTGCTTAATATACTGGATTGCTCTTTTTTGCTACCCTTCTTTCCGATTTTCACCTGTCCCTATTATTGCTTCTTGTTGCAGAAAGATGCTATGGAAGATTCTATCGAAATTGTCATCGAGAAATTACTAAATATTTCCAAGACTAGCATCCCGAAAGTAATCATATCCTTTATTTTTTACTTCCTACTTTTGTTTTCCCCTGTTTTGAGATGTCCATCTTGCTTATGTTCTGATGCTATTCTCTTTAAATTTAGGTTGCAAATGAAGCAGACAATTGCTTGAGCAGTGTGCTGTCTCAGTATGATCCATTTAGATGCCTAAGTGTATGTGGCTTTATTTGCAGTACTTCTTATTGTTACTGCATGGATATGCTATGTACATCTCTTGACCTTGATATCCTTTTCTTTGTTAGGTTGTTGCTCCTCTTCTAGTCACAGAAGATGAGAAAACACTTGTTACATCCATAAACTGTTTGACAAAGGTACTTCACTTGGGTTTCTGTCTTTGAAGTCTTGCATTTCTGTAGGTTTACCAACTCTTTGCGCCTGTAAAAAGATGATGCTTGTCTGCTTATCGCTGGGCAGTTAACCAGTTGAATTCGTTTATAGGCATGTGCAAGTATATATTCAAATTTGGTCGCTGTTGTAATTGATGGACTAAATATTTCTGTTCCTTTCAGCTTATCGGCAGGTTCTCTCAGGAGGAATTAACGGAACAACTACCTTCGTTTTTACCTTCTCTAGTTGAAGCTTTTGGGAACCCAAGTGCAGATGTTCGCAAGGTACTATATTTACATTTACAAGCTCTTGAAAATTGCAGAAGTTGATTCTTATAATTTCACTTGGCATTGCATGACTCTGATCTTATTTATATATGGACCTTACACATCTGTTCTTTGAATCAACTATGCAGACTGTTGTATTCTGCCTTGTGGACATTTATATAATTCTTGGGAAAGCATTTCTGCCGTACTTGGAAGGACTGAACAGCACCCAGTTGCGTTTGGTAACTATTTACGCTAATCGCATATCCCAGGCAAGAAATGGCACCCCGATAGATGCTAGCCATAGTTAGTGTCTTAAGCTTTAACTACAAGCCAATCCATTGTGTCTTTGTATATTGGTGTGAAGATCCATTTGCAAGAGAGTGAGTGAGTTCCCGACAGTTCTCTAACTCCCAATTTACAAATCCGGCCAGTCGCTGTTCATTTGGTATGCTTTTGGTGGGTAAATGCTTGATGTTTGTAGTAATTGTTATGGAAAACAGACGCTGAGTATGGGGAGGTACATTGAAACGACTGAATGGGTGTGTATCATATATCTGCATATTAGCTGTTGGTAGTCTTGACACTTTGGATCGTCGGTTTGTGAAGAGGGTGTAGATCAAGCGT
Source organism: Polygonum maritimum (assembly GCA_963924305.1). Lineage (NCBI taxonomy): Eukaryota > Viridiplantae > Streptophyta > Magnoliopsida > Caryophyllales > Polygonaceae > Polygonum > Polygonum maritimum. The sequence goes on from OZ002734.1 coordinate 33,135,615, forward strand.
GAAGTTTTTTTCTTTTCTTTTTTTTAAAATTTTGTAATTTGTTGTTTTGGTCTGTTTACTGGTCTTGGTGTGTATCATATACCTGTTCATTTTGTAATGTGTATATAAACACAGTGTTGTGTAAAGGTGTGATTTACTGGTTTTGGAGTGTTTGAAACTATTCTGATGGTATTAAACATTTATCGTCTGGAGTACTATCGTTGCTGTTTTTTTTAACAAGATTATAATATGGTTACTATCGGAAGATAAGAGGAAACTTGGGTCTATATATGCCTTGTTGGGTCTGTTTCGATTTCAGATCGACCCTTTATGGTGTTTCGAGTTGAGACCACGGATCAAAGATTTGCAGTCACAAACGAAATCAACTTCAGATTGCAACTGATAAAGGAAAAGGAACACACGAAAAGCAAAAACAATCTTTCTACACAAATGCAAATCAGTTCAATCATCCGAAAACTGAGGACACAATGACAACCCTAAAAGGGTAAACTTTAGTTTTTTATATTTGAAATTTAGCTTTTCACTCTAGTTTATACTAGCAGATGACCCGTACCATGTACGGGGGTGTTATTTATTTATTTATTGCTTTGTGTATGAATTTACTATAACAATTGCAAAGATTATCATATGTATACTTTATTTTAAAACAACTCTTATTTTTTGGATTATAAAATGACATAATTCTTGTATATCATAATATATATATAATTTTTATTTATATATTACTTTTTATACATACATAAACATATATATAAAATAATTGAGGAAGAATAAAATAAGATAAGATGCATGATCACATTTTATTAAAAATTGATACAAATACTTTGTTATTTAAATTAAATTGCGTAAACTAACTTATATAATAAAAATCAATAAGTTTAATTAAAAACTCAGATTAATATATTATAATATTAAATACATAGATGATATTTAATAAGATAATTTGAAAACCAAATTATCTCGTATATATGTTATTGTTTTTTTTGAAAACATAATTAAGAAATCATTATATAAGAAACATTTAAATATTTAATAAAAATGTTAATGAATCATTATCTTAATTAAGAAATCTATCTTTTTTTCTAAAGCGTAATCAATATGTAAAATTAGCGATATATATGGTGAATATAACATCTAATTTTTTATTGATATTTTAATATGATATGATAGTAAAAAAATGTATTTAATATATTATTTCAATATAATGAATATTTATTCTCATATATTGGTAGAATTTGCTACCATTGATGATTTAAAAAATTACCATAATAAAATTACGAAAAATAAACTATAGTTAATATGATATTTGATTAAATGGGTAAAATATTATGATTATGATTTATACATGACAAAAGATTTTTTTTCTAAATAAAGTTTATGATAGATAGATGTATTAATCAAATGTGTATAATGATAAGATAGAGATTTTAAATATGGATAGAATTATTAAATAAACAACTCAAATTATAAGATAGAACTAATATCTTAATTAAGTATGTATAAGATTATGATAAAATCAAGATTTAGTAAGATAGATTTTTAAATAAGGGGGGTGATGTGGCGCAATATGGTGACAGAATTTGCTTCCGCTTTAGTATATAGTAATAGATGGTAAAATCTCATTCAAAGACCGATCACCTCTTTGACCTATAAACAAGACCCAACTCGAAGTCTGTTAAACAGGCCTAACCTTTAATACTAAACATATAAAGAAGAACAATAGTAGATTCGTGTACCTATACTTTCAATGGCATATATAGAATCAAAAATAAACTTTGCATTTTCCAAAAACCCGGTAAAACCTACAGCATACACGGGATGTTAAGCTCTTGCTTGAGCCAAAGAGGCCAATATAAGTCTTAACCAACAAATACGGCCTCATTTTGTCAAAAAATCAATCATCCTTATGGTCCTACAGCAACTATGACTTTACTTCACAATGACACGTCAACCTCGACCCTGGAATCCGTTAAGGCAATGCTTTTCGAGTTCTCAGCTTTCGGGTGATCAAGAGTGCTCAAATGAATCTTGACATGCAAGTTCTTCGTGAACACGAGTTCGTCCAAATCTCTGTTAGAGCTTGAAAGCAACTGAATGAAAGCATCCCTGTTCATTGTCCCAGATCTCTCGGGCTTCAAGATATCAGCAATCATAGCAGCCTTCTTTTGTGGATTGCACGCGTTCGCACTCTTCTTCAGTTTTAGATATAGTGCAGCAAATATGGTAACCTGTAACAGAAAACGCAAACTTTCGATCACTCTTTTCAACACTTGCTAAGCTTTTCTTCTACCACTTGCACTAAAGTTTTGTTAACAGGTAACCTATGTTCTTTAGATAAGAAACTATCTTGACTCAAGCTACTTTCAGGGAGTTTTCAGTTCAGATAAAATCCAAATCAACCCCAAAATGTGACTATTTTCTGAAGTAGCTTTACATAGCACACACTTTCAAATGACACCCATAAAAAAACTGATCTTTCTCCTAGTTTTCTCAGAAATCATTGCTTTACCTCGCATGATCCGGGGCTAGTGTTGACACAGCAGTCTATGTGGATTTTGCCATCACTGAGCTCGTCATGTGGACCCTCCTTCTCTTCCTCTTTAGCGACCTCCTTCTCCCGAGTGAATGCAAGGTTGTCTAATTCATCATACCATTGCTGCGATGCACCAACCTGCCATACATAATTAGAAAGTTAATGATGAAATTAATACCTAATCAGATCAAATGTTTTGGCTGAATATATATTTTTAGGGAAAATGTTTTGAAACTGCTAAAATTTCAGGTTATGCCCGGACAGGAACCTTGTCTGGTGGTGCTCCAATGCTCTCCACCCCCGACATTTCCACAGCAGACCCCCTTGCTTGGCGCCATACGCAACCTTCTTGTAGTGGTTCTACAAGCTCAGTTGTGGAGGGGATGTCTACATTCAAGTCTATGTCAACTTTACCTGGTTGCAGAAAGAAACATCACGATGAAGTGGATCAATTTCTAATTCAATATTGCCAAATAGAGAGCACAATATAAGAACTTCTGTTTTAAATGTTTCTAGTAATTACTTGCATCCATACAAGGTTGTAGTGTCTAGGGTCATTTCTTTTTTCTTATCTTGGCTGTCAAAATGTCAGCCAGAAAAAACCGCCAACTCTAATAGTTGTGATAAGGATTGTAACTGCTACAAGAATATGATTATTAGAGATCTAAATGCAAAAAAGTGATGGTATTTACCTGGCATTAGTGTAAAAGATTGGACATGATCTGGAGTTGATTCCATATTGATGCCACTGCAGCAACGATATAAGGATGAGTGACACCAAAGCTTCATTTAAGTTCAGATAGTCAATGGTGAACAAGAGGATACGGAAAAAACTTACGGGCTATAAACCCTCTCCAAGGAGCATGATAGCCAATATGGCAGACCAAGGATACCAAAGTTAGAAAGCTCGTGGCTTGAAACAACATCAGTAGTGGTATCATACTTCAAAACCCTATGACCAGCTTCAAAACAAATATACATTAATCTATAATATAATGATCAAATTATGATAAAGATGTACATCAGAAAAAGAGGTACATAGTTTATACCTTTATCACATACAAGTACGTTGTTTCCAGATGTTGCAAAGGAAGATAGAAGACCATCAGATTGGTTACTATCTGATGGTTGAAAAGATTTCACAAGAGATTGAATTTGATTGTGAGACATATTTTCTGGAGCTGAAACCTCTTCGATGATGTCTCCATATGTATCTAAAATATTTTGGGAACCTGTCAAGAAATTGGGTTAGTAAACTTAAGTAGGCTAGTAATTATTTCAACAGATAAAAAGGATAATTTTTTTCTTCAAGAGAGCAGACATATACCTCTGATAACTTGGTTAATCACAAGGGTATTGGGATCCATGACCCATAAAGTGTCACAGCTGCACACAAAAGAAACATTCATCAGAGATCTGTAAGCAAAACATGAGTAGAAGGCATCATAATTGAGTAGCAGATGATTAATCCTTGAGAAACAGCATTTTATATAAGCAACATCCGTTGTGGGGCATTGGAGCTTTTTTCAAAACTCCTATAGACCCGATTATTGCTTGCTAAGATCCTTGTAATGTATATTGAAGATTGAAAAGATTAGCAGCCGATCTGAATTTTTAAAACGTGAGTGAAAAGGCAGTGGAGTCCAAGTTTGCATGAGTAATGGAAACTGCAAGCTATGTTATAGCTAAAAGGGAAAATGTTCTTTGCAAGGTGATCAGTATATGATCCAAAACGAATCCAACATCAGTATGAGAAAATGGGTAACTTGTTAAAGATTATATATAATTTTTTTACCATTTATTCATGATTAAGAGATGATCATCCTCCTTAGATTTTATGAGATGCCAAGGAAACATTAATTCATCTGAGTCAAACTCATCAGATTTCGTTTCTGTTTCCCTTCCCATCCCGAGCATATTCACAATCCAGGTCCATATACCACCTTTTTCCTTGTCCTTGCAGATTGGATGTACTGTCTCCACCACCCTGCTCTCCATATCAGCTCTTCGAATGGCATGATTCTTCATGTACAGGGAAGCAAGACATATCATTAGACAAATGAGTAATTTTCTTACAACTTAGAAACCATAGTGTATTCAAGACTCAGCAACAGTCCAATGCAACAACAAATGGCTATAAAGTCACAGGAGCAATGCACTAGGCAAGGGTTGCAGTGTGCTAGTTTCAATCTTCGACTAATAAAACATAAACTAATACGCAGAAAAGTTATGAAATAAAGATTGATGTATTCCCCCTTTCTGAGAGCAATATATAAGAATAGACCAACAACTAACAGCTTGTAACATCAAGCAGATTCCAGAGATCCACTGAGTTAAACATATAACTTCACACATACATGTAAAATATATACAATTGCAAGAAAGTGGGAACCTACTGCACCATTAATCAGCACAAGAGATCTCTCTCAATTCTGAATTATTACAGAGGATTTTGTGCAACCTACATACAACCAATCAAGGCCATTTAATGACAGGTTGGGGTTGGGGGGAGGAGAATGAAGAAAATAAAGTATTCAACTCATTATAAAGCAATAATTCATGGAGTATGGAGTAGCACCTCTGAATCCACAAAATATAGGCTATCCTCAGAAGCATGATAATGCAATCCTGCAGGCCGCATTAATCTGGTGTTATCAAATTCACCGTCCTCAAAACCTGGGGATGAGCCAATCTGACATATAAACGTTGTAAGTTTGAAGTTTTTGGATATTCAGTGAAGTGATATATAAAATCAAATTATGTACTATGAAAGAAGCATTACTCCAAAAAAAAAATCCAGTAGGTGGCAAAAGAGGCAAACACATTAATAGTTTTAAGCAAAGGGTAATTCCAAGCAGGGTGGCTGTCACGATGCCAAAACCAATTTGTGGATTCAAGAGCTGTAGGAATCTTCATCCTTACCGAGTCCAAAATCTTTCCATGTCCATCGAATATAATGATGCGATGATGATTGGTGTCTGAGAGGAAAAATCTGCCACTGGTTTCATCTCCAGATATACAGGCTGCAAGGGAAACCAGAGTTTACAGAAGTTAGAATTGGCCAATAAGGTTAAGATTTGTCATTGCCAGGTGAAGACCATATTGCACAGGACCATCACATAAAGAAAATTAATTTGAATAAAATAAGCAACATTATCATCTTTGCTTCATTGTTTGGAGTTGAAACAAATATGTTCAAGACTTCAAGGTTGATATATTAAAAACCAACCACTACAGATTTATATGTTTTTCTCCTCATGAACTTTTAGTATTTTACCGAGAAAAAAACAGAATGATACGTGGATAGTTTCAATAGCAAGATAAAGAAGAAAGACAAGACAAATTATGACATTAGCAGGTGAAATATCTAAGCAAGGCATACAAAAGATACCTGGATAGTAAAGAAGCAAATTGCGCAGAGAGGAGCAAATAATAGGGTCGCTTATAAAGTCGGGTTGTTTAGACCAAGCACTCTTCAACTTGTCGGCAATGCTAGAAGTTTTATCACCTTGGTCATGCAAGCTCTTGATGTCTGCACACAAGGTACCATTAAGGATTGTTAGAAAGAAGTAGACTGCAGCTTTCATAATAGAATGTTCAAGTTCAAGATACAGCCATATGCAAAGCACACAGTTCAAAAACAGGTGTAATGCACTTAAGGTACAAGGTGTATCGTGGTTAATGCACTGCATCAAGGAAGAAGCAAGTGCAATAGATATTAGATATCATACACCTAATATATACATAATCCTAGGATGTCCTAAGCAGTTATATGAATGTTTTCCCCTTTTGACAAGATTAAGGTATAGCACGTGGTGTGGGCCATCCTAAAGCATTTTTTTCAGATGATAAACAAACTTATTGATCTAGCAAAGTCTCTATCAGCACAACAATATAAAGTGAAAGAAGTTGTAAAGTAACACTGCATATGGAGATAATGTTGCACAACAGACATATTTACTGCTGAAAGCTTTATGTCTGCTATTTTTCACAGGAGCTGTCTCTGAAATAGACATTCATTTTTATGTTCGATGAGCCTATACAAAGAGCATATACCTCTTTGAAGAATCTGAAAATCCATGTCCTTGACATGGTATAACTGAGGGCTTCTGAACCCCTTGGATAAAATGTAACATGGCCCCTTAGACATCTAGAGAATATAACAAACATTAAGAATGTTTTCAACAGTGGGTAAGATACTACATTCTCAAAACTAAAAGTGGGTAAGATACTACCTCAGGGAAAGTCTTGTTTGACAACAATAAAGGGAAATTAATGCATTCCTTCATGATAAGTTGGGTCAATGAACAATTATTTTTGCTTTTAGAAAGTGAAGAATCTGACTGAAAAGCAAAGACTTGAATCCATGGAAATCTGCAAACAAATTAGGTTAAGGTCAATATCTGTTCAATGCCCAACCAGTGCATCAATAGCAGAACAGAAACAAGTCTAGCGTTTATTTACCTTTGCTGGAGAAACTTTGCCCTTTGAAGATCCTCAACAGACGAACCAACAAGAAGTAAAAAGATTCCATCTTTCTTGAAGAAATCTTTGTGTTCATCTGCTCTATTTAACCAGCAATGATGAGGGCCTGATCATGAATAACTAAATTCAGAGGGCCGGATTATAGAGTGCCTAATTTAAAACGAAGAAAAACAAGGAGGCATTATGCATTGACATGAAAAAATTTGCTAATAAATTTGCATAATGTTAATATTAACTCTCATACTTTTATCTTCCCTTACACAACTATTACCAGAAACCTTTTTCAATAGCAAACGCGTGATTATTAATTACTAAAAAGACTTTCTGCATTATATCTTAGGTAGGTTAAGCTTCAAATACAAAATACAGTTGTACGAGTCTCTACTTTTTTTGTAGATAAGTGCTTACACCAATACAAGGATAAAGGATCCTATGCTATACAAAGATGGCAAGAATGGCATATGTACCTGCACAGAAGTTGCAGGCACGGAAAAAACACATTCTTAAAAAAAGTAGTTTTGTAGACAAATATATCATATAAAGACTATCTGTCCATGCAATCATGAATATAGTAAGGAAAAGCACTAAAAGCTAATGCTGCTGTAACATTTCAGTCTTGTCATTCATTTCTCTAAAGCAGGGATTTTTATTAAGGGTTTCACGAAATACCTTTGACCTGATCAAATGCTGCTTCTATAAATGACATAAGATCTGACTCAAGAGCAGGATCTTGGGATATTTCTGCCACAGTTGAAAACCTAAAGAGATAGTCAACAATTACTAAAGATGCTCACAATTTTGACATATACACACATGTGTGTATATTTCAAAGCCAGTTATTGTATGCCATTTTACTAGATTCAGAAGGCTGAAGGTTTGTTGTTTATCCGGTAGATGTCAGTTCAACTTCAATATCATATAGGAATATATATGGAATCTAGGATTACATCAATGAATAAGACACTCAGAAGTTAAGACACAAAAGTTTAATTCCGGGATGTTATGCACAACAAAACAAAGGAATTTTATGTTCGACTCCACGATTCTACCTTGCGTCATACAATGTATATCCTCCTCAGCACACAAATATAGATTCAAGTACTTCATAGAGAAAGTGCATATACTTGAGAATTACCAAACATCCATTGTACAGCCATATTATTAGTTTTAGTTCATCACGTATACGTAAATTTTGGGTACCTGCGTCCACAAAACCCTGTAACTGCAAAAGATGTGCAAAGCTTTTCCAGCGTTAAAGGCACATCAATTGAAGATAAATCTGATATTCTAGCATCTGGTCTGCATGCTCGGTATGGAACACCTGAGAGTAGAACAAGATGGACTATGAGGACTCAAACTTTCTAAAACTCATTCATATAGAGACATGAAGCAAAGCAGAATGTGTTGTCTATAGACCAAAACAAAATGAAAATCCTCAAATTTGAAGAGTGAATCAACATCAGTATCAAAGCTGAAATTTATTGCTTCTTCATATTGAGCTAAAACAACCCAAGTGGCCTTGGCAAACGATCTAGAAAGCCCAATCATTAGTAACAGCCGGACTTCGAACCCTATGTTACAATGTACAACCAAGCTGAATTGCAATTGAAAACTTGAACTTTAGAGCAATGAACCAACTCAACACATAGTTTCACCAATCGCGCATCCAATTCCTTATGGAACAAACATGTAAGGAACCTTATGCACAATGGACTGCAAATGGGACTCTAGTAAAAAACAGTAGTGTATATAGTGAAATATCAGCAAATCAAACTGAAAACAGAGAGACCATCTTAAAATAAGTAGCTAAATACCAGCTTAACCCAAGAAAGAACCCATATTGATGGTTTTCATGAGGAAGCAACCGAAAGGCAGACCTGAGAAGCTAAGAGGGAAAGCTCTGGAAAGGCGTTGTAGTTGCCGACACCTGAGACTGAAATTGAGAGCCATTTCGCGCAGAACTCAGAGACAGAGTTGGGGCATGAGCGTTAATCTGGGCTTATACAAACACTCTCATCCAAGGGCTCGATCCTCGAATAGTCGAATGCCCACCTTTGTATGGGCGTAATGTTTGCTCGGACTGATTTTGGATCTTTAATTTGTGAGCTTGGGAGTCAAGCTGAGCATTGTTGGGCCTCGTTTTCCCTCCTAGTGCAGGCCCAAAGAGTATAAGGCCCATGGTCGCAGGAAAGGCCCGTTGATGAAGTTAGCAGAAGCCCATCTCCTAATGAGAGTTCGTTGGAACTAACTTCCGAGGAAACTGGGAGCGGAAGCAATCGTTCGGAAGCGGGTGAGAGAAGGAGGCCGGAGATCTCGGGATCCAGTAGCTAGCCACGATTCACGACGACGCCGACTGTTAGATATAAGATAGATTCTTAGCAACTGGAAAAGGATATCGTATCTGGGATACTGATACTTGTAATTCAAATTCGATTAGCAATCAATAAAGCCTATTTGTCGAATCTTTGATTTCGTTATCTTTCGATCGTCTTTCATATCTCAAAAAGCTCTCAAATCGTAACCCTAAGTTAAGGTGATTGAACTAACGTAGTTTTTCACCCAAAACAATTTGGCGCCCACCGTGGGGCTACGATCTGTAGAGCCTTCTAACCTTCCGGCCGTTGCCGCCACGATCTTCCAGCCACCGACATGTCGGGATCTGATCAAGCCTACCAGGAAGCGCTAGCCGACGACCACTCGAACGGCGCCGACCCTGAAATCGAGCCTGAGGATCCCTTAAACCCGGAGGACCCCCCGGCCGCCAATCGCCAGGACGAGATGGCCGCCCTCTCCCAAAGAATCCTCGACCTCCAGAAAGAGATGCAGGATCAACGCGACAGCTTCCAGGCGACCGTAGGTCGCATCGCCACCGAGAACTCTCGGATGCTGGAGGAGAACTCCCGTATAGCCAGCGAGAACAACCGGCTGCGCGCTCAACTGCAGACCACCGCCGCGCGCGGTTCTCGCCCGCGAATGAACCGCGAGGCCGAAGGGATAGCTATCAACCTTAATCTCAATGGTGGTGAAGGGTCCTTCCGAGGCCCGCAGGGCGGCGATCACGGCGATAGGGTCACTCCAGCGGCTACCTTGCCGGGAGTACCGCCGATCCCGACGCCAACGAATTGGCAGCCCTCGACCTCTCAACAGCCGCCAAATCCCATGCAAACTGAACCTACTCCTCGTACCCCACATCCCCAATCCACTTGGGATGATGACGAGGAAGAGGACGACCCCGAAAGGAGGCGCCCGCTGAGTGTAACGGTACGACGGGAGGTTCAGGAGCACCTGAAAGCTTTCGCCGAGCAAATCGCCCGTATCCCTGGCATGCCCAAACCTTTGGAGAAAGAGTCCTACGACGGGTACGATGAATCTCCGTTTGTACCCCGCATCGCTCAGGAGCCCATTCCGAAGAAGTTTGTTGTCCCGACGATGACCCCCTATGATGGCACTGCCGACCCTGATGACCACGTTGCGATCTACAAGCAATGGATGATGACCAGCTCGATCCCGTCCCACTCGAAAGAACCTCTGATGGCTAAAGGGTTCGCCACGACCCTTACCGGCCCTGCCCTGAAATGGTTCGTAAGCCTTCCCAAGGGAAGTATCACCTCCTTCGCCCACCTGGTAGACTCGTTTCGAGCCCAATTCGCCAGCAGTCGCAAATTTGAAAAACGCTCCAGCGATCTCTACCGACTTCGGCAAGAAGCCAACGAGCCGACCCGCGATTTTCTGGATCGGTTCAATCGCGAAAAGGTGAATATCCCCCTATGCGACGCCGAGACAGCCATAGAAGCATTCCGCCAAGGGGTCCTGCCAGACGGAGATCTGTATGCCGAACTCACGAAGTTCCCATGTTACACTTTCGAGGACGTACAATCCAAGGCCCTAGCACACATCCGGCTAGAGGAAGACCGCCGGCTCCGTTCTAGGGGCACAGTCTGGGATCGCGTCGAGAAGAAGTCCCAACACGACAATCGGCGAGAGCGCCGGGCACAACCTTACCACGCACCGCCGTCGGTAAATATGGCAACGCCAGAAACGGTAGACGCCAGTAGAGATAAGCCCGACCCGCCATCGTTGGACAAGCTCCACCTGGGACTATCCCCCGCTGAGTTGGTCAGGAACTTGGGCAAACTCGGAAAGCTAATCCGTTGGCCCCGAAAAATAGAGAGCAACAAGACGGAAGCGACCGCCAAGAAGTGGTGCCACTTCCACGACGGTCCAGGCCACCTCACCAATGACTGCAGCATCCTAAGAAGAGAAGTGGCCTTCCTGATCGCCCGCGGCCTGATTTCAGAAGTAGCCCCCAACGCCAGGATCCCGCGAGGGCTAGCAGGGGTACCCGAGCCAGGATCGGCAAAACCTCCGTCCCCTCCCCACGACCGCGTCGTTAACGTCATCTCGGGAGGGTCGGACGTCTGCGGCCTCACCTACTCCGCGGCTAAGCGCCGCGCACGAGAGGACAACTTTGAGAAAACGGCCGGGCCTAGCCGCCCCGATGAGGCCTGGATGAACGTACCCATAACCTTCGACGACGCCGACATGGGGGGACTGGTGGGGCCACACCACGACGGGCTCGTGATATCCCTCTATATAGGCAACGTCATGATGAAAAGGGTGCTCATCGACACTGGAAGCTCTACTAATCTGATGACTCTGGACGCCTTGAAAGGCATGGGCCTGTCCGAGAGCAACCTCGACAGAAGCCCCGTCCCTTTGGTAGGCTTCAGCGGAGAGGTGAAGCACACACTGGGAGACATCATCCTTCCCACCTACGCCAAGGGAATGAACGTCCAGGTCCGCTTCGCCGTCATGGAGTGCCCGTCATGCTATAATGTCATTATGGGAAGGCCGTGGATACACGAGATGAGAGCAGTGGCCTCCACATACCATCAAGCTATAAAGTTCCCTACCCCTTGGGGGGTGCAAGAGATTAGGGGAGACCAGCGGCTGGCCCGGGATTGCTACAAGTCGGCTCTAAAGCCGACGACCGCCGGGAATGGCGCATAGCAATTACAGGAGGCCCCCTCTACCCACAACAAAGCAACTACATCCGAGGAAGAAGTGGAAGAGGTGGCCTTAGACCCGGCCAACCCTAGCCAAACCATACGGCTCGGGGCCGAATTGGAGCCAAAAACACGATCAGCTATCCTAACCTTCCTGAGGCAACATATAGAATCTTTCGCCTGGTCTCACGCCGACATGGTGGGAATCGACCCGTCGGTCATAACCCACAAGTTGAACGTGAACCCCACACACCCCCCGGTGCGGTAGAAAAGGCGTAAGTTCGCGCCAGAAAGAAACCGGGTGGTGGACGATGAGGTGAAGAAGTTGCTGGAAACAGGAAAAATCAAAGAAGTAAAGTACCCCGAGTGGCTGGCAAACGTGGTAGTAGTCCCTAAAAAGAACGGGAAGTGGAGAGTCTGTGTAGATTTCACTGACTTGAATAAGGCGTGCCCGAAAGACTACTTCCCGCTACCACACATCGACTCCATGGTCGACGCCACGGCCGGACACCAGCTCCTCACTTTCATGGATGCCTTCAGCGGGTACAACCAGATCAAAATGGAGGAAGGCGACCAAGAGAAGACGGCCTTCATCACCACCCAGGGAACGTATTGCTACAAAGTGATGCCTTTCGGACTCCGAAATGCTGGAGCCACGTACCAGCGGCTAGTGAACCGGATGTTCCAGGACCAGATCGGGAGAACGATGGAAGTCTACATCGACGACATGCTCGTCAAAAGCAAGCATGCCACGGACCACATCGACCACCTAGCAGAGGCTTTCGCCATCTTGGACCAGTACGGCATGAAGCTCAACCCCGCGAAGTGCACATTCGGGGTGAGGTCGGGAAAGTTCCTAGGCTACATGGTCACGCAGAGGGGGATCGAGGCAAGTCCTGAGCAGATACAAGCTATCGCCAAGTTAAGATCCCCCCGATGCGTCAAGGATGTCCAGCGGCTGACCGGCAAGATTGCGGCCCTGAACAGGTTCATCTCACGGTCAGCAGAGAGGTGCCGCCTGTTTTATGAGGTCTTGCGAAAAAACAAGAGTTTCGCCTGGGAGCCAAGGCATGAAGAAGCGTTCCAAGAATTAAAAGCCTACTTCGCCAATCCCTTGCTCCTCTCGAAACCGGAAGACGGAGAAGTCTTAAAGTTGTACCTCTCAGTTACGGAAAGCGCCGTCAGCGGCGTTCTAGTCAGCGAAGAAGAAGGTCAACAGCTGCCGGTGTACTTCGTGAGCAAAACCTTGTTATCTGCCGAAAGCCGCTACTCCCCGATGGAGAAACTGGTGCTGGCCCTGGTGATGTGTTCGCAAAAGTTAAGGCCATATTTCGAGTCACACACCATTGCAGTCCAAACCAATTGCCCGATGAAGACTGTGATGCACAGGCCCGAGATAACCGGCAGAATGGTCAAGTGGGCGATACACTTGAGCGGCTTCGACATCACCTACGAGCCTCGGACAGCGATAAAGTCGCAGGCGCTAGCCGATTTTGTGGCCGACTTCAGTCCCACCCTTGAAAACCCGGCTCTAGATCAGATCGTGGCCACTGTCGCCGGATACGACTGTCCGGAATGGACCCTACACACCGACGGATCGTCAAACGTCAGGGGAGCGGGCATGGGGGTCGTACTGAACTCGTCCAGGGGGGATAGTATAGCTCAAGCAGTCCGATGCGAATTTGAAGCCACCAACAACAAAGCCGAGTACGAAGCTTTGGTGTTCGGCTTAGTGCTAGCACGCGACCTCTGTATCTAGAAGCTGAGCGTCAAATGCGACTCGTTGTTGGTCATAAACCAAATCTCGGGGGAATACTCCGCCAAAGATAGCCGAATGGCTGCCTACCTCGAGGTAGTCCGCGCCCTGAGCCGGCAGTTTAAGGACATTACCTTCGAGCAGGTACCCCGGGAGCAGAATACTCAGGCCGATGCACTAGCCAACTTGGCTTCCTCCATTGATCACAAGAAATTTCGAGCTATACCTCTGCTGCACGTCACCCAACCTGCCATTCCCTTGGTTGCACCGGAAGAAGGACTGAAACCCGTCTTAACCCTCGCCGATCCTTCCACTGACGAAGCCCGAGAGCCAACCCAGGAGGAACCCGTTTCCCCACACGGCTCCGAAGAGTCTTGGATGAAGCCTTACCTCTCCTGGCTTGTAGACGGAGTCCTCCCTGCAGACAAAGCGGAGGCACGAGCCCTTAAAATCAAAGCGGCCAGATTCACGGTCATAGAGGGCGTCCTATTTCATAAGTCTGCCAGTGGAATCCTCCAAAGATGCCCAACCCAGGCCGAAACTGGTAAGATACTCAAGGATATCCACGCGGGAGAATGTGGCAACCATACCGGTGGCAGAAGCCTGGCAAGCAAAGTATTAGGCTACGGATGGTATTGGCCAACGTTGAAGAAAGATGCTATCGAGTTTGCCAAACGGTGCGACGCTTGCCAGCGGCACGCGGCCACCTCGCATCAGCCACCCGAGCCTTTGCACCCGACGCTCACCCCGTGGCCCTTCATGAGATGGGGCATGGACATCGTTGGCAAACTCCCACCATCATGCGGGCAGCGGGTATACTTTCTAGCTCTCACCGATTATTTCTCCAAGTGGATCGAGGCGGAGGCATACAAAGAAATAAAAGACAAACAGGTCATAGCTTTCCTCAAGAAGAATATCCTGAGCAGGTATGGGGTTCCCTCTGAGATCGTATGCGACAATGGGTCACAGTTCATTAGCAAGAAAACTCGCGACTTCTGCAAGGGGTGGAACATCGACTTAGTTATGTCGACCCCCCGCTACCCTCAAGCCAATGGGCAGGCAGAATCAAGCAATAAGATCCTTGTCAACAACCTCAAGAAACGGCTAGTGCAGATTGGGGGCCGATGGGCAGACGAGCTAACATATGTCTTATGGGCAGACCGTACCACACCCAAGACTTCCACGGGCCGAAGCCCCTTTTCCTTAGTCTACGGGTGTGAGGCGGTCATTCCCACAGAAATCTTGGTCCCCACAGCCAGGTACGGCTTACTCACCAGCGATCAGAACGCCGTCGAGCTCGCTCGAAACCTCGACATGTCCACTGAGGCTCGAGAGCAAGCTTGGAGCAGGATGGTGCGTCACCAGCAGCAGGTCGCCCGAAGCTATAACAGAAACGTGAGAGTGAGAACCTTCCAGGAGGGGGACTGGGTCCTTCGGAAAGTCTTCCAAAACACTAGAGATCAAAGCGCCGGAAAGTTGGCCCCGTCCTGGGAAGGCCCCTACCAAATTTCGGGCATCGCAGGCCAAGGAGCGTACCAGCTCCGCGACCCCCACGGACGAGAAGTCCCCAGAAGCTGGAATGCCACCCACCTTCGGCAGTATTACTTCTGATTCCCCCTATAGACTTGTGTGTGTGTTTTCTGCTTGACATTTGATGCTATTCTTTGAAGTTTTGCTTGACATTTGATCTTATTGATCGGAGTTTTGCATGATGCTTGTTTACATTGTTCGAAGTTACGCATAGACTTGGTAATATGGTTTGAAGTTTCGCATGACAATCGATGAACATCTTTTGGTGCATGTATGTTTCTATCTAAGAGCTCGAATGGCGTCTTCTTTACTAGTCCATCTTGCGTGCATGATTGTCTGATTAAGTAGTGCAGTCCGCGTGGTTTGCGTGGCATGATTAACCATTGTTGGCAATGAAATTACGCACGATATGTCGTATGTTTCAATCCTAAAGCATTTTGCGACGCACGAAAACGCCGGTGGCGGCTCAAGAATTCTCAAATCACCTGACTACACGCCAAGCTCCTGGCAAACCAGGGATGCGCTAAGGATCGCTAAGTTTCTAGCTACTAGCCTAAGCGAGCCGTGCTTACGCTCGACCACTAAACTCACAATGCTACTGCAGAGCATTTTCCCTAGACATTACACCCATAAATCATCTAGATGGCCATCAAACGTAGTAAACGATAGCAAGTAAAGAAAACAACCCTCGAAGGGGCAAAAGTTACTACTAAAACCGACCCCCATGGGCCGGGCAAAACAAGTCAAATACGCCCCGAAGGGCTAGAAGTACTTCGACCTCGAAGGGTCGATCAAACCATGCAAATCGCCCCGAAGGGCTAAAGTTTTAAGGCCACTACCGGCCAGGGAAAGTTATAAACATACGCCACGCAGGGCGGAAGAAAGTTCATCTTAAAAGAGTCAAGTAGAGGGCTCACCAGCCGTCTGATCAGTCGGAGTCCCAGGAGCGTGAGAGGATTCGCCAACAGCAGGGATGGAAGCAACTGTCACTGGGTTGGCGGGCGGAGCAGAGATGGCATCGGTGGCTGCAGCGGCGGGCGCAGCGGCCGTCACATTGGAAGTAGGGGTAGGAGGTTCCTTCGGGGACACCGGAGAATCATCCTCGGTGTCGGATCCTCCGTCTCCCCCGTCGAAGAACTGCGCGCCAGGGAGCCGCTGGCCGGCTGGGAAACTATCCGCTAGTTTCTTCGTCTCCGCCTCCAAACTCCAGACGCCCCTTGACTCCACCGGCAGCTTCTCCAGCACCTCTACACGGGCCTTCATGGAATAGTAGGCAGCGATACCCCACGCCTCTTCACCAAAAGCCTTGACCTCCGCCTCGAGTGCCGTCACGCACGCCCTAGCCTCCTCCAGACGGTGACCCTGCTCTACGGAGAGCTGCTCCGCCTTCGCTACTATCGCCTTAGACTCGTCCACCGCCGCGCTCAGCTGGGCCTCCCGCTGGGACACGAACCCCCTTTCTTCATTGATCTTTTCCAACATCACCATCATCCCCTGAGCAATCTGGGAACGGACGCGAGAAATAGATAAGGGTTACGGTCAGCATGATCAGTGTGGGAGAATTGCGAATTTTTACCTTAAGGGCAGACAATGCTCCCTCGTTCACCACCTCATCAAGGCTTCCCATCAGAAACCGCTTCCTGACCCCCGACGTCACCAAGCCCCTTAACGCCGCCCAAGCCTCCTTCTGAGCCCCCTCTCCAGCCTCCAGGACGGATAGCGGAACCTCCGCGGGCCGCTTATGCGGTGTCATTCGTGGAGTTTCGGTAGCAGGGGGGAGGGACATTGGCAGTTTTTGCGCCGAGGCCCGTGTACAGCGGCGAACCGCTTCCTCCGCCGAAGGGAGACGATTGGCGCTGGGCCTTCGGAGACCCGAAACTGCAATTAGGTCGGATGGGTGGTTAGGGTCGAAAGAGGTGAAAAAGGGGACAAGGAAAAGAAAGAGCAAGAAGAGTAGGGCGCGAAATCTCCTACCAGGCGCCGGAGGGGCAGGAGTGGGGGTAGGGGTCGCGACGACTAGAACGTCGTCCTCTGAGTCAGAATCCGCCGCGGTCAGGCGAGCGGCCAGGACGTTCTTGTCGGGGAAGTTGTTAAGAACTCGGTCTTCTAGAGGAATGTTCATGAGGGCAGCGCATGCTTCAGAGATGGTGGGGGCGAAATTCCTATCTGCAGGGACTGTCCAAAAGGGAAAAATGAAGTTAGCGATTCGGAATCTCAAAACCCTAGAAAGAACAACGAAAAGTAATTGAACGATTGCTTACGATTCACATTCCAGCGGTCGAACAAGATCGGCTTGAGTTGCTCACCCATGGCCCCCATCGACTTCCGGTTGACGAAGAAGAACCTCGACGCCCAACCCGGAGAGTCCACTTTCGGCTTCCACACCAACGGGTTCTTGGCATTATGGGCTTGAAGGGTGACGCGTCCCGGCCTTTGTGTACGGATCTCGTAAGCGTGGGCAAGGTCTTTCATGTTGAACGTAACGTCCAAAGCAGAGCACATCTCGTGGATGGTGGTGAGTATCTTCCACGCTGAGGGCATGATTTGAGACGGCGAGATCCTCAAATCGCCAAGAAATAGTTGAACCAGGCGCGGAAAAGGGAACTTCAGGCCGATGGTGAACGGGAACTCCAGAAAACAGATCCAATCTTGTTTCACCCAGTCGAGGAGTTCAACGTCAGGCTTCAGCGCTTGAGTCCCGGGGGGAAAGCCGCTCTCCCCCACCAGAGTATCCACCTCCTCCTGCGTCATAGAGCACGCATACTGGTCTTGGGCAGTGAGGGATTTGGAAGAGGTGAAGCCGTTTGGGCTCGCCATCGGAGAAGAGGGGAAGTTCTTTGAGAGAAAGAGAGAGAGAGTCGTTTGGGGATAAGAACGGATCTAGGGAAAATCTGAGAGAGAAGAAGCGTAATGATGGCAATAAGGGGGGGGGGGGAAGCCTGCAATTAAGAGATTTGACGGAGGCGGTTTCCAAGGCAGTTTCCACAGGAAACCGTCCCATCGCCACGCGTCGGCCATCTAATGGTGAGAAGGCTATCGGCCGCGCTCAAAAGAAATTTCGAATTTACCGCCGGCCGAATACCCTTCTCAGGGGTATTGTTGGGCCTCGTTTTCCCTCCTAGTGCAGGCCCAAAGAGTATAAGGCCCATGGTCGCAGGAAAGGCCCGTTGATGAAGTTAGCAGAAGCCCATCTCCTAATGAGAGTTCGTTGGAACTAACTTCCGAGGAAACCGGGAGCGGAAGCAAGCGTTCGGAAGCGGGCGAGAGAAGGAGGCCGGAGATCTCGGGATCCAGTAGCTAGCCACGATTCACGACGACGCCGACTGTTAGATATAAGATAGATTCTTAGCAACTGGAAAAGGATATCGTATCTGGGATACTGATACTTGTAATTCAAATTCGATTAGCAATCAATAAAGCCTATTTGTCGAATCTTTGATTTCGTTATCTTTCGATCGTCTTTCATATCTCAAAAAGCTCTCAAATCGTAACCCTAAGTTAAGGTGATTGAACTAACGTAGTTTTTCACCCAAAACAAGCATCAGGTCGCCTGAGAGTTGGAGAATTGCTCCGAGATGGAGGCAGGGTTTTAGAGGCAGTTGGTATCTGTAGTAGTCAATAGCGGAAGGCGGGGGCCGGAGAAGACGAGAAGTGGTCGGAGGGGGAGAAAGTCGGCGTTCTGAGACCGAGAAAGTTAAAGAGAACAAGACATGATTTGGGCTTTTTGAATTTGTTTTTGGGCCTGTTCTACAGTTTAACATTGTTGGCCTTTTTGTTTTTATTTTTTAAATATTCGATCTGAGAAATGAATAAGAATGTATGTTTTTTTTGCCCTTTGTGTGACATTCAAAAAAGTGCACAAATCATCACGTAATTAAGCTGCGCTTGGTACATCAGATCACTGGCTGAGCACTCACGGTAGTATGGTAGTACCATGAGGTCAGGGCTGTTAGTAACAACTTCTCATCCTGTGTGGATGCTCTAGGCGAGTTCAAGCAGTACTTGCGGTGATTCTAATCTTTTCCTTATAAAAAAAAATCACGTAATTAAACTTTCTTTTTAGTGTATATTTTTATCAACCATGGATCTAGAGTTTGAATGTGAATCATGAATCTAGAGTTCCTAATACCTAAACGACTTTTCTATCGTATATCCTAAGACACATTATAAGCTTACTGAAAAATTGAGTCATGGTATCTAATAAAATATAACAATGACCCTCATTTCTTCTATTGGGTCAGGTTGATCGACACAAACTGATTAGTTTGATTTACTTAGTTCTGGTCGTTGTTGATCGACTGGGTTACTAGCTCGGTGATTTTACCAAAGACAAGTCTCTATTCAATTGTATATTAAAGTTATCATACATTTGAAGTGAAATCGCAGGCAACATTAAAAACTTGGAGACTATATAGTATATATATATTTTTTGACAAGAAAAAAAAGGTTACACACATAACATATTATCTAGTCATATGTACCTTCCACAAACACATATATTATATATATAGCTCAATACTATATAGTCATATGTAGCTTTCTTGTGGTGCAAAAGATTTGTCCACTAATTTGCAAAACAAAAGGGGAAAAGGATGGATATTGCAAATGCTGATGTGAAACTTTACCAAAATCTCTCTATATGGTCCCTAATTTCCTAGGGACAAGACAACCAAAGCAAAATTTCTCCCTATGCCATCCACTCTTTTGCTTTTACTTTTCTCTGTCTCCAACCTCAAACAGTAAACACACAAATCTTCCAAAGCAAACATTTCAAAGAACACAATGATAATCATATGATTGGTACATATACAATACACACAAATGTTTCTAACATGTACCATATCTAAAACAAGCAAAAATATCTAGATGAAAGTGACATTTGCTTACTGATGAAACCAAAGTTCACCCATGTCACTAATAATTATGCAATAATAGATCAGATCATATATAGAGCATTTGGATTTAGCGTTGGAAAATCTCATCAAACACAAAAGTTCAAACACAGTTTTCAGATCAAAAAGCCATATCACTGTTTTCAGATCTGACACTGTTTAAAGCCCTCTTCTTCACTCTTTCTTTCCTTCATTCTGGAATGGGCAAATCTACAGAAACCCTAAACCGTCCATTGCAAGTTAAGTTAGAGCTGACGTTTTCAGGCTTTTTATAAAGGCAAACAAAAAACCCATGTCACAGGCTTTGTTCAATGCTCAAAATCAATTTGACCCACATGGGCTACTTATTGTGTATGTCTGCATATATCACATGAGAATATAAACTCTCATGATCAATCAATTCAAAATACATAGAGATTAAGAAGACACCAGGCACACGCATTACATGCAATAATGCAATTAATTAAGAGATAAAGCATTTTAAAAAAACAATAGTTTGTTACGTTTTTTGTTCTATACAAATGATCGATAATAGCCAACCAAGCAAGCATCGAGATGTGAAGAAGATGAGGATCAGTAACAAACTTTCTGATTGAACGACAGAAAGAAAGAGAGAGAACTTTACCTCTTTTTTCACTAAACCGTCCAAATTTCATCTTAGCTGGTCTCTTACAATAATCTTCTCAACAAAAAACATGTGACAACTCCAAAAAAGGAAAAAACACTACATACCCATTGATCAAGATCTCACTAATCCATAATTTCTTGGTGCCATGATCATGTATACACACACACACAGAAATATGTATGTCCTCCATAAGCTAGTTGGAAATGGGATTGGGCCCACTGGGCACCTCATGGGCTTCGTCTTCGAACTGGCTCCGAGTAGACGAAGAAGGGGACGACGACGACGAAGAGGATGTAGCCTTTTTTGGCTTAAAAGTGGTTGAAACGAGCTTGGAGGGCGAGTTATTAGGATTGAAATCTAGGGTTTCGGTCGAAGGGGGCGATACGGGTTTCGAGAAGGTTCGGAGCTGATCGGAAGGGCGAGCGAAGACGACGAGGAAGAGCACGATTAGGGTGAGGAGTTTGAGTGATGGAGGAGCCGATTTCGAGCTACGGAATTGATGAGAGGTTGCTGTTGTTGAAGTGGTCTTGATCTTGGGTGTTGCCATGCAAGTTCCAAAAGCACAAGATAGATCACTGTCCATGATCAGCTTCTGAATTGGACCAGAATGAAAGAAAGAATTGGAGAAAGAGAGTGAATGAGTGAAGAACAAGAAGAAGAGGAAGAATTTAGGTTGTTGAGAGGGGAGATGAAAAAGAGGAAGAAGTTGAGGTGGGATATAGAAAAAAGAGGGTGTTTGAAATTCGAGGCAGATTTTGTTTGTAGGGAATAAAACAAGGCCAAATTGATTAACATGGGGTAAAGCCATTAAAGCCAACTAGGCAAAGGCAGGTGTGTGAAAGGTGATACTTGATAGTAGTTGATAGTTGATACTATACGTTGTAATGATGTATGCAAATTTACATGATTAATTAGCCCTCTTTTTTCCTTACAATATTATCTATATTTTGTATGTTTGAATCACATGAATAATTTTTTTTATCTCGTTTATAAGAGGTATTTAGGTCATTATAATAGGAAAAAAGAATTCAATCGATCAATCATTTATTGAAAATAAAAAGTGTATAGGAGATTAGGAGAAGTTTGTTCGTTATGTTAACAATAAGGTACGCTAATGTAACAAAATGCGATGAAAACACGTGTAACAAGTTCATAAAAATAGCAAATAAACTAGTGTGCTAAATAGTAGACGGTTTTCCACCAAAAAAATGATAAACGGTTTGATCTATAACGGTATAAAACTTTGTATATATGGATATATTTGAATGTAAATTATATTTGTTGAATAATACATGTATCCTTACTAATGTTGTGTTAGAAGCATAGTATAACAAACCTCCTCTTAGAATTAATGAATTGCTATACTACCTTGAATATTATAAAGGGTGTTTAAATTTATCTTCACAAATTTGACTTTAATATATCTTGTAATCGTAGGTTAGTAGTTTTAATTGCTTATTATTTTATAATTCATAGCTGGAAAATACGGAATAATATTATAGCTTCTCCTTTTAAAACATCCCCTCTTGTTATAGCACTTGTAAGTAAATGACTGGCTATGACAATGGGGCAGCTGCAGTTCTTCTTCTTTTTTGCTTTCCCACTTTGGAAATTGAGGTAATTATTGTGATTCTTACTGGCTGACAGCTTTTCTTAAAGTTTATTCAATAAGTTTCCATTATTTTGTGGAGGCTAAGCATGGTTGGACCGAAACCAAAAAATTGGCCGAATCGAATCCAAATCGACGGAGTTTTGTTTGGTTTTCGGTTCAAGAAATTTCAGGATCTTGGTTCGGTTTCGTTATTTCTCGGATCGGTTCGGTTCAATTTTTTTTTAAAAAATCTTAATTATATTTATCAAAAACCAAACGAAGCGAACTAATTTTTTCGGTCCACTAAATTTTCGAATTTCGGTTTCAATTCGGTTCGATTTTGAACCGATACTCATCCCTACCTTTTCATACATCTTACATGTCCTTGGCATACACAAATATTAAAGCAACTATATCTTTACTAAAATACTCTTATTGAATTATCACTAATGTAATTAATTCTTTTCACACACTATAAACTTCACAATTTTCAAGTAAAAGTAGACAAACATTTAACTCTAAAAGGCCCAATAGAAGTAAACGGAGAGAGTACTCAATTGTTATCAAATAATTACACAGTACGCAAATGTTACTAAATAATTATACACAATATTACTAGAAGAATTTTAAAGCATTCACAACTTAGAATAGAGGGATTGGGGTGGGGAGGGTGTTTTGGGGGTGATTTTGGAGGGGTGGGGCGAGCCGAAAAATTAATTAGCTAAGTAGGCGAAATTCAAAAAAACGGTTTTGCTTTTATTTTTTCCGGTCCCCCCACTTTCTCCCCGCTTCTCCCCTCTCTTCCCGAAAATCTCGAGCTGTGCCATCGCCATCTTCACCCCCCCTCTTGCTTCGATTTTGCGCTGCTTTGCTTGCTCTGCAACCGTCGCCAAGCCTGCATTACCGATTCCGGCTTGATTTGGTAAGTTTTCTCGTTTCCGTCAGAAAGCTAGGGCTGTAACAGTGTTTCAATGGCGGTTTTTGCATAGTGAGCTTGAAGAATCATGCCTTTATGTGTATGTGAGGGTTAGGTTTAATAGCGGTTTTGATTTTGTTCGGAATTCTGCGCATTTGGTAATGTGGTCATCATGTTGTCGTAGGTTAGGGATGATGACAAGTCGCGTTTAGTTCAGGTTGGGGTCATGCGTTTGGTTGGGGTGATGACAAGTTCATTGATTTGTAATAGTTTGATGTGATGAAAAGTGGTTTTACACCCTGGCGCCTGTGTTGTGGTCATGGTAGTAGGAAACTGATGACAAGTATTATAGATGACAGGATTAGGTATGGTAATAGGAAACTGATGACACGTATTATAGATGAAAGAATGGGAGTTATGGTATTAGGAAACTGATGACAAGTGGGGATATGCCCTGGGTCATGTGTTGTGGTCATGGTAATAGGAAACTGATGACAAGTATTTTGGATGACAGGTTTTTAGGATGTCTGGATCTCAGCTCATGCTCCCTGCTCCAGAGGTTTCTTGCAGCTCTCAATTACGTCCTTCACTTGAGGTATAGTATGTGTATCGTGTGATGACATGTTTGAACTAATACCTGATGACAAGTTAGTGATTGATGTGAATAAAATGCATGTCATGTAGGACTTGAGGTATTATTTCCGCCCCCAATCTCGATTCAAGGGGAGGTACAATATATATTCCAGAATGGATATAGTGTCAACCATAAAGAGGCATGTTAGTGATCAGGAGTGGCAGAGCCTTTGTGATGGATGCTTTGGCTCAGTTTTCCAGATTGGTGAGGGTCTCAGATTCATGGGTGTATTGGTCAATATGGTGATGATGCACGAAGTGAAGACTTGCAAGGAATTGGAGTTGTGGTTCAAAGTGTGTGGAAATGTGGTGAGGTTTTCCATTCATGAGTTTGCTGCAGTCACAGGCCTCAATTGCTCTCAAGAGATGCCAGATGTTCCAAAGGTTGACATGCAGAAAGTTTTAGGAGTCAAGAAATGCACAGTCTCTGACCTTGAGGTGATGTTCTCAAAGGAGAAGAATTCAAGGAAGAGGTTGATGATGGCTCACCTGTTGGTTTTAGAGGGAATTTTGTTGCCACACAGGAGTGAAGCCTCCATTAGAACTTCATCTGTCTCCCTTGCTTCTGACATGGAGAAGTTTAGTAAGTATCCATGGGGTAGGAAGGTGTATCTGGCTACTGTTGATGGGCTGAGCAAAGTGTCTCAACACAAATATAGTGGCAAGGGGAGGCCTGGTTTCAACTTGCTGGGGTACCCCATGGCTTTTCAGGTATTGTTTTCTATTGGCTCTGTTAATACCTGATGACAAGTATATGTTTTTCATCTGATGACAACATCTCAACATCAGCATTTGTTATTGTTGTGCTTGCAGATCTGGATACTTGAGACATTCCCCCATCTTCAAGCAGTGTGTAATGTGGGTTACAAAGTTAAAGGATGCTCAGGTCCTATATGGCATTCTATGGAACCACAGGTTCCTTTGATGCACAACAAACTTGAAGATGCTTTGTTAACTGTAACGCAAATATGTGAGATCATTTAGTAAGTAGTTAGTGTTTGGAATAAGGAAGCTCTGAATGTGATGACAAGTGTCATTTGGTGGTGTTGTTGTTGTTGCAGGTTCCTGTGTTTAGGTATGATGCTGTAAATCTGGGTGGATTTGGATTCCCAGAGGAGAAACCTGATCCTGTCACCGATCCCTTTGTCCAGTGGAGGATGTCTAATGTAGTGATCCCTCCACAAGCCCTACAAGATGCACTCAACAATGAGAGGGCCGATAAAGTTGAGGGTGCTAAGGCAATAAGGCTGAGGATGAAGTTTGTTGTTTACAAACTTACAGCATCCACATCACAGAGCGGGTCTTCTGAAGAAACAATTGATGACAAGCCGGTTTAGAAGAAGTACAAGCCAACCAACAAAGGGAAGTCTGCTTCAAAGAAGAGGCCAGTAGAGGAGCCTGATGAGGAGGTGCATACAAGGAAGAAGAAGCCTGCTGCCCAAGCCAAAAGTGTAGTGAAAGAGTCCAGCAAGATTGAGATCAAGAAGGGTGAAGTGAAGGGGAAGTCTGAGGCTGCTGCTGCTGCTGATGATGACGACTTTGTCTGTTTGGCTGATATGGGCAAGAAGCTCAAGCTGCATGGGAAGAAGTTTGGTGTACCTCCTCCCAAGGCAAGAGTGACATTTGCTGCAAAGGGCACTTCTGAGATAAAGAGTGATGACAAGATTGGTGTTGATGGTGAACCAAGTTTGGAGAGTAGGGGTGATGACAAGGTCAAGGATGCTGGGAGTGGTCCAAGTGAGGTGAAGGGGAATGATAGGATGGATGACAAGGTGGATGCTGTAGCTGGTGCTGGGGTAGACAAATCAGATAAGGCAGGTGATGACAGGATTGATGGTGAAGAAGATGTGGTGATATTGGAAGGTGAGTTGGCCCCCCAGAAACAGAGGAAAAGAAAGGGTGATGACAAGTCCAGAGGTGGAAGGAAGGTGGAGCTGCCTGAATGGGCCAATAACCTCACTGATGATATAAGAATTCAGGGCCGTACGATCAAAGGAATGAAGTGGAATGTTGGTGATCTGGCAAACCAGGTGTTGAGGTGCTGTGAGAGGCAGAATGCCATTGAATTGAGTAACCAGGAAATCTCTCAAAAGCAAGATGAGATTCTTATGAAGTTGGATGCCGTGCTCTGTCATCTTGGCATACAAGCACCAACCCAAACAAACACCCAGAAGATCATGAAACAGAGAGAGGAAGCTGATTTTGAAGTGAAGGACATCCTTGCTGAGCTTCAGGTAGACTGCTCTATGCCTGGCGAGCATGCACACCTATTTGGAGGTGCTTGTTATGGAACTCAACACACTGGTGCACCCACTGTTGATGACAAGGATGAGGATGAGGCTGATGCAGGTGGTGATGACAAGTCCAAAGCTGATGACAAGCATGATGATGTGCAGGCTGATGCAAACATTGATAGCAAGTCCAAGGCTGAGCCTCATGGTGCAAGGGTTGATGACAACACTGAGGTTGAGCAGGCTGAACCAAAAGTTGATGACAAGTATACCAACCCTGAATTACAGCCTTCTACAGCTCACTTGGGTGATGATGCTGATCCATCTGCTGCATCTGTTGGTAGAGGGAATGGTGATGAAGAGCCCAGGGATATTCCTGTGGATGTTGGTGTGTGTGGTGATGCTACAGTTGCTCTGGATGGGGAGGACTCTAGTGGAAGTGACTCGGGGGAAAGTGACTCAGATGATGTGGTGCAGCCAAATCAAGCTGGTGTAGCTCTTAGGAGGTCAACTAGGCAGTCCAAGCCTAGTGACTTGATAACATCTCCATTCACAGCTGAGAAGGAGAAGAAGAAACTTCCAAGGAGACCAAAGAACTGTTTCTTCACAAATGCTGAGAGAACACCTTTCTATGATTGGTACAATGATGAAAAGTATGCCCCCTATCTCTGTGTCATCTGTTTTGTAGTTGTCATCTCATTTTATATTCATAGAAGTTGTCATCTGAATCTTCCAACTTTTGTCAATGTAGGACTATATACTGGGTTGGATGTGAAGTACCACGTTTGAGGAAGGA
The DNA here is from genome assembly GCA_963924305.1 of Polygonum maritimum. Lineage (NCBI taxonomy): Eukaryota > Viridiplantae > Streptophyta > Magnoliopsida > Caryophyllales > Polygonaceae > Polygonum > Polygonum maritimum. The sequence goes on from OZ002734.1 coordinate 33,162,612, forward strand.
ATTCTTCAAGCTAGTCATCACCAGAGGTAACTGGTTTGACGATAATGTAAGGCATCTCTGACCTGAATGTGTTTGAGTTTATTTGTGATGACAAGTATCATGTGATGACATGTTTCTTGTGTTATGTGTGTTGTTTTTGGTGCAGCACATTGATGAGATCCTATTCCACTTCAGGAAGAAGGTGCATTCGGATCCTGAGCGCTACAAAGAAGTTGTTATATTTGATAATCTTTGGTCTGGAAGATTCAATGAGTCCCAGTTGGAGGATCTGTATTCTGGCAAGCTTTTATTTCAAGACCATTGGACAGATTACCTCGATGGTTTGGTTCCAGGGCATTTTGGGAAGGAATGTTATGATGTCAAGAGGTTTTATGCAGCATTCAACATCCCTCACAAGCACTGGTTTGCTGTGGAGATTGACATTATTCAGAATCAAATCAATGTCCACGATTGTCGGTTGGACTTGTTTAGTGATTCTGAAATTGAACAGTTACTCGGGGCTATGGCTACTATGCTGCCTTCGTTTTTCCACTCATGTGATAGGATGGCTAAGCTGGTAGACCTTGGTGTGCCCTTCAAGATCCATCGAGTCCGAGATGCGCCACAAGACCCTGTTAGGTAATATGTTATAGTATGCATTAATTAGTTGATGACATGTTCAGTTGTGGTTTTATGGTTGAGGACTAACCCTTTTCATAATGCTTCCAAATGTGTAGTGATAACTGTGGGTTAATGACTGTCAAAACCATTGAGTCTCTGGCGTTTGGTACCTCATTCAAGGTCAATGAAGACAACATCAATGCCTACAGGGAGAAGATTGCAATTGAGTTGTGGAACCGCGAATGGGTATTTGATGAGGAGTAGGATGTGATGACATGTATGTAGACTCAGTTTAGATGTGATGACATGTAGTTGTGATTTGACTTGATGGTGACATGAAATTCATTAGATTTTGATGAATGAACTATGTTCTAGGAAGTAGGTTCTGGTGGGAGTTGGATGATCATGGATTTCTGCAAGGAATCTGTATGAACCATTAATTGATGACAGGTTTTCCATTGTACATGACATGCATGCTGATGTGATGACAAGGTCAATTTGTTATGTGTTAGAATTGTCAGATGCGTTAGAATTTGTTATGTGAATTGCCACAACAACACACTGATTGGTAATTGCATTGGTTTTTGAATGCATTCATCCCTTGTCATCAGGTGCACTTGAACAAATGATGCATAAGACCAGTGCAATAAACAACAGATGACAAGAAAATAGTAGGGTCTAATATTCGAGATAACAAGTTAAAATCACAAATACATAGATAAGACACAAGATGGCAACAACCAAACAACAACAAACTGGAAATACAAAAAACAACAAAACAGGTGATGACAAGTTCATTGTGCTAGATTGGCTGGCAGTGTTTCTGGAGGCCAGTCCTCAGCTATTCTCCCTGGGGGATGATGTAAAGCAACAATGACGCAGTCATCAGAAAGTCCAAGCTGCAAACATGGAAACAAAAGTTAGGATTAATATACCAATTGTTATAGGTGATGACAGGGTAAACATGAGCACATGATAAGTATATCTCCCACCTCTTCACAGGTTAGAGTTCTGTTTGGGTCTCGGACACGTCGATTGTTGAAGTAAAATGCAACCCAGCCCCCCGGCGTGACACTTTCCACACAATAAAAATTATAGATGTTAACCACCTTGACGTTGGGGGTCACTGTGATGAATGTTGGTGACAAGGTGTGCTACATGGAAAGGAAACAGATGACAAGAAACTATGCATGAGCAATTCTCTCGGAAATGATATAAAACAAAACAGGTGGATGTAAGATCTTTGTTCTCACCCCATTGATGATGGTCACTCTCCACCTTTGTCGCGGCGCATACACCCTTCTTCTGGCTGTTACAGGCCTTCGTTGCCCATTCATTGTGCAAGGTGATGACAACGTTGGCTTCTATTGAGTTTCGAAGGAATGGATGACAAGGTATATGAAGATGTTTCTTGCGTCCAGGGCGCCCCTATTTATAGCTCCTCACCTCTTAACAACGTTAGGTACATTCAATTCATGGTTGGGAATGCATTTAGACTTTTTTAGTATATGCATTGGATAAACTCAACCAACGGTCATCTATTTTTAAAGGGAGCGCGCATTTCATGACCTCAGCAGTCAAGAGTACAACAGATGACAAGACAAGGTATTACAATGCAAACGCATGCACACGCCAAATCATTCACACTTTCCAAAGAATAAATTGGTCTTTTGGAGCGCACACTAAACTAGATGACAGGAACAACTTTAACTTAGTTATTTCCTTGATAGATATTACAATGAGGTGGGAAATAGATGACACCTTCCACCCCAACAACTGGATGACAACTCACAAATCAACAACAACAACAACAAGGACAACTAGATGATAAGTTCCATCCCAACAACTGGATCACAAGTTCAACAACAACAACAACTGAACATAAACAACTTAAACAACAACAACAACAACAAGCGACAACTAGATGACAAGTTCAACAACCAGGACAACTAGATGACAAGTTCATGGTGGAGACCCTGGCGGCGTTATTGGTGGCGTTGGTGGCGCACCTTGTGGACGGGGAATACCAGCTGCTCTTTGTTCTGCCCTTAACCGTCTGTAACCTTTAATCGTCCTATGAACCCATGTTCGATACCCAGGTTCTCCTACCCCTGGCCTGAAGATAGCATGTATAACGGAGTTGTTTCTTAGACCAATCTGCACGACAACAACAGATGCACGGTTTAGCAGAATATAGTTCAAAGGTAACAAGCTACGTATACTACAGCTGATGACGAGTTCATGTATGACCTCTCGAGCTGTTAGTGTTCTGTTTCGATCCAGAAGCTCTTGATCGTTGAAGTAGAAGTGCATATTCTGAGGGTGAAGGGCTTCATCGTGGCAGTATACATCAACTAGCTGGCATAGTCGGGTCTCTGCAGTGAGCATCACCCTAAAATCCCAGGAATCCTACATATGCACGAAACTGATGACAGGTTTATATACATAACAAGAAGACGTTCAGAATGGGGGGGTGTAAGTGTGTTTTTTCTCACCCTGCGGCGGACAACTACCTCAAAGTAAGGTAGTTGTGGAGGTCGTGGTTGCACCCTTCTTAGTCCATTAGGCACAGGACGGTTAGCCATTTCGATGACAAGTATTGTATCACAAGGTGATGAGAAAGCGATGACAAGCTTTGGGATCAGAAAGTGATGACAAGTTTCATACTCCTTAGCACTCTATTTATACTGAATTCCTTGGGGGTAATGCATTGATTATGGGATCAAGATTCAGAACCTTTTTAGGTATGATGCCTATTTCCAATAAAGGAGTATGGGTGGTCAATGCATCGTTCAAAGTAGCTATTTTTGACCCACACCTAGAGCTATGACAAGTCTTGTCATCTCGTGTACAGTGATGGTACACTTTCACACAAGTAATACTTTTAAAATGAAAGCGATGGGGGGGGGGGATTCCATCGGCTGAAATTAGCACAGCACAAATCTACTCGAAAGATTTGCTAGCACAAATCATGTCATCACTGAGAATTCAAACTAGTGTAATGTATAATACTACAAAAAACTGTCATTCATTTAACAATAAGCTGTCATCTGTTTTCACACACAAAAATCATGTCATCTGTTTTGCAGGCACTACACCAAAAAACGTGCAATGATGCACATATATGCAAAAATAATATCAGTGTTCATCACTGAGATATAATACTAATAAAGCAAAAAATAACATCAGTGTTTATCACTGAGTAGAATATTAATAGCAGAATATTAAAATCTTGTTCTAGTAGCTGATAGATGACAGGTCTTCACAGGAGCTAGTGGATGACAAGTCTTGGTAGCACCTATGTTTTCTTGGTTTTATACTTGATGCAAAGCTTTCCTGCAGATGGGGGAGCTGAGGGGCATCTCTTCTTGTTGTGTCCATCCTTCCCACACAGGCTGCACCTGTAGGTTGAGGGCTGCCCCCTTTTCCTGACCTCCTTTTTGAACTCTCCTAAAGATGGTAACCTCTTCACCCTTGGCCTCCCAACTTTCCTACTGTTTTTTGGTGGTAAGCATGTCATATGTTTAATGGCATCTGGCACATCCCAAGTAGTCCTGTAGGGTAAAGGGTACAGGGTCTCTTTGTATGCATTCAACCAGTAGCTACTTTTGAAGTGGTCATCTATGAAGTCGCCTACCCTATATTGCATTTTCTGAATTGCACATATGGCATGTGTACATGGATAGTGGTCCAAATCAAACACCCTACAACAGCAGGTCTTCTTGGCAAGATCAACAATTCCAGAAAATGTGCCCCCAGTAACTTGGAACTGCGCATCATTAAGGGGTTTGATATCATACCTTGATGACAAGTCCAGTCTTGCATTTAATATGGCGATGACAACTTCACTGGGTTGTCCCTCATAAGCAAGGGCCTTTGTTCTGCGCTCATAGAACCATCTTGTAACCATATCTCTAATGAACTCGAACAGTGAAACCAATTGGTAGGACCTAGCAATCTTTAGAGCTGAGTTCACACACTCGGAGTTGTTTGTTGTCATCATGTTGTACCTATCACCTTCACAATGTGCCCTGCTCCACTTCCTGAAGTCTGCATCAGTGAGATACTTCCCCATTTCAAGATTTAGTCTGCATATATCATTCAAATAACCATCAAACTCCTGTGTAGTGTAAGCATCTGCAGCTTGGTTGTACAAACTCATCAATCCACTATCATGAAATCTGGTTACAAGATTCTGTTGTAGATGCCTCTTACAACAGATGTGCTTAGCTGAGGTATACACTGTCGATACTGCCTTTTTTATGCTCTTGTGCCTATCTGATAGTATCATCAACCCTGGAGTGTTTGGCACCACATTCAGTAGTTGCTGGAAAAACCAAGTCCATCCAACATCATTTTCTGTTTCCACTATAGCAAAGGCTAGAGGATACACTTGGTGGTTGGCATCTTGCGCCACAGCTGTAACTAGGGTCCCCCCATACTTACCATGCAGGAAAGTTCCATCCACAGACACGACCTGCAACATTTTTTTGTAGGACATTGGACAGAAGTGATGACGAGTTCACACAGAAGTGATGACTAGTTTAAACACAAAAGCGATGACAAGTATGCACAGAGGCCAGAAGCGATGACAAGTATGCACAAAGAACACATAGAGAGCACAAGCGATGACAAGTGTTCACACAGAACACAGAGACAGCAGAAGCGATGACAAGTATACACAGAGACCAGAAACGATGACAAGTATTCACACAGAACACAGAGACAGCAGAAGCGATGACAAGTATGCACAGAGAACAGAGAGAGCACAGAGAGCAGAAAATGATGACAAGTATATACAAAGAGCAGATTGAGCACAGAGATCAGTAGCATCTGATAGAAGCCTCTGATGAGACATATCCACACAGCTACTAGAAGTGATGACAACATTAATACATACCTTTCTCATATAAGCGAAGCCTCTGATTGACACTCCATATGCGATGAAGATAGATTTGAAGCGGTCTGTCTCCTCATCTATAACCAGCTTTGTGTATGTTCCTGGATTCACTTGTGTTAGGACGTGGCAATAGGCAGGTAGCAATGCGTAGTTCTCTTCTGGGGAGCCTCTGATTAGTTCTTGAGCTTTCTCCCTTGCTTTCCTTGCTTTCCAGTAGCTTATTCTCTCATGCAACTCCTTTTGGACATCATTCTGAATCTGGTGCACATCAGGGCCATCCTTCACACCTTCGAACCTGCAATTGTCCATTACATTTTATTAGATGACAGGGGCTGTATTATTGTAATTACTAGAGAACTGATGACAGGACAAAGCACCTTGTCTTAATCTGTTCAGCGACAGTTAGGTAGGATGGTTTGTGGTGTTTTTGGAACCTGGTTTCAAAGGGACAGGTGTGCTTGTAGGTGTATTTCCTTATTTGGAAGTAGTCAGCGTCTTTCACCTTTGTGGCTAGCATTAACCAATTGCATTCCTTGACCACACACACAACCTTGTAGATCTGTGTTGTGGACTTGTACACTTTGTACCCAAACCTGTCTCTTATGGCTTGCTTGGAAACAGCAGATTTCAGCTCATCTTTTGATGGATATAGCTGCCCCACTTTCAAGAAGTCATTGTTGGCTGTCATGTCATCACCATAATCTAGTATTTCTGGCATCTCGTCATCACCATAAACATGCATCTCAACAAACTCAGGCTCCTCTCCAACTACCATCAACCTGTCATCAGATGCAGCTACACCAACAATGTCCACCCTGTCATCCATTGCAGGGTTGTCATCAATATTTTCCACACTGACATTCCTCTCACCATGCACCTTGTCATCTGTTGCACCCCCCCAGTCTTCAAGGTCACATACAAGGGCATCTTCCACTGTACCTCAGGGGAGTCATTTATCTCCAGGATGACACCAAGTCATCCTCATTTTCAACTGTGTAAGGCTTGCTAACTACTTGGAAGGGATTCAAGTGAGTCAACAATAATCCATTGCCACCAGGTTCAATATTACATCTCTTCATGATTTTTGAAGTCAACTCTTCTAATGTCATGCCATCTTTGACGACCACTGCTTTGTAGCTCACATCACCAACATATTTGCCTTCACAGTCCCACTCCCCACCAAAGCAAACACTTAGGAGCTTCATTGTTATTGTCCTACCAGATTGGCAAAAAGTAAAACAAATGCTGTCATCACACCAACAAAGAATATGAACTACAAAGCAAAAGTTGTCATCACATCAGCATGTACGATATACATAAAACAAGAAAAAAAACATTTAATATGCTATTGTCCTCACTTCATTTAATGATGCCAGGTCATCAAAAGGTATGACAACGTCGTAACTAATGGAAAACAGCTAAAACACGTCATCACATTCAAACAACGACTCCAAACACGTCATCACATCCAAACAACGAATTCAAACACGTCATCACATCCAGGTATTTGTTCGCAATACAGGCCATGTCATCATTTGTCATCAAATAACACGTTTGTGTCCCCATATCTTGTCATCACATTCATCCAGTGCTCTCATTCACCCTCCCCTCGTCATCACATATCCACTTATCACAATAATCCATTCAAGTGATAAGCAGAATACACTGTGTCATCCAATAACCTCGAGTTTTCACAAGGTCTCGAGTGTTTTTACCTTGACAGAGCGTTGGATTGCGGACTCAAGAGGTGGATTCACGACATGCAACTCCGTAGGCCGTACGAAGCTGTCATCGTCTTTCCAAGCTTCAACCGATCGTCCCTCACGTCGTCATCACTCCATCGCTTCAATCGCTTGCCGGAATCGCGTGTTTTGTGCGCCGAATCTCTGGATTTTCACTGGCCGCAATTGATGACGATGGGGTGCGGGAAGCTAGCTAGGGTTTGGGGGGAGGGAGCTCATTAAATGTGACGGTGGCAGGGGCGTAATTTGCAAGCTCCCTATAGGGGCAATTTCGCCATATCGCCTATAGGAGCTCATTAAATCTCCGCCCCGCCTATTTCCTCCAATTTTGCCCGCCCACCACCCACATACCCATTTTCGTCCTTAGAATAGCAAAATTTCTTACTGTAAATTGTGTGAGATTTTTAATTTGTAGAGAAATGGTCAGAGACCATTTCTTTTTTTTTGAGCAAGAGACCATTTCTACTCCAAGACTAAATTATGGAAAATAAGAATATGATCTTACTCACACATCCCCTTTATTAATATAATTTGTTCATTTTCTTTAATGGTTAAGAAATTTATCTCGTATTCTCCATTTTAGATGCTCTTAGAATATTAGAAGAGTGAGGTCAAAAGTAAAAACTTTTAGTGTAAATATATTGGACGAGATTGGATCAGATCGATTTTGGATTGGATCGGATTAGGAATTGACTTTTAATTTGTAAATTTGTGGACCGAGAACCGAATCGGATGTCACTCAATCCGGTCCAATACATCTAGACCTAGTCTAGATCAAATTATACTCATTTTCTCCGCGAACCAACTTTTGTGATAAGGTGCTCGATCGGATTCTTACCTTACATCATTTAAGTGTAAAATATTCGTAGTTTACACTTACTTCAACTCGATCTGATAGTACTTTATGCGGGTTAGTCTTGCATATCCATATATATGCACACGGTGATAGTTTTTATTTCAACATTTAGCAATTAATTGTAGTCGCATCATTAATGATACTAGAAAGCTTGCCCGTCCGATGGACGGACAATTTCTTTCACTGTATTTTTCTGTAAGGTGAAAATTATAATTTTCGTCATAATACAATTTTGTTCTAATTAATAAATTATGTAAGTATTTTGTATTGAATTGTCCAAAAAAATAGTAGATAAAATAAGTATAAAATATGAAATTATTTTATTTGATTTTATTAATTTCTTATGAGAATTATTTTGATAATATGGCTCTTCTATTACAATTAAGTTTTTTAGCCGAATGAACATGTGTAGGGATTACTCTTTCTAATTTTATAGACATTTTGGAGGAAATTTAAATCGAAAGAATATGGTTAGCTCTTTAGGCTTTACATTCTCGCTCAAAAAAGAAAAATGATAAGGCTTTGCATTCAAGTTACAATATTATAACATGATATATGTATGTAAAAAATAAGACCTAGTAGCATGCATTCATAATCAATTACAAACAAAAAAGCAAAACAAAAAAAAATATATAAAAACATGCATTTATTTGACAAAGAAAAGAAAAATAAGAGTTGTAGAGATAAATAATTCACCCAACACAAAAAAAAATATAAACAAGTAGAGAGAAGTCATTAATGTGACAAGAGGGGGAGAATTTTAAGTGTTGTATAGAAGATATAGATGATCAGATAATTCCGCGTGTGAATAAGATTCGTTAGGAGTTCCACATACTGTATTTGATAATTAAGGTGGTCTATATTAAGCCTAATTGACTTATATTACCTTAGATGTAATTTCTCTTGTATTATCAAGTTATAATTTTCTCGATTACATAATTTCAAAACGAGCTTTCAGCTGAATCATTTGAGTATGTAAATAGTTTAGTGTTTATGTATCAATTAACACCATATACGATATATAAAATAATGTATATGATAGAGCTCTTTCCATTCTTTGAATCTTTTCTAAGAGTGTTATTTAGTTATTTGAAATTGTGATAATTAACTAGCTTTGCAAGTGATACAAAAAAACATTATGCAGATTAAAGATATTGCACTTTACATTTGTATGGTTGTAAGAGCATGAAAATGAACTAACATACATATATACTAGAATATGATTTCCCTTTTTTATCAATTAAGTTAGGAGCGGTATAGCATGGCAAACGTGAGGTATTTTAATCAAGAAGATAAAAAGTAATGTTTCTTAAATCGATCACTAGAATACCATTAATTAAACTAGTAGTGGATAGTATAAGATCAAATTGCATGCACGTCACATGGAAATCTAGCTTATATTCTGTATGCTATATATTACTTCTTGACATGTTGCATGCAAGGTCGTCACAATCGGGATTTGTGGATCGGATCGTAGGGGATGGTAGGATCGGATCGTAGAATCGAATCGTTAGAATCTTTAGATCCTACATTATAACTAAAAAATACTGTATATGATAACCTAATATATTGTATATTTTCTTATATATAAAGTCTGAAATTTTATAAACGTTATTAATTTGATGAGTGAAAATATTTTAAGATGAATGAGGTTAATAATTTAATGGAAAAGAGACATAAACTCTGAGCTTAGTAATAAAATATAAATATAATAGTGATTGTTTGGGATCGCAAGAATCGTTTATAGGAGCGTTAGAATCGTTAGAGTCGTGTGTAAAATCAAAAGTTAAATTAGAATTTTATGGTAAATCATTTAAGATCCTAGTTTAATAAGATCCTACTTAGGATCGTGGATCGATTTATGACTTTTGGGTCGTAGAATCGTTGGAATCGTAGGATCGAGTCGGGATTCTGATAACATTGGTTGCATGTATACATATAGTCGGCCACGGACATAATGGTCCAGCCCACCCTAAAAAATTAGAAAAAAAAAATAGGGTAAATTAAATAATAATTTAATAAAAAATAAGGTAAATGTAGTAGTAAACTAGTTAAATTATTGTAATTTAGTTCACCTAAATTATTTTGATGATAATATATTAGCTCATCCTAAAATGAAATTCTGGATCCGTCCCTGCATATAGTACTTATAAATATTATTCGGATTATATGTATAGTTGATTGTCTAGTCAAACATATGTGAATATGATCAAAAAGTTAGATAAGTTAGTTTTTCAATTATATTATGTGTAGTGGCAAATTAAAAACCAAATTTAGTGGATTTTTTTTTCTTCCATCGATGATATGTATAAAAGTGGTTAGCCCCCCTGCCGATTTGGTCAAATAAAAGCACTTTTGATTAGTCGTATATTATAGTATGTCCAACATAGTCACTCTAGGTGATTTAACATAAACAAAAGATATAAAGTTGTTTAAGAAAACAAACACAAAAGATATAAAGTTATTATATGAAAGAGACTCTAAATTGACTCAACATACATACGTACATACACATACATGTATACATGTCTTAATTTTTCTTCATTTGTATATGGGATAACTTTTCTTCTTTTTGACCAAACTTTAGAGGGCACACAAGAAAGCTGCGAGCTGCAACAAAACACGCACAAAAATAAAGAAATCTCTGACCTTATTATATACTCCTTTTCATTTTGATCATGCAAAGTGTATAAAATATGATAGCTTTGAGTTACGTACACTTTGACCATAATCTGTGTATTGAGTTGATTAATGCATGATTGAGATTTACCCAAACATGAAGTACCTCATTGTTTATGTACGAGATTTCTTTTCTTGTATGAATTAATCCAAACTGAAGGCAATTAATATACATAATTTTGTTAGCTAGGAACTCGCATTATTTTGCTCTAACTTAAAAAGCATCCGATCCAGAGGCTATAGTGGAGACAAGTTAGATAGGATGGAGACGCGATTATGACTTTACTAAAAGCTTTGTTATTGTAGTTTATGCTAATTAAATCAATGTTTATGTTCCATCGTTTTTTATTTAGATCGAATTGCTCGGAGGAACGGATCGACTCTTCACGACTTCATCTCGATCTACCTTTGCTCTAAGATGGAATTAAGGGGTCCAATTTTCTTTGAATAAATTAAATGCTTAAGAGCATTTAGTGTCACGTTTTTGCTAAACCGATTATGGATCATAGCTCTTAGGATCAACAAACGTTAGAACTTGCAAGGAACAGTTCCTTGGACAGCGGAAAATCAAAGTAAGCAGGCAACTAAACAAGTATTGAAAGCCTCAAATTAAGCAGAAAAACAGTAAAAGGACACGTTTACTTAAAGAGGAACCTCTATTGGATCAACTAATCCAATAGAGTAAACATCTACCTCTCATGGAGGATTTTGAATGCCGTTCACTCATATTATTGATAGCAGTTGTACAATTCGTCAAGATACAGCCAAGCACAACCAGTTCCTAACGATTCACTAATCCTAGAACTATTGTCTCGCCTCTCTTCCCTAGAACATGTACCAACTCTCCTCAATAATACCCAGCAAAGACAAACCTCTCCTAGACGACCCTAGCTGGAATCGTCTCTCTCTCCTTCCTCAGTTGAGAATTCCTTCTCAACTACACAGTTCACCAGAGCAGATGAACTCAAACTATCAATCTCCTAGATCAACTCAGCCTTCTCTCTTCTCAGTTGTGGTTGTGAGTGTTTTTGTGTTTGAAGGCGTAAAGAAGAACATAAGCCTTTCATCCTCTATTTATAGGCTTCAGAGAAAGTCACTTTCACAAATCAGCCTCCTTGTTTGTGAAAGTATTTCTTGCTTTAATCGCACTGAATGCCAAGTGTCCTCTTTTCATTTTCATTTTAGCTAACTTGAAAAGACTCTATCCGGATCGCTGACATGGCACGGAAAGATGACATCACGGATAAGACGTCAGCCACGTGCTTTCTCCTTAGCTGTCATGCACTAGCGTTGAACTTTGAACATTTCCTGGCATGGGTATCCTTCCACGCATGGGTATACTTCCTGTCATTGTTTTTGAAATACTTTTTGAACAATTTAGCTCAAGATAGTTTGTCTATCATCAAAACTGAAGATGATATTGTTCCTAATGATGTTTCCATCAATTTGTCACAATATAATCTCCAAGGATAAAACATTGTTCCAGTGATATTTCTATCACTGTTCCAACAATAGCTTTGTTAGCTGGTATAATAAATGAACAAATATAATCAATAGATTAAGTTTCTAGGATACTACTCAAATGTCTCTGATTCGACTCTTATAAATAATACCCTCCACCGAAAAAATCAAATGAACAAGTACGGGCTTATATGCTTGTGTTGACCCGATGAGCGATCTTTTCCTTTGCCGAAAGATTGACTACGCACGTACGTATGCACATGCATGCATAAAGGTGAATGAATTGGAAGTGCCTTTTTCTTTCGCCTGTTTTCCCCACTAATTGATACGTAGGTGCTACGTTTGACTGAACGTACAAGACTTGCAAACATGAAAACTATCCACCACTTTCACCAACTAAAGACAGATGAATTTACTAATAAACTCTCATATATAGTGTAATGTTATAATATGACTCCATATATGAGTCAATATATCGAACCTTAACTTCACACTCGAACGGTATATATTATTTTGACCAAAGAATGTTGCATTACTAAGCATATAAAGAGCTTCTAATGACCTACAGATTGTGTTAGTTAAGTGTAATTAATAAAACTGTACGTTAAACAGTTAACAAAAGGGGTGGTGGCGCAGTTGGCTAGCGCGTAGGTCTCAGAGCAATAGAGTGATCCTGAGGTCCAGAGTTCGAGCCTCTATCACCCCATTAAAGCACTTTTTTTTTTCACATTTTTGTGCCTTGTTAAAGAATGGATCCGTGGGAAGAAACAGAGGTGGTTCAAGAAGGACCCAGCAGACCGAGCACAACTGGATCCGGGAGGCACCGACCCGCAGTCCTTCCCCACTGACGAGAGCGCGCGAGAGGTGGTCGCTGTTCGGTGGAGCCAACCTCATGCATATATATATAGCCCTCCTCTCTAAGAGCCACATCACCCGAGCTTTCACTCGAGCCAACATGGTTCGCTCCCGACATGGAGAGGGCGCGCCAGTTCAAGCCAACCAAAGACCCAACGCGGAAAGCCGAAGCCATGTCCCTCGTGCCCCCGCTCGGGTTACAAGCCCACGTTAATGAGCTCGGTAATTAGTAATATTCATATATATATCCCATAGGCGTTATAAGGAGATTCTTTGTTTTGAAATTTTTGGACGTGGGAGAGATAAATGTTTTGTATCAACAAACTCAAGCTCTTGTGATCGATGGTTGGTTCAAGTAAGTGGTTTAGAAGCAATCATTAACTAGGACTCTAAGCTCAATCAAGCAATGTGCACATAATGATTAACGAGCTAGGGGACCATAATGAAGTCATGGTTGATTTGTTCAAATTCGAGAGTCGCCTTCATACCTTGTCCAATCTGTAGGGGGCATAAATCAAGAAAACTTTCGAGCATAGCCAAGCTTTAAGACAATAAAGCAGCTAAACAAGTCATTACTTAAGCTTTGATCATTTTTGACAATGGTGCAAACCCAGACATTTCCAAACCTGAGTATTACCCAACCCAGTTTTTCATAGCCCGAAAATAATCAAAGAGCTTGTTCTATGTAAGTAAACCTAAGTTCTAATAATTCTAGGTTCTTTCTTATCCATCTCTAGTGTGGTAGAAGAAAGCTGATTTTTTAGGAAGATGAATGCAACAGCCCATCTCAGTGATCCAAGTTGTTAATCTTTCCGGCATGGGCGATGCATCGAGCTATCTTGACTCTTTCAGGGACTAGTTAGGCCTGAAAAGCAACTCATTCAATTCCATGCCATCTTCATAATTCATATCAAAAGGTTAAGCAAGCACATAACTAGAGTAAGGTCAAGGAGCTAGCCAACTCACTTCATGCTTCAGGACACGTCGGTTTCGACATCCTTGTTGATGCATTCCAATAGATTAGATGCTGTGTTTGAGTTAGACGAAATCCTTATGTCGTGCATTTTCTGAACCAGCTCCTTCACTCTTGCACTTTCCTTCTCATGTGCAAAGCCGCGTATCAATGTAGTGTATGTCGCGACATCAGGGGAGCAACCCTTGGCTTCCATTTCGACGAAAAAATTGAACGCATCCTCCACCATCCCAGCTTTACAATATCCTTTTATCAATGCATTATAAGAGTCCACATCACACTCGTAACCACAGCTTTCCATCAAAGATATCACATTACTTGCAGTTTGCTCTATACTTCCTTTCTTCCCAAGATTGTTCATTACAACTTTGAATGTCACGGCATCCGGTGAAGTACCATCTCTAATCATGTTCTCCAGCATTTTGTTTGCCTCCTCCGCATTTCCAGAACGGTAAAACCCATCAATTAAAATGGTATAGCTTATAACATCGGGAGAAATCCTACTACTTTGCATGTGCAGAAAAAGCATTTTAGCCTTGTGCATTTCTCCTTCCTTGCACAATCCATCCATCAAAGCATTATATACACATTCATCTGGAGAAACACCAGCAGCTAGCATTTCCAAGAAGAGCTTCTGAGCCTTGCCTGTATTCCCTTGCTTACATAGTCCATCTATCAGACAGGAGTATACACAGCTATTTGGAGATACACCACTATCCTGCATTTCCAGGAAAAGCTCTTCGGCCTTATCTAAATGCCCTTCTTTACACAATCCATCAATCATTGTAGCATAAGTCACTTTACTTGGACTGCAAGAACCATTGACGCCCATCTTTTTCATGTCTCTGAATAAACTCATAGCGTCTCCAGCTTTCCGCGCAACAAAAAGGCCCTTTAACAAGGCTGTTATAGTCACATTGTCTGCTAAAATCCCCCTAGAGCTCATGTCTTTGTACAGCCTCAGTGCGGTTTCGATCTTCCCAATTTTGCAGTACCCATCCATTATTATAGTATATGTAACAGTGGTAGGGAGCCTGCGTTTTGAGATCATCTTCTCCAAGACCCCCATTGCTTCTTCAACCTTACCTTTCTTGCATAGTAGATCTATCACAGTGTTATAAGTCACCGTATTCGGAAGAACCCCATGAACTATCATTTCTTTAAGTAACGACTCGGCATCTTCTTCCATCCCCGAACGACACAACCCGTCAATCAAACAGCTGTAAGAAACAACATTCGGAGAAAACCTTACACCCTTTCCTTGAGCATCCACCACAGGCCACACAATAGTAGCACCATCAATCAGAGTATAAGAAACTGTGCTTGGCCTACATCCCTGTATAGCAGCAACAACCTTACCATGCACCATCATTCGGTGCAACTCGAGGGCTGTGGTGACATTCCCAGTCTTACACAAGCCATCGATTATAGTATTGTAAGTAACTATATTAGGAGCGCATCCCAGTCGAAGCATCTTTGAAAGCAAACCAACGGCTTCACCCACCTTCTCCTCCAAAGACAACCCCTTAACCAATGAAGTGAAAGTCTTGGTATTCGGGCGATATCCATACTTTAAAATGACACCAAAAGCAGAGTACCCAGCATTCCCTGATCTCATACTAGAATAGCAATTTAGCAACACATTCAAGATAAAGAGATTCGGGCCTGATCCAAGAGCACCAGAAACATTAAGCCTCTTGTAGAAGGATATTGCGACAGAGAAATGCTTGGACCTAACTAGACCACCCAAGAGCGTGGTGAAACACGACAATGGGAGCGTAGGCCTCATATAAAGCATCTCTTTGAAGAAGTGATGGGCTTCTCTAACGTCGATGTTGCCCGACTTACAGTCAATGTCGAGGAATCTGCCGAGTGCGCTCCTTGTTGTAGCATTACCAATTGAAGACAGCTTTTCTGATTTACCTCTCACAGACATTGTTTGTGTTGAAAATTAAACAGAAAGAAGTTAGTTATAAAACTCTCATTATAGGCTGTTGTTAAGTTTATGACACTTATTGTTGTCTCATACTGGTATAAAAAGATGTATGAACTATGTAAAGTTTAGGACGGAAGTATTGTCCCGATCTGGACAAAGGTACGGTTCCAGATCGTTGGTGATCACACAAGCTGAAGAGTAAATTCGTGTGTAGTTGGTTTGTAAAAGAGATCGTCGGTGACGGCACACGTATGAATGGAACTTACGTGTGTTGAAAGTACAACTTCTCTGTATTGTGCTCAGATCAAATCTGTGTTGATGGAATTTCTGGTTTAGAATTTTCAACAACATGCCGGTATAAAGCCCAAAACTCCCAAGAATTGGTCAAATCAAGGCACACGATGCTCCCCAACAACTCAAGTTCACTGCAATTACTGCAAATTAAAGCTTAATATATATTATGTGTGAATGAAGTTCCAATCTTTGACAAATCTAAAGAGGGTAAAAAAAACGAATGGACGCGAGTAAACATGCAAACATGACCGAGTCAGTAAATGAGAGTTGGTGGTGATGCTAGCTTGTTGCTATTCTTGAATGTTAATCACGTGTCATTGTGTGTTATATCATTATGAATTTATGATATTATTCTTGTTAGTCAAAATCAGATTTCCTGATTTCCAAATATGTAGCAACTGATTCTGAAAGGTTTTCAATGACTAGGTTTCAAGGTTGCGCGCCCACTCAATTCTGATTTCAGGGCTCAGTTTTGCTTGGATCGATCACGTAATTTCCAGAATGCAACCAGTTGCACCCAGATCAAACAATCCCTGCAAGTGCAAAACTTTTGCTTGAATGGTGTAGGGATGTTACAATGATCCATGTGTTTTCATAATTGTCATTTGTTTGTAGTGTCCCCTTATCCAAAACAGTTTTCCCGTTGTACTCCAATGTTTTGGATGGATCTTCTCAATTTGTTTGTAAGATTGTTTGAGCATATTAGATTTGTTTGAAAGTCAGGCGCGGTTCATTTTATTTTTTTTTGATAAAGGAAAGAATTAGGCTAGCTCCTATACAACAAGAGACTATCCTATGGCATCCAGACGGATGAGATCCCTATGGACCGGATCAGAACTGAGCGAGCAAGTCTGCACAAGACGGAATGAGGCCGCAATATGATCAACAACAGAGTTGGCTTCCCTGAAGACATGACGGATACCCCAACTCTGAAAATTACTGACCAAAAGCTGAATGTCCGCCCGAATGAGTTCCACTTCCCACGGATAGCTCCAATCCCCCAACACTGCATTAACCACCTGCAGGTTGTCACCTTCAATCACCAGACGGGGAATGCCACGCCGAGTAGCTTCAAGAATCCCCTGCCGAAGCGTAAGAGCTTCGGAGAACACCACGGAACGCTGCCCGAGGAAGCCACCATCATAAGCAACAGTGTCACCTGCGCAGAGTCCCTAATAATAAAACCAAACGAGGCCACTCCAGAGGAGTTTACGGCACCATCAAAATTAAGTTTATAAAAATTACAAGGGGGTTTAGTCCATCTCGCAATCCCCTTTTTGCCGGATTGGGAGGCAGTTTTCACGCCCACATTTTTTGCCTCTTTCTCGGATTGTTTTGAAGCCAACGCTCTTTTCCAATCAGCCATTTGCTTACAAGCAAATTCCATTGTTTCCTTTGGGTTTAAGTGAGGCTGGACAGTCCCCTCAAAGGTGTTTGTGTTCCTGAGATACCAAATGCACCACCAGAGATTGAACATGGATTCAATTTGGGTTGTGTTGAGTCTAGCTCGCAGCTCATTAACAAAATCCAATGGGGACGGATTTTGAGAGTCAAGTAATCCCACCATTCGCCCCAATGAAGGGTTAAGAGCACCGAGAGCATGGCGCGCATGGCAACATTTGATAAAAAGATGAAATGCATCTTCATTTTGTGAAGTACAGAAACCACATCCTTGTGGTACTGCGATATGATTTGCAGCCAATCTGGACTTGGTAGGCAATCCATTACGACAGAGCTTCTATATGAAGTTTCTCTGCTTCGGAGGGATGTTTAAGTTCCATATCCATTTGAGATCGACTCTAGGACTTGTTTTGTTGTCTTGGATCCATTTCATTGTTGCATTAGTTGAATACCATCCATTCTTACTTGCTTTCCAATATACTCGGTCTGTTAAATTATTAACTAGTAAAACTATCTTGGTGATCTCATCAACACCGCCAGGATTTAGAACTTGTCTTAGTTTATGCAAATCCCAGGTTTTATCAGCTCGTATATATGAGCACACAAGTTCTTCCTCGTTTATCACATGGCTAGCTTCCGCTTTGGGTTTAATGTTGAGATCAGGAATCTAATTGTCCTTCCAGAACCGGATGGACTTCCCATCCCCAACTTGCCACATAAGGCCCGACAAGAAAAGATCCTTTAAGCTCATAAGTTTGGACCATTGCCATGAGGTGTTTTGTTGCTTGCTGTAATTCCAAAGGTTTTTTGTTCTAAGGTATTTTTCCTTAACAATTTTGACCCATATGTTCCCCGGGTCAGCTATTATTTTCCATAATAATTTCATTTGTAATGCTTGGTTCATCTCCTCTGCTTTAGCAATACCAAGTCCACCGTGGTGAGTAGGCCTGGTCAGGCGCGGTTCATAGTTTTTGTAGACCCGTTTTATAATTATTAAAATGTCATAATAAAAAATAAAATATTTAATTAAAATTAAAATGTATATTTTTAAAATAAGAGTGCAAAGTTCATATGGATTGTAAAAAAAAATCATTAAATTACAAGTAATAAAATTAAACATGGACATTAAAAAATTGTGAGACCCTATTATTTTCGATGTCTTGGCCACCCCTGTTGAAAGTATGATTGGTTGCTGCTCCATAGAACTAGTTCTTTGTGTGAAAGCCTATAGAACACTATATTAGTGATCGATGTACATATAAAATATTTCAATATCAAGATCACTTGATCGAGCATGCACTCTAACTAAGGAAACACAAGACTTTCTACAAAGCCACCAGCCATACACATGTTTCCGGCCTTAAGAGTAACACCACCCCAACCAATTGCAATAGGGTCAACTAAGGCCAACTCCCACTTAGTAGTTTGAGCTACAAGAAGAATCTTGTTGTTTACTTCCAATTCCATAACGTCATAAACTGTACCTATATTGAGAATGAGAGCGGCAAAGGTAAAGGTAATGTTGAACATGTTAACCCATGAGCCATCTTCTTGCCTCGTGTAAAGCTCGACCATGTCGTAAGTGTTCCTATACAGAAGTGAAAGGCTTCCGTTGTGGTTCCTGAGACGCAGAGCAGAACAGAGTTGTACAGACGGCGGCCCCTCTACGCTATCAAAGCTTTCGCGCTCAAAGTCAAACGATATCACTACAGCCTTATTCCGGTAGACGCCCCTCCAATAAGCCACTTTTCCCATCACTAGACCCGGATCATCACCATAGAGCAGGCACTTGGCTATGCTCTTAAACTTGGCTCTAGAGATCTCGCTCCAGTCACCGGTTGATGACGAGTAAACGGCTCCATACATGTCGTGGTGCTCGTACTCTCCAAAAGGGTGCACCCACTTCACAGCTACTATTTTGAAGTGTTTCGTTAGAGGGTCAATCCAGAAGGCGGAGTAAGTCCAACCACAGTAGGAGTCAGGATACAGAGCTGACCTATAGCCGTGCATGTCTTTAGGAGTTGGGACATGCAGCCGCCTCCGCGTCCAAGGGTTCCAAAGAATGATGCCACTTGTCATGCAATAGGTCTCGTAGAAGCAGACGACTCCGTGGAGAGTGCCCACCAGCCAAAACTCTCGACCGAGCCACTCTTCGAACGAGTCGCGAGGCAGGGTGTCGTGCAGACCGACGGCTCGGGGATCGAGAAGATAGAACGTCGAAGAATCTCGATCACACACCGCGGCAAAAGTCTTGGGCTTCTGGAGAGCCAGGTGATGGAGCACCAAGTATGGTGAGTCGATGAGTTGTTTCCACCGTTTACACACGCATCGAAGTCTCAGTAACGATCTCACCGGTAAACGCTTGAGAATGCCATGCACAATTTCATCCGGAATGTACTCCGACATTGCCGTTTATATATGTGATGAGCTAGGCTGTAGAAATCAGAACAACGCAATACGTTCTTCTAGCTTGTACAATCAATTGATCAAATATTATTAAGATCAATCGAGTGTTGTCTCCTCTCCTTAACTATATAGAGAATTGCAATATGCTTACGCTCCAAGTAACCCGTAGAACTAGATCTATTCATTATCCTAACCCTAAGATATACGAATATTATACGAAACAAACTAATAGTATGTATCTTACAATATTAGATAGATCTTTTTGTTTAGATAGATATTGTGCATGTAACTAGGGTTATGGGTTATGCACTAGCTAGGCATAATTCATTCACGTAATTAATAATCTCCCTTTTTTTTGGTGAAAATTAATAATCTCTCTATCTATACTATGTCGACTTTGTATATGAGTAAATCGAACTCTAACCTCACACTGGAATTGTACATGCTATTTTTTTTATTTTTTTTGACCAAAATACCAGCTGGAATGTTGCATTACTAAGCAAAGAAAGAGCTCCTAATGAGCATGTGTTAAGCATTTATAATATGATTATTAGGAATGAGAAAGACTCATGTAAGAATGAGTCTTACGGTAGGAAATAGGAATGATTGTGTGCCGTGGATTAAACCCGAACTGTACGGTTAGGATTTTGTTTCATTTTATTATTATCTTTCCTCCACTTTGGTATCCTGCGTGATTGCGTCCTCTCAATTCTTTTCCTCTTCTGCGTTCATCATCTACTTCTCCCTCTTCAAGGCTAAGGATCCGCGGATCGCCGTCAACACCGTCCAGATCCCGTCGTTCACGGTCGCCAACGGCACCGCCAGCCTCACCTTCTCCGAGTACGTCTCCGTCCGGAACCCTAACCGTGCCGTCTTCTCCCCGATCTACGACGTTCTGGTTTTTTCCAGATCTGAAGTTTTGGACTCTGATCTGGCGTTGATTGTGTGCTCAATCCGGTCGATTTGCTCTTCTTCCTCATCTCCTCCTTGGCCGCACAGGATGTGGAGCCTCCCGTCGGACCGGATCTAGTCCCTGACGACGCTCAATCCGAAATCCAGATATGAGACAGGGCGACGACGAAGCCAGATTTAGTGCGACCTCCACATTCGGTTTTAGGAGCTTCTCCGAGAAGCCATTGACGAGCAGAGAAGATGAATTACGTGCAGAGGCTCTGAACGGCGGCGAAGATCGTACGGGAAAGCGATTTCGGTAAATACTTGTCAAGAAAGATCTCATGTTCTCTTATTTTTTAATCTGTGATGCTGAGATTTTGATTTAGTTCATCCGGATGTGGATTTTTCCAACATTGAGCTTCATTTAGTACAATCGATATTGAGCTTCATTTGCTTTCCTAACTTCTATTCGATGTTTAGTTCATATATTTTGTGGATCTAGTTTTTTGCTGTAGGAATGTGTTGACTAATTATGTGATTTTGTTTAATAATCAGATGCTTTCCCTTCTTTCAACGTGCCTATTATCCTTACATTCCAATTTTGCTTGATGATTGCATTATGTTGAAGGCCGTGAGAGATCGATAGATGTATTGCATCATGCATCTGTGGTAGCATGGATTTTGTGTCCGTATGATAATTCCATATATTTTTGGTAGCCTCATGCATCTGATGTATGTATTGCATCATGGATTTTCCATACTTAGTTGATTGTGATTAGCTATCAATAGCTAGTTTTGTTCATATTTGCTGAGATCAAATTTGTATTTTGTTGGTGTAGTTTGGAAGTGATCAAACTGAGCTGCTACATGTTGTTGTTGGTTTGTAGGTGTTTGCTCTCGGTTTGATGGCTAGTTTTGGATGATTTTCTGAAGTGGATATGTACAAATTGGACATGAGAAGCTCTTGGTTTATAATTGTCATCTTCTTCCCTAGGATGTGTCATAAATGGTTTCGATCACTATAAATATGGATGAACAATTTTACAATAAAGATGAACAAATTGACCATAGAGGTGAATAAATAGGCAATAGAGTTGAACATATATGAATGAACAAATTGACCATAGAGTTGCACAAATTTGACCATTGAGTTGCACAAATATTGATGAATAAATTGACCATAGAATTCAACACATTGACAATAGAGTTTAACAAATATGAATGAACAAATTGACCATTGAGTTGCACAAATTTGACCATTGAATTGCACAAATATTGACGAACAAATTGACCATAGAATTCAACACATTGGCAATAGAGTTGAACAAATATGAATAAACAAATTGACCATTGAGTTGCACAAACTTGACCATTGAGTTGCACGAACTGGCCATTGAGTTACACAAATAGAATTCAACACATTGACAATAGAGTTGAACAAATATGAATGAACAACATTGGGCAATTGAGTTGCACAAACGTGACCATTGAGTTGCACAAACGTGACCATTGAGTTGCACAAACTTGACTATTGAGTTGCACAAACAGAATTCAACGCATTGGCAATAGAGTTGAACAAATATGAATGAACAACATTGGGCAATTGAGTTGCACAAACGTGACCATTGAGTTGCACAAATAGAATTCAACACATTGGCAATAGAGTTGAACAAATATGAATGAACAACATTGGGCAATTGAGTTGCACAAACGTGACCATTGAGTTGTACAAATAGAATTCAACACATTGGCAATAGAGTTGAACAAATATGAAAGAACAACATTGGGCAATTGAGTTGCACAAACGTGACCATTGAGTTGCACAAACGAAAAAAAATCCAAAAAAACGGAAAAAAACGCGAATAATACGCGAATAATACGCGTATTATACGCGAATTATTCGCCCGTGTGTAAACTGGGCTGTTTTTCTCCCGCGTGATCAACGGCCGAGATTCATTCCTATTTCCTACCATAATAATCATTCCTACCGGATCCGGACCCATTAGGAATAGTGAAAGTTAATCAACAAGAGGGGTGGTGGCGCAGTTGGCTAGCGCGTAGGTCTCATAGCAATAGAGTGATCCTGAGGTCGAGAGTTCGAGCCTCTCTCACCCCATAATGTTTTTTCGTATGTTTTAAACAATTGCTACATTTACTCATTATTTATGAAGTTTTACCGACTACTAGTTGTACCCGTCGTGGCGTCGTGCCTACTTACTCTCCACATTTTAAAATTATTTTTACTATAAATAGTATATTAATAAGTGAAAACATATAATATAGGGGAAATTACATTTAACCACCCCTTATTTTACATTTGTTGCATTTAACCACCCCTTATATTTTTTTTTGCATTTAACCACCCCTTATTTACAAATTGTTGTATTTAACCACCCTTTATATTTTTTCCTGCACTTAACCATCCCTTATTTACAAATAGTTGCACTTAACCACCCATAGTTTATATAAAAATATTTTTCCCTCTATTACATGTTCTGGTTGGTTCATTTCAGGTTGGTTCACTTCAGGTTCGTATGAATTTGGAATTACGTAGCTATTAATAGAATTAGTTTTATTTAATTATTATAATAAAGTAAAAATATTATTTATGTATCCATCTTAATAAGAAAGTATTTAGATTATTCAATTACGAAGGATATACTATTTTTACAAAACAGTGTTTCGGGTAGACCCATCAGATCTTGGGTTTCAAGTTTTATCCAATAAATGACCTAGGTCGGGTCTTTTTTTGACCCATTGATTTCAGATCGGGTCTCAACAAAAAAATTGTACAACGTTAGAGGAGTGTTAGGATTCAAAAATATTTTTTTAGTTGGGGTTGGGAGATACAATTCGAGAACCAACTATACAACTTTAGAAAAGTTTTAGGATCCGAAACTATTTTTTTCAGTTGAGAGATACTATATGAGCTTAATAATTCTTTTATTTTTATATAAAAAAAAACTAAAAATAAGGGCAAATATGTCATATATTTTTGAGAATACCATTTTTGTCAAATGGGTGGTTAAATGCAACTATTTACAAATAAGGGGTGGTTAAGTGTACAAAAAAATATAAAGGGTGGTTAAATGCAACAAGTGTAAAATAAGGGGTGGTTAAATGCAAATTTCCCTATAATATAATGAAAATTTTAGCATACAAAAATGTTATTTTTTTCTAGACAAAAGAGTTTATTTTTCAGATTCGTAGTACAACACGTATGAAATTATATAAATATAAGACATATACTAATTATAGAACAATTTAGTAAATAAAATTTAATTATTTTTTCATCCTTCAAAATTTGTCTCTAATGATTAATATATATTATTGTCTCTATTATCACAATTTTGAGACATTATAAGTGAATATAATATAAAATGAGACGTTTCAGTTGATTATTTTGGTTTGATCTTATTTTTTTTAATACCATAATTTATTAGTATGATATATAATTTATTTTGGCTCGAAAACGGTCGCGTTTTATAATATATATTGATTGATTCCTTACGAATGTTTGAAAAGTAGGACTCGATTAAATGTATAATAAACACGAGGCGGCTCGATTAAGATCAAAACCTTTATCTAATCTTTACGAATTCAATGTCATTCAATAGCGGTCTAGCTTCAGCCCAGCAGGTTCATGTTCAAGTGTTGGATCCACCTCAGCCCAGCAACACATGGCTTGCCGAGTAGGAGCTCCTAGGGTAGAGCACGCAACCAACCCCTGCTCCCATCAAGAAGTCGGATGCGCGATCGATCTTTTTGTTAACCACAGAGAACGCTATGTGCCTTCAGGGATGTAATTTCCCAAATTAAGCAACCATACCGAGTTAAAGAAGAAGCTCTCGATGGGTACGGATCAAGACCCCCCCTCCATGGGAGTCGTCATTGCCGGCCGAAGTGGATGTTCATAGTTCCTAGTATGCAAAACTATGATCAATAACCACGCGCATACTTATATTTGTTCTACTATAGGTTGAGATAGGTCGGCATGTCTCAACCTAACTCTGGCCGGTTACCCATATAAGCAAATAAATATACGGGGAAAGCTATAAAGAAAAAAGGTTTCTAGGGCAGTACTTAAAGGTTTTCGGTTAAGCCTCTAAGGTTATTGTCTTCGGTTCGGCTCTCATGGACAGTAGTATCCTTGACCGAAAAAAAGGTTATTGGTTCAAGAGAGCATAGACCACCAGGATCACTCAAGGCCACACTTGTCCCAACATCTTAATGCCCCCACTTGGGTTACAAGCTCGCGTGATGACCGAGCTCGGCGGTCCATTAAGCCCTTCCAGATATTTTATAAACCCATAAATTGGTTTGTTACAATCCGATGTGGGAAGTGATAACTTCCCTTTTTACGTGTACACTTAATCCACCTTTTGATCCAAAACAAGCAGTCAGGACCTTCTACGAATAACGCATATATACCCTTTCTTTCTTTGGGTGTGATAAACATCAACTTTGTTCCCGATAGATATGATTGATAAAATATCTGTAAATGATCGATGATAACGGAATCTAGACTAAGATAATTCAATTGTTGGAATTGTTAGTTTCCATTATGTCCATTTATCCGGCCGGGTGGTGTTAGTTTTTTTGACCTCTTGATATTTGTTGACTATTGTATTATACGCCGTAAGGACTTACTATAAGCATTACTAATGGAAAGATTTAGTAAATCTTAAATTTTGGATTTTTTAATCTTTTTTTTGATAGATTTATTCTTTTTTTTTGAAGGGTCCTAATTTTTATATTTAGTAAGATTAGAGTGGACCTTAATTATACCACACAATAGAAAAAACCTTAATTATGCCACACAATAGAAAAAACCTTTTGTTTAATATATGGTAAACCTCTTTTGTTAGCAAAAAGTAATTGAGATTATGGAATGTACATACAAACAAATCTTTAGTCAATATTTTCTTTTAGACGGAAAAGCGGAAGCTATAAATAAACAAGAAACGGGCTAACACGCGATGAGGGAATAGCCCCACCCTCGGTATCGTCCAAAATAATGCAAAGAGAGTCCACATGTGGCTCAAATAACAAATGAAAACTGAAAGGAAAAGAATAAGCGAACATGGCAAGGGAGTCGTATTCGCGCGCTCCTGAAGACATGAACCACACGGATAGTCATCTTTAGTGAATGTTGTATGTCGTTGTACGTAATGATCAAGCTATCTAGCTATATGCGACAACGAATAAAGAACCTAATAAATTAGGTCGGCATACACTCAGAAGGTATGAGACCTATATACCGTTACATACTTGTAATATCTAATACTAAATCAACACATCACACGTGTCACACGAGACACGTATATAAATGTATGGAATTGATCTCGAATAACTTATGGCTTATCGATCAGAATCTCCCCCTTTATTGTTTGTGATAGAGAAGAACAAATCCCAAGTCCCCACTCCATATTCTCCGGAGTACGTTCTCTAGCTATATAAAGGGCCAACAACATGCCAACGACTAGCAACCAAATCAAGCTACAAATTAAATCAAGCTAGCTAGTTCAACTTCGATTGATCATCGCAACAATGGCGGCTCAACTTCAACAATGCAAGCAAATCATGAAGTCCCATAAGTGTCCCTCTCCTATCAGGACTGATCAAGACCTTTGGAAGATGCTTCATACCGGAATCCTTCTCGACAATATCGTATGCGATTAACCGGTTTCGTAATCTTATTGATTAGCTTCATAATATGATGCAAACGTACATGTTACAAACAATTAACTAACTAACTATTCTTAACTATAGTATTACTCGCTTGACAACCAAGCTCGTATGTGTGCCAAGTTGTATCCCAAAGCACTCACAATCACTTGGAGTTCCAACCCGGAATACTGGAAATACGCTCAAGAGAAGATTCCGTAAGTAAACTAGCCTCGTGTAAAATTTATCGGGTTATTCCTCCTATCGTCAATTGTTTTTTCTAAGATGAAAACCTCGTTGAGTTTATATGTTAGACCTAACGCCCCATGTTAATTACATCGATCCATCATACATCGTAGAGACACCCACTACACTGTGGGCATAGCTCATCTCGTCAACGTGGGTTGGTTAGATGTGAAGGGCGACTTCAACACGAGGAAGCTATCGCAAGGGACCGAGTACGAGATCCTATTCGACATCGAGCTCACCCCTCGCGCACAAGGATGGGACCGCCCCGTCACGTTTGAGTACAAGAGCCCGACCCGGTCAGGGAGGTTCCAGCGGAATCTGAGCGGTATGGTTGGACAGGGTCGACGTCAAATATCGATTGGCAAGTTCGTGAACTCGTCGTGCGTGTCGTCTTGCATCGCACCTTTGAGCTTCCATATGTTCGAGCACGGGGAGCAGTGGAAGAACGGGCTCATCATGCGAGGTGTCATCATAAGGCCGGTTTAATTAATTTGTTGCCTTGGAACTAATTTGCTTATCCTCACGTGTGTGTGTGTGTGTGTGAGATAAATAAGACAAGGTTCAGTATGTTTTTTGCCCTTGTGGAATCACATATATGCAACCCAGTCCATGTGTGTCTGAGTACAAGGCATGGGTTTGAGGTTGTTTCCTTTGTACTATACTCTGTGTTCGATCTATAATAATATATGTAAATCATTAGCTTGGGAAAAACACAAATATGTATTTCAAAAACATACAAATACATTTAAAATATTAAATGTGAAAAAATGTCTAATTAAACTGTTTGAAAGGAAATTTTTTCGAAACTGGGCACTTTTCAACTTTTAATTCTGAAAATAGGCTCGGTAAAATTTTTATTCCGGATATAGGCACTTCCAGGCTTGGAGACGCTGGCCCAGCCAGCGTCTCTCGCCTTTTTCTGGCACCGGACAAAGACGCTGGCCCAGCCAGCGTCTTTGCCAGAAACACGCTGGCCCATCCAGCGTGTTTACTTAAGAGACGCTGGTTGGGCCAGCGTCTCTCTTATTTTTTTTTTAATTTTGTATTATTTGTTTTTCAAAGTTTTAATATCAATTTTCATTTAAATTAAAATAATTAATTCAAATTATATGCCTAAATGATTTACAAGAATTTTGTATAATTTTTTTGTTGCGGTTTAAGGGAAAGACCGATATACTTACATATCTAATCAAAAGACGTTATCTCGTTCGATTATCTTCCTCATTATAAAAATTTAACTTGTGCATATCTTATATATATAAATTAGAGGTGTTAAACGGGTCGGGTGGATTCCTGTTCGGGTTCAGGTGGAGTGTGGGTTCGGGTCAAGTCGGATCGGATTTTGATAGGTTATTGTGTCGTTTCGGGTCGACCTAACAAGTCAAGAATTTTAACTTTTAATGATTATTAAAATAATATCATGATTATATAATAATATTCAAAATAAGTCTTATTATGTAAGTACATCTGTCGAACGAGATACCGTCTTTTGATTAGATATGTAAGTATATCGGTCTTTCCCTTAAACCGCAACAAAAAAATTATACAAAATTCTTTTAAATCATTTAGGCATATAATTTGAATTAATTATTTTAATTTTAATAAAAATTGATATTAAAACTTTGAAAAACAAATAATACAAAATTTTTTAAAAAAATAAGAGAGACGCTGGCCCAGCCAGCGTCTCTTAAGTAAACACGCTGGATGGGCCAGCGGGTTTCTGGCAAAGACGCTGGATGGGCCAGCGGGTTTCTGGCAAAGACGCTGGCTGGGCCAGCGTCTTTGTCCAGTGCCAGAAAAAGGCGAGAGACGTTGGCCCAGCTAGCGTCTCCGAGCCTGGAAGTGCCTATATCTGGAATAAAAAATTTACCGAGCCCATTTTCAGAATTAAAAGTCGAAAAGTGGCCAGTTTCGAAAAAATTTCTATAAACCTCAAGGGTTTGGTCTAGTGGAGCATGACAGGGCATCGGTCTGCCAAGTTGCAGGTTTAATCTCCCTTAGTCTCCTTGAGGTGAGACATATATGTTAACCTAAACATATTGTAATATCTTATTGTTTAGGTTGTTGAGTTAAAATAGCTTCTATTCAGTTACATATGTATCTAGAAGATGTACTAGGGTTTATTAATGGAGAGTGTATGTATTTTGTAATATCTTATTGTTTAACAATATATAAATCCCCTTGTAAGAGCTCTCTGAGCGATTGGGTCTTCCCTACCCTTGGATTGAGGCACCACCCCCTCACCCTAAATTTTGTTGAGCGAAAAAAAAAGTCTGAGGTTATATGTAACCGCTTCTTTGGATGCGATCGATAAAAAATGAGGTTTGTTTCCAATATGGATATGATCAAGGAATGAAATATCGGTAGCTGATGATAACGGAATAACCTTATATCAACTAATTTTAAAATATTTGTATTACTTTACGTCACTCTCAATCATTTAGATTCGTTATATATATATATATATATATATATATATATATATATCACCTTATCTTATATATATCACCTTATCTTAACTTGGCTTCACGTACACTTGAACCACCATCGTATGTGTGACATTGGAATGGATAAAAGGGGGATAAAAATGACAATACTCTTACCTATAGCACCGGCAATTGAAGTTCCGGGTGATTGGACCCATAATTGTTACCACTCTTAATATCTCTTTAAAACAAGTTGATTATCCACTCTTTATAGTGGTTGAAGGTTGATGATGGTGCTATGAAAGAACTCTTAAATGTTTGTGTAGAGCACTTGTTTTGCTGAAAAAGTATGTGCAGTTTTTGTTGTTCTTGTTTTGGCAGTTTTTCGTACATCTAAAATAAGTGTGATATTGAAAGTTTGAGACTTTTTGTTGAAATGTAGAAAATGAATCAAATGACACTTTTGGTTGGCATTTTTGAATTTGGACCACATATTGTCCGCCGATAGGAAATCATTTGTGTTTATTCAATTATGAAAAGACTGACAAAATTACAACCATTACAAGTGTGTGCATAATATATATATAATTCTATATATATATATAGAATTAGGATCTAGTAAAACATTCTCTTATAGTGATACGGGTGAATGAAGCATATGCGTTAGATTAATTAAAACAGACGGTCATGATTAATTAATAAAAGGTACAATATAACTATAACGGGTGAAGTTCACCAGAATATACCTCCACCTCCTATATACACGCTAATCAATCTCCATATCAAAAATTAAAATATTTATCTCTCCAATCAAATCTTATCCTTCTCCATATACGTACATATCACCGATCTCTTTTTCCCATTCCTATATATCTAATTTCTCTTCATGCCATTGTTGAGTTTATTAAAGAGTCTTCCAAGTCCATATTCATTGAGCCGATCGATTGTTAATTTCGCCGGTAACAACAGAGGTTCGGTTTTAAATTTATGTCTTTCTTTATCTATTTTAGCTAATTTTGTTCAAAATTCTTCATGATCATGATTGTTGTCAATTTCAATTTTATAAACCAAATTATGTGAATTGATCTTTCCACACGTGATCTTCATAAATCAATATTTTTCATAAGCGATTTTTTTTTTTCAAAATTCTTCATAATCGATCATGATCGTTGTCAATTTCTTTATAATACTAAGATCAATTCTATTGCAAGTTTTTTTTAAATAGTCATCTAAATTACAAAGTTTCAACTATTTTTCTATTTTGTACCATGCAACTTACATTTTCTATTTTGAATGTTCTTATTAATTATTTGAATATAGCATACTATGAAGTATAATTTGAATCAACGAGATAATAACCTGAATGTTGTTATGTATGTTTTGAATATATTATTGATTATGAATTTGTATTTTTTTGACTGAAATCTACGTAGTATAATTTGAATTTTCACACAATACACTTGAATGTCTTCATGAATTATGTGAATATCATAAGCTGAATTTTTAATTGAGTATCTTGAATATATTAATGAATGTTTTGAATCTATTGTTGTTTAGAATTTCTTATTATACTGTCTGAATTTGCTCAATACTTTAATGTGCTTGTTGATTAGCAATTTGTATTTTTCTGAATGAATTTTCTGTAGCGGAATTCGAATTTTACACAATACAATTGAATGTTCTTATGAATTATCTAAATATCATAATCTGAATTTTTAATTGAGTATCCTGAATATGTGTACACAATACATTTAATGTTTGTTTGATATTTGTTGAATATGCAATATATAATAAAATAATTTATAAACGATTGAATATGTATATTCAATGTGTGCATATTAGATGGACAAATGTGAATTGATACTCATTGTGCTCTAAGGCCATGAAT
This sequence comes from Polygonum maritimum, assembly GCA_963924305.1. NCBI lineage: Eukaryota > Viridiplantae > Streptophyta > Magnoliopsida > Caryophyllales > Polygonaceae > Polygonum > Polygonum maritimum. The sequence goes on from OZ002734.1 coordinate 33,193,839, forward strand.
ATGCATGTCAAACAATTGAATATATATCAATAAATACAAAATGTAATCTACCAAGCATTATAAGTGTATATTCAATATATATATATATATATATATATATACCAAGCATTATAAGTATATACACTAAAGGCCTAATGATTAATAAAGGGATACTCTAGCCTCTTTGTTTTAAAAGTCGTCAATATGGAGTGATGTCAAGGAGGCCGTAACTCATAGACTGATCGAGTGCTTGTTTGATCATTTGAACCACTTCATTCATTGAAGGTCTAAGGGATGGATCTTCTTGGATGCACCAGAGTCCAATCCTTAGGAACCTGTTAATACCATGTATGTTTGTCGATGTTTCATCGTCATCTCCCACCATTTCATTGACTCTCCCTCCATGATAACAATCATGGGCCCAATCAGCCAGTACCATCTCGTCCGAACGCAATCGAGAGATTACATCCCAATCTGAATTGGATCTTAGCCCCAAGAAAATCAATCGGTAGCGACCGAAGCTTCGTAGACGGCTCGCTCAATGTTTACGAAACTTTCAGTTAACTGTAGCTGAAGCAATCAGAGTGAAGTGTCAATCTCATTCGACCTAACAAGAAATGAATCACGCTCTCCGACCACTTGCAAAGAAAGAGCGTTCTCGATAATATCAACATTAACTGTATATATTTTTCTTATATGCTTTGATAAACGAATTTTTCTATCACGTACTGACGTGCCCTAAAGGCACAGGCTAATTAATAATGGAAAGATTACGTAGTATATATAATTATCTTTTTTTCCTTTAAAAAAAACTTAGTTAAGGAAACAACCATATAATATAGTTGAAAAAAGATTCGAAACCGTTCCAAAACATTGAAAAGACCAATATCACGACATCATAATCTATCTTGCTCCTAAAATTCGGTGGCGATCCAATGAGCGGAATGGCATTTGCCGGTGAACGAGAACCAACCTTCTTCATCAAGATCATCCTCCCATCAACTCTTCAAGACAACAAAATGGTAAACCTCAAAATCTTATACACTATCTTGTCAAGCTTTAATCAAAACCCTAAAAACGTCACCTTTTAATTAATCGTTATTGTGTAGAGGATTCCACGACAGTTTGGTCTAGAGTTTGGCAACGATCTTTCGTCGACGGCCACGCTCATTGTTCCTCCAGGAAAGAGCTGGGCTATTAGCTTGGTTTCCGAGGGAGCCGAAATCTGGCTTTGTGATGGATTGCACAAGCTCTTCGAGTTCTACTCGGTGTGTGTCGGGTTCTTGTTTGCTTTCGAGTTCCGAGGCGGTTCCGAGTTCGGAGTTCGTATATTCAATCTCACCGCTTGCGAGATTTTGTATCCTTTTGATGGCGACTCTCGGGAACGTTTATGGTCTAGTCAAGCTGGAGGTCGTCGGATTCGATTGCGATCCGACCATAGGTTAGATGATGATGATAAGGATGATGGTTATCCTCTCGATCAAGATAATGCAAGTGATGATGATGGCGTTGATGACGAAAATTGTGCTTCTGAGGGAGATGTTGATGCCAATTCTGGTTGATAGTTGATGTTTTTGATACATGACTTGTGTCTTGTTTGCATGTACACTAGGTTTATTCAGCTGAGTAATCCAGCTCCTCATCTTGTTTTCGTTTCCCAACCACCATTCACAAACTTCTCTCTGTCCAACACATTGGTTGAATCATGCATGAAATTTTGCCCTGATTAGAGAACATACGTTGCACCATTTAACTGAAGGAGGGACAAACAAACTTGTAAGGCTCTAAACCTTGTACGGAATAGTGTAAAACAGTCAAAGCTTCCACCGTTTAAAACGAATGACTTGCCTCAAAAGAGTTAATATATGCACAATTTCCGTAGCCAAATTTTGTAACTTACCCATCATTTATCATAGAGTATAAAACTTCAAATTGACATATGCTAGTATCTACCGACAGTAACAGTGGCAGATGAGGGTAAGAACTAACATTTTTTTTTAAATACCGAATATGAACCACCTGTTAATGAAAACTTCTTTTGCCGAGAATCAGCAGGAAAACAAAAATTGGCATATCATGCGGAATTTGGAAAACCTCGTGGTCGCCAAACACCCAGTGCTAGATGTCGAAGCTAGTCGCCAGAATTAATTCCGTAAAGGGCATTTTGAAAAACAAAAAATTTCCATATGGAAACTCTCAAAATCCAAAAGTTTTGAAAGACATTATCAAAAAGCTTATAAATCCATATGGAAATTGGGACGAATGGATTGGAATAGCAAATGAAATAGAGCAAAACAATAGTTCCTGTCCTTTCTTTAAAGCAGTTTTTGAGGAACTTAAAAAAAAAAACAAAAGAAAGTGTACGTAGAACTTTTGTTTTGATCTATTTGAGAGGGGGTGCGGCGGACCGCCGCCTGAAGATGACCCCAGGGCGGTATGGAATTTCGAAAACCTCGCGGGGCTGGGTGCTTTCAAAATCGGGATAGCCGCAGCATGGGACTCATGAGACCCATGCATCCATTTTGCAAATAACAAAAACTGATCGAAGCGCGCGAATGGGTCAGACGATCAATGTGATCCCCAAACCGCGCTATATGTTTTTGCATTTCGCTACAAAGGAACAAACTAAAAGAAGAAAATGCATAAGAAAAAACCCATATTGATTCACAAATAGGATGCCGCTTTTTTGTGATTTCATAATCTACATGGTATGATACCTTATAGCTTTCGAGTTACAAGCCATTTTCCCTGAGAAGGGAGTGGCTACCTTCTAGAGCTTCGACCAACCAAAGCAACCCATCGCCCGCCACCAGTGGAAGCAAGCTAGCCCCCTATGTTGGGGGAAGAGGGCATTTCCATCGCGAAGGATTCAATCCAGCCGCAGGTTCCCCTACGGCTAGCCTTTGAGAGGATTTTCCCTAAGATTTCTAAAGTACATTCAGAAGGAAACCAAACAGTCTATCTTACCCGGGTAAGAAGTCGTGATTACGGTTGTGCAATTAGATTAGACGGTTAGGCCGGGAACTATATGTTCATCTAGGGCAAACACATAGACCCAAAGAAAAAGAGAAAGAAAATGCTAGATTTGGGAGTGAAAGAAAATGCTAGATAAAAGAGAAGATTTGAAGAAAGAAAAATAGGTTGTTATACACTCTAAATCCATCCCTGGGAAAGAAAAAAACTGAGACTCTTTCAAGTTTCAACTGCTTTCGGGTCAATGGGCGGGCCAATCGGGTTTTCCTTAAACGTACTCTAATGCATCCATCTGTCACTCTCCAGATTCAGACACTGCTCTTTATCACTCCTCATTCCAGGTACTCTTCTTTCTTCTCTACCTGCTCTAGGGTTTTGCCTATGTTATGCCCAAATTCTAAGGGTTTGGTGTGTTCTTACTTCGTTTCCTTTACTGTTTTTCGTTTGAATTTGTTAAGACCGAGCTGTCGACTCATCATTCAAATACCTGATGGTTGTTGTTTTACTCTTTTTTCTTCTTTTTTTTGTGGGTATTGTTACGTGTGGAAATAAATTTGATTCTTAGCCAACTAGTCAATGTTGAGGGTTTAAAGCTGTAAAATTGAGAGAGGATCTGTAGATTGTAACTTAGCAACGACATCTCAGTTCCTTTATTTCCTGGAAATTGGGATTTCACCATGCCTGTATCTTGGCTTTAGAGCTCCAAAGTTAGAAGCTTTTTTATATATCTTGGTTATGTGTTGTCTTTATCATTTTGTGTTGAACTATTTCATGTGTTTGGTTTTTATGTTCAAGCGTTCAGTTATCAACTTGCTATCTTTATCTGTAGTCCTGTAGTTTAATTAATACTAAAGGCATTTTCATCTATATATGTGTGACAATTAGGAGCCTCTGAAACATTTCATTGACTAGATCCTTAGTTTAATTTTCTAGTTTATTGGTACAGATTCAGCTGAATATGTCTGCTTGACAAAGTTCCCAAGCTCTCACTGTCAAGTTCTTTGTCCCGACGTCGTTCCAATCCTCCTCCAAACCTCATTCGTCGCTGGTAAGGATCGCTCTCCCTCTCACCTCTATTTCTAGAGTTCGTTTAATTTTCCTGTACTTTTCTGTAACAGCAAAATGGTAGAGTATAAGCTAGGCTACAAAACTTCAGCGCGATAAAACAAAGTTAAAATCACAAACAAAAAAGGTCAGAGACATCTGATTTTGTTGATGTGGTCAAGGCTGAAAAGGTAAAGAAGCTCTACATCCCATGAATTAGGCATATTGTGTAGAGTAATCACATGCTATGGGAGTCTCGGTTTAAACAATGTATGTTTGGTGTGATCCTTCTGTGAATTGGTAGTTTGCGTATTTGTGACTTGTGAGTTTACTGCCATTCTCGTGTAGGGACTATCATGGAGCTTCATTGTCCCTGTGGAAAAGGGAAGCTAGTCAGGTCAATTACCAAGAACGGCTTAAACAAAAACCGTCCCTATTACAAATGCCCCGGTTCCGTAAGACTCCTCATCTGAAATCCTTAGAATGCTCTTTAATTACACCAAATCTTTCTAACAACTTCTACTCTCCAGAGATATGGAAATGTTGATGATTGTAAGTTCTACTCGTTCGAGGATGAGCTACAGCAGTGTCCGTGTGGAAGAGGCTTTTGCCGGACCAAGTTCAGAACAAAGGCAAAGTTCTGGTGCTGCCCTGTTCAGGTGTTACTAATAGTCTCTTCTAGTCATTCTGATATTCAGCTGTTTATGCTCATTTGTTTTGTGGGTTATCTTAAGGCCTTTGTGCACATGAACAGGCTGATGGCGCCTGCAAGTTTTGGATGCCCATCACCACGACAAGAACCTATGGACAACCCTCTACCAATGATCAGCCTTCTGCCGCAAATAACCCTGTGCCGGTCAACCACGAGCTTCAAAGGGTGAACGAAATGCTTGCCCGGTGTTTGGAGGTGGCTCAATCGAGCGCCGGGGCCTATGTTGACATCATCAAAAATCTTGCTAATGTTTGCATTGAGAAGAAAGGAGGCAATGGAGGAGAGTAGGATGTTTAGTGGTATGCTCTAATAAGTAGTAATGTTCAGTTGCTTGTGTTTGCTCTTTAAGTATTTTGCTACATTCGTCTGGTGATTTCCTAATGGCATGTTGTTCTAGTCTAGCTAGGCTAGTGTACGTTCTGCCCTGAGAACTCAACTTTTGGCTGTTTAACATCTGAATCATGTATACGATCAAGGTCACTTTTATTTACTATAAACCATTTGTGTGTGTACTATAAGGTGTTGCATATTTATTGTTTAATCACCAAACAAACCTTTCAGAAACTGAACAAAAGCCTAACAAACTAACTGATCTTAGAAGGATTAGAAGCTAGAGATCTCCTCAAAAACAGGAAGTCGTCTGGGCCTCGAAGGGGCCCAATTTTCATCAAATGGGCCGGGCCCATCAAAGAGGTCCATATCAAACTTGAGGCCCACAAGGCTAGACATCACGTGCGGCTGCTCACGTGACTCCCCCAACTCTTGCAACAACTCCTGTGCCCGGGTCCTTGACTTGGGATCATCCGAACCCGGGAGCCTGCCTTGCACCACTTCTTCCAGGATCGATCTCGACTCGTCGTCCCGAGCCTGCTTCATCAAGGAAAGGGCCAAGTTGCATGCCTTATTCGAGTCCGGGTCGATCATCTGCGCCTTCCGATAGACCACCTCGGCCGCAATGTAGCTCTTCTTCTGCATGTAGGCCCAGCCCAAGTTCCCCTATATTGGTAAAACATGGTATTGTTGTAAACTACAATGACAAATGTGACAAAATGGTAATGTAAAGTATGCTATACAACCATTATGGTCCATTTGAATCAGGGGTTATAGTGTACATTATCTTGCATTATAATGCACAAGCGAATGCAACTTAAGATACGCGGTCCAAATGGACCCGTTAAATCTTCGTGCTTGGGAAGATTGGGCACGAAAACTTACGAGAATCCGAGAGGTTTCTTGCGTGATGGAAACCTGAAACTTCTTGCCATGGGACCGAGCCGTCCTAGTTAGCTTCCCATTGAAAGCTTGTCCTTGGTATATCATTCTCAGCTTCTGCCTTAAAAGCTCTATTTGTTCATCTACCATCCCACATTTCTACACCACATATCCAACTCAATCATGTACAAGATACTTGAAAAGCTAAAAGCTATGTATGTATTATGTATCAGTATGCGTACCTTGTACAAGTCGATAAGCAAGTTGTCGATAGATTGTTGGGCTTGCTTGGAGCAGAGGGAGCGGAAGGACTTGATGGCTTGGATGGCTTCCTCGGTTCGATCCAGTTGCTTCATCACGACGGCCATGTCCTTGAGAGCGCTGTCTACTCTGTCGCCGGAGTTTATCGCCTTCCAAAACCAAACAATGGCTGCCTCTGGATCCTTATGCACCAACTGCATTCAACCAAAATTGTCTCTACATTATGAGTTTTATTTTTCAGAAATGACTTGCAAAACTTATGGGAACATATGCGATTTGTTAAATAATAAGCTACTTATCATACACAATGCCAATGTCACGTTCATGTTCCACGGAGGGCTCCCATAATTTTGGGATTAGGGTTTTGGTTTGGCTGGATTTTGCTGGTTACTAATTACACAGGATCAAAGAAGAGCAAAATATAGGTTGGCCACTAAAATTCTAGTTGCGGAAAATATATTCACCTTCAAATATAGCTAGATGTGATAAATAAATAGCAAGAATTTTTGTAAGGTGGGAAATGTATAGCTTCAACTATAGTATGGATTGCGATTATTGTTAGATAGGGGATTTTTGTATTGTCATTTTTTGATCCAATGATTAATTGATGTAACTTAGCGTATCGTACGCACCCACTTCTAATCAACTATATATATATATACAATTTATTAGGATAATTTAGCGATAACACAATTACTAGCCTAATAAAAATTACACCCACATGTCTACTTATAAAGTTTTATCTAATTTCATATTTTAGGGTAATTATTTTGAATGACCCCATTTTTACCCTGAATCCTACGATTGCGGAATTTCCCGGATAAAATTATTAGGCTTGAAAACATACATTAATCCATCAAATTCAGCATACTAAACCTTAAGCAAAAAAAGGGTAATTAAAATTTGGTACCTGAGCTTGTTTGGCACGAACATAAGGGCCATCTCCAGATGGAACCTTGTGGATCACATGGAAAATCTCCTTCTCCTTGGACGACGACGAAGAAGAAGAAGAAGAAGAAGGGTTTCTTAGAGAAATAGTGCTCTCCATTTTCTCTTAATTAGCTAGCTAGCTAGATTAATATGTATGTTCTTCTCTCGATCTCTATTTGTTGTGTTTAAGGCTTTATAAAGAATAAAGAAGGCTGAGTTCAGCAACTGTGTTATATGATCCAGAGGAAGTGGGATGAGAATGCACCTGGACTCTATTCTGACTATATACAATATTTTTTGTACGTGTGTTTGGAGATTGGGCATAAAGAATAAGTAAAGGCTAATCAGCCCAATTATTATACAAGTCTATAACGATCGATGCGATTATGGAATCATGATAAATAATTAATGTGGTGTGGTTGTCTTTTTATGTGTTTTCGTCGTGGATTCATACGTGTTAACTCCTCGTATAATCATCTCATTTATTTTATCTATCTAAGACTCTGTTTGGTTTCTGATTACGAAAATGCGGATAAAAATAAAATGAACTTAGTCTATGTTTACGTTGTGATACACTTACGAGATTTTCATCTTCATTTTAGGAAATATTATAAAATGGACTTGGAAACTTTTATCCATATTTATGATGTAAAATTGAGGTTTTAAATCGTCAAAATAATTCACCTCTTTTTCTAGACACATAAACATAAGAATCTCAATCCAAGACTAAAGAAAAATTGTTTGACTTTGGACACATATATAAGTGAGCTCGTGATTGAAAATAAAACCAGTTCTAACTTGTTTCTTCGTTTAAAAGGAAAACAAAAAACTCTACTCCGTATATAATTCCTAGACACTATTGTATGATATATGCTAAAAAATTCTCCATTAATCGATAGATATATAATTTATTGATTGATGATTATGTATTAGTATTATTTTTTATCATGTAGTAGTAGAATACTAGAATTTACTAATTGACATAATAAACATCAACCAAATAAAATCATTTCAACTATTTGAAATATAGAAAGTCACTTGTGATGTGACTTAACCGAGGATGTTTCAATGGAATTGAAGTGTTCCTAAAATTTGGCATTCTTTATTGTAAGTTCATTGGTCACCTTAGAGTTAGAATTTATGCATACAACATTCTTCACTTGTAGCAATATGTAACTTCATACAACTCCAAATATGAAAGTGGGTCAAATTGTACAATCCGGATCTTTCTACTCGGCTACTCCACGACCACGAGCATTGTGGTTGTACCAACTAATGCCCGTCTTCATTATTGGACTACTTGGCCACTTTTATTTGCCTAAAATTTAATCTTAAATATAAATCTATGATCTTCACAAAAGATCATAGTTTAGCTTTGTCAGTTCATATAGTTTGATAGATCATTTATGAATGAACATGAACATGAAGCTTTAGCCAACTTATGTTTTTTTTATACACGTACACAGACTTCTCAATTTTGTTTGAGAAACCTTGTATTGATGTACAACAAGATTGTGTGGGGGAGTGAATTTGGTATTGGAAATGAATTTAGACATGTTTATGCGTTTGGTTCAGAGCTAAGAGAGGTAGACTGCAGGGAAGGAAATCCACCGCTAAAATACAAGTAGCAAGATTAATCTGTGGCAAAATATGGCCTACATTCATAATACAACTAATTATTAGTATTATTGTATGAACAAATACTTGCAATGGATCCTTCTATATATACTCAATTTGTGTCATTAAAAGGGTATTCACTTTACATATACTGGGATTACAAACCAATAGGATTCTGAAGTCAGTTTGAGCCCTCAAGGGATGGATGAATTTACACTTAAAAAGGGAGAATGGGTAAAAACACGGACAAATTTGCAGACTAACATTACCATTTATCAAAGCATGGACAATGAAAAGTTGACATAGAAAAAAAAGATGATGTCAAAAGAATTATACATCAACAAAGGAATAAGATTCTTTCGCTCTTGGCTATATAGCAAAGTTCTGTTGAAAAACATAAGCATACTAAGGAAACATGACAAGCCTGCCCTTATCCTTCTTTTTTTTCTTCAAACCATGGTAAAAACAACACAGAACATGATAAACTTAAGCATCAACCAATCAAACTTACTTCTTTTTTTTTCCACAATACCATGCTTCTAATCCCAAACCAGTGTTTTTGTTTTATCTCCTTTTGTTCTTCAACATATTAACCCCCTTCCAACTTTCAAAGCCAAGGCAAATCAAGCAAAGCGAAACGGATAAAGGCAGCCCCATCAAACCTATTCTTGGTTGGAGTAGCCGCCCCTGGTGCGGCCTCCTCCTGCACGTCCACCACGTCCACGTCCTCCATATCCACGGCCTCCTCCTCGGCCACCACCATAGCCGCCACCATAGCCTCTGCCTCTTCCTCCACCACCATAACCATCATCACCACCACCATAGCCACCGTCTCCACCGCCATAGCCACCGTCTCCACCACCAAAGCTTCTGCCTCTGCCACCACCATAGCTCTTTCCCCTGCCACCACCACCGTAGCCTCCATCACCTCCACCATAGCCTTTGCCTCTGCCTCCACCTCCATAACCGCCGTCACCACCTCCATAACTGCCGTCACCACCTCCATAACCACCATCACCACCTCCATAACCACCACGTCCACCACCATATCCGCCATCACCGTAACCACCATCATAACCTCCATCACCACCACCATATCCACCACGTCCACCGCCATACCCTCCACGTCCACCACCTGTGACAAAAATTGCATTATGTCAGGAGTTGAACAATTTGGGCAAGACAGGAGAATGAAAAAGGTTAGTATTTTTCACACTATATAGCCAATGTACAGAATGTCAGATGTAAATCTAAACAATTATGCAGCCAATGTAATTGGCTCTGCGGGAGTGATTCTGAACTTCCAAGGTCCACGAGAATAAAATTATTGCCACATAATTATAAATGCCTACAAACAGAGACTCACCGTAGCCTCGGCTTCTGCCTCGCCCACCACCCCTTCCCCAGTTTGAATATCCACCATTGGAATACCCAGCATTATCTGTACCAAAGCAAATATATTCAACAAGGAAGCTAGTGGCTAATACAAGGAAAACAGGCAGCAAACTTCTATATAAGGGTCTAATAATTACAACTGGATACCTTGATATTGGTATGATCCATATCCACCACCCCTGTTGCCCCATCCTCTGCCTCTGCCTCTCCCTCTACCACGACCACGCCCTCGACCATATGAATCCCCTAAAGCAAAACATTTAAGTTAAGATGTTACAAATACTCTAGTTCCACATTAATCATAAGCCAAACATCTCACCATCATTGACAGCATTGTATTGCCCTCGAGGTTGCCTAGGGTAAGGTTGTTGCTGCTGATACTGCTGCTTTGACTGATCCACAATAGCTGGAGCTTGGTACCTAAATGTCAAAAATAGTTTAGGACAATGAAAATGAGACTGAGATGTAGGGATACACACATCTTCATATTGGTTACAATGATAGTTATGACACATTTTAAGCTGGCCAATGCAAAGATTAGATAAAGGTTTCCTATGAAGTAACCAATATGGGTGCTCCATATTGGTTACAATGATAGTTAATATAACTTCTTACTTTCAAGCACATACGCTAACAAAAAACTAAAATGATCATTAGCATACCCAGGGGAGTTCTGGTTGAGCTCTGTCGATGAGAGGGTGATTGATATCATTGAAACTTGGCGAGTTGTCTCCAAGCTGAAGAATAAGGCAGGTTACTGTTAAAGTATATCTCATATGCTCAATTTCAGAGAAATACATTAGACCAGATTCATCAGAACTTACGGTACAAGGCCCTCTTCAATGGGTTCCCAAACATCAGTTATGCTCACAGAGCTAATGACGATATCTTGGTGGAGCCCCGGGATTCTTTTCTGTTACGGTGAACAAACGAACTTTGTCAAAGGCATTTATTCGCAAAGAGGAAGACCTTGAGAAGATAACAGGGACCGTTATATTCATATCATATAACAAAAAATGTACCTTTATGATCTCAGCTATGGCTACTGTCTTGCTGATTGCCTGCCCCATTGCTTTCAACACAATCTCCTTTTCTTGTTTTTCCTAATAAAAGACGGAAGGGAATTATTATAAACCAAGATATGTCACTGAACTAGAATTGCCAAATCTTCAGCACAAACGAACAAAACCATCAACAAAGACATTTTGCATCATAACCACATCACAATGATTGACAGTTCACTCTAAAGACTAAAAGCAACCTTTTAAGCTCAAAATTCAAAGGGAAAGGAAAAAACATCTCTTCAGACTAAAAATACGCCCCATACCAACATTGTACTTGCCAATGTTTGTATTTCTATAATCAGCCATTGCTCCAAGACCATGACAAACTTAATATTTGCAACAAACATTCACAACTTGAATGAAATAGAAAAACAGGCATCCAAACCTGAGCCAAAACTGTTGAGCATAACATTACTTCAAACTGAATGACTATTAATACTCTACAGAATCCACATTCATCAGTCTAACTAAATTTCACAATGTGCAGAGAAATGCCAATTAACCACTCCCACTCCAAATACACAACAAAAAACACCAATCCACACTTCATGCAGGCCGTTTTCAAAGACACATAAATCAATTCAAACATCAGCCAAAAAAAACATGCAGATCAATTGCACTCGACACCACAATCGGAGAACAGTAACCACCAATCCTTTCTCGCACATTCACAACCATCAAAACACAATGACAGCAGAATCTCCACATTTCATCAAATCAACGGAAAACCAGAGACTCATCACAAAACGAGAGCAATCGAAACTATTCACAGCAATGAGTTAACGGATTTTCCAGAAATCGAACAGCGGAAAAGGTCAGAGAGCGAGGAAACTGTCTCCGGAAACCGAAAGAGAGGAAAAGTATGAAACTCTAGAGGGAGAGATTCACCTGCAGAAGACTCATGGCATAGTTGATGTAGTTTCTGACAACGCCCTGGCTAGTAACACGGATTTCGTTCTCGTTGATCGGAGTCTCCGGCTTGGGCTTCTCGACTCTCTGGTACCTGTCCATGGCTGCTCCACTGATTCGAGACCAGGAGAGAGACGGAGAGGAATGGTGGTGATGATTGAGATAGAAAACCCTAAAACCTTGTTTCCAATGGCCCTCTTAAACCTCACCCGAAAGCCCTAAATTTGCTGGAGGTAGGCGTTCTGTTCTTCTTATAGATATATTTTAGGGATTTTTTTCTATTTTCTTTGAGAGAGAATACGTGGGATGGAGGATTTCAGGATTTGACTTGACCGCGTGGCGGGCACGTAGGATTGGTTTGGGCCTTATGGCCCAATTTCTTCAAATTGGACTTTTAGGCCCATAACAACTAATGTGTTTTCGGATTACGTCCTTTTTCTTTTCTTTCTGCTTTTTAAAATAAATAAATAAAAGTAGCTAGTACAAGCTAAAAAAAAATTCTACAAGAGGAAGTACAAGCTTAAACTAGTACAGCCTAACTAGACTATAGCAAAAGTACAAGCCTAACCGCATGCTTGTTACTTCGTTTAAAAAAGTAGATGCAATTCGAGTTAATACAAATAATAATACGTAGAAGTTGTAAACGTTTGAACAAGCTCATCCGATTATGGTATATATATACAGTTATTACAATTATGGATTTTTTCCTAAGGTTCAAATATAATTAAGGATTTTTGTTACATGTGTTATAATGCTTATGTTATTAGGGCGGATTATATGTTAACTGTATCTATATTACCTATCTATACTACCTATAGTATAAAGCGGAGACAATGTCTTCACAAAAACTTGCGTCACGTGTCATTTCAATAATAATATATTCAATCGGGCCCTCCTTTATACAAATTAGGTAGTTAGAATCTCATATAATCTTATCCCGTAAAAATTGATTAAAATTTACCAAAAATTATGAATTATCCCGAAAATTATAAACTACTGTATCACTTACCCAGAATAATTTATAATCTTCCCATAAATATTATTATTTAATAAAATGTCATATACATCATAAAGTAATTTTTAAACAAATCAACTTATTTATATTATGAGTTGATTTACTATTGATAAAAAACATAGTCATAATATATACGAAGATAAATATATGATCCTATCATCTTAACATGATCACTGACATTACATATCTATATTAAATTGGATTTATAATGACATTACCGGTACACGGTACGGGGGTTAAACTAGTTTTTGGTTTTAAGAAGGGGAATGAATGAGTGCCATTTGATCAAGAATCAAGGTCCAACATAAGATGGATTATCATACAAGAAATATCTCAAAAGTACAAAAATGGGTATAAAGCAGAGACACCCTTCATAAGCTAAATTAATTAGACTAATTAAAATCGGTAAACACTTGCATGTTAGGGGTCCTTAATGTACAAGACCCACTGGCCAATCACAAACGTGACGAATGATCCAATCATCATACAATCATTTAGTACATCTGAGACATTAATTACTTAATTAACGCTTGATACATTAATTTCAAAACCACCTTCCTTCAAAGCTCTAGCACCACAACTGTGAGAAACAAATGCATTTACACATAAGTCAGCTCAAGAAGACCAGATCAAATAATGTCTATTATAGGTAAATTGTGTTCGTAAGAAAAAGAAGGAAGAACAAATGATCAAGGCCAGGAGCTCACATTCGTCGTCGGTGGTGATCCAGTTTCCCTTCCTAGGATCAGTCTCAAAGCGCTCAGATCTTCCAACATTCGTCGTCAACGGTGGCATAGACGACGCTGAGATGGCGGTTGACGTGGTTGAGCAACTCTCCACATCCCATCTAAAGCTTATTTTTGGAGACTCACTTGTAAATCCACCATCAACACTATTCAATCCCTTAAGGTGTCCCTTGTTCCTAAAATACATAACCTATATATATGACCAAAACAAACCTCATATCAATTGGTGCACTTGTGCATATTAACATCACAAAAAAGTACTCATAAGTCATAAGTCAAAGTTACCTTTCTTCCAAGGAATTTTCCACCCTTTTGAGCCTTGGCAGCTGCAGCCCATCTCATAAGGTCCTTCATCCTAGACAAGGCCTTGGCTTTCCGGGTGATTGGATCAGACGAATCGCCATGATTACCCTCCTTCGGTGATGATCTTGCTGATGAAGACTTCACGTTCGTTTCGATTATTGGCAACACTTTGCTCCCAGCATGATGTGTTATTGTTGTAGTTGTTATTGGTGATGACGACAACGCTGTTGTTGTTGTTGTTGCTGGTGAAGAAGAGGCTACTTGATCAGCTGATGCTGATTTGCCATGGCGGATGCTCGTGAGCCCTCGGATTATATCATCCTTCTTCATCTTCATTGAGTTTTTGAGTATGGTGTTCTCAAAAAGAGAGAGCTTTTTCTGAAGAGTTTGCAAAATGCTCACTTGCAATAGAATGGCTTTTATACTAAGTTGGCTGATAAAGGAAAAAAGGGGTGCTCAATGTAGTGAGTTTTGATGCTTAATTATTTGGTCAAAATGGGTAAGGAGAATGGAGATCTAAATGTGCTGTCTGTATGCACAAGATTCCTGTGAAAATGTTGGGTCCTTGGAAAAGGCAAGAACAAGACAAATTTTACAAGGTTTTGTCTGAGTGGAAATCTGTAAGAAAAATGTATGGTGGAGGAGACAACCAAAGGCTGGTTGGCTTATGATTCTCCAAATAATTAATTAAGAGTAGGATATGTTTATTATATTAGCTAACCATGTGGATGAAGTTTCATGGGGAGATCTTGGAGGGTTATTAATTCGGTGGGTGATCGAGATTAAGGACTTCATTTTTGGAAGTATTAATGCAAATTGTTTTGGAATTGGTGGCAATATTGTAAACCATATACTGATATACGGTAGGGGTCAAGTTTTAAATTTTTGTGGTTTGTTTAGTTAGTATGAAGCTATCTCTATTGGAATTTGAGTGGCCATGCATTCAATTTGTCAGTGTGTTAATTTGCCTTCTTGGTAAAGGGAAGGAATGTTTGGTTCTCTGTCAAGTTTGTAAGCTTTCCATTGAGCTATATGAGCACAACTTATATAGTATAATTACAGAAACAAATTAAGAAACTTGCCTGTATTGTGTCATACACTCATACCACAAGGTAACAAAGGTTTGCATCCATGGATCTTTCACTTCTTTGTGAGAGGTTGCAATTTTTGAAGAAAGTTGGCCACATGTAACAAATCCATATGACTAACTCAATGTAGTCTTTTTTTTTTGTCGAAGGAGAGGCGGCATTCTCCGGGTTTTACCCTTTTATTAATATGAAAAAATCAGCTAAGTAGTATCCATCGGGGGATAGCTCGGCCCCTTACAACTAAGGACAATAAAAGTAAAACACCCTCCGGCGGGTCAAGCAATACATCAAAACCTAAGCTAAACGAAAGAGCAAAAGAAGCTAAGAAGTCCGCCACATAATTGGCCTCTCTATAAATATGCCGGAATTGGATGGACCAATCCCTTCGCAGGAAGCCCTGGCATTGCGCTACTAGGCTAAAAAGGGGGTGATAACGCTCCACAGGCTTACTAACTCAATGTAGTCTTGTTAATCAGTTAATGTATGGTTGTAAAAGGGGTTAAAATAACTCTCTCTTACCTTAAACATGTTTAGAGGGTGTTTTCTAAAGACAATAAAAAAAAATTGATGGACGAAATGCAAAGAAGCCAAACTAGGAGATACCCTTTCCTATACAATATGTTTTTTTTGTTTACACTGTATATGAGAGTCGGAATGGTGATTTCTGAATACTATCTTAAAATGATTAACCGTTTTGCTAGATGGCCGAAGACTTATACTACATGTTGTAATTCATGACATTTACAAGTGACATATTGATCAATATTAATTCGTGCATAAGTACACATTTTTCTAGTATGAATAAGTACTAATTATTAATTTCTCCAAACTGAATGAGTACTTCTAATTGTTTATACCGAACACGAACGCGTATTTATAAGATACTACTATACGGAATTCGCACCAAGAAAGTCTAAATCCATTAATTTTGGTATCCTTACAATAATTCACTCAATTCCTAGCTAAAAATTAAAGCTGTCTTGGTCCTTGAATGTTTACGCAACGTACAGAAATAAAATATGTATCATATGGGGAAATTATTGGATGAGCATGTGGAAGAAATACAAGATATTTGAAGGCCAATTGAGGAGGTGGGCAAATGAGCCATAGATTTATCAATTTAGGCTCACAATCACATGGGGGGGACTCAAATCATTCAAACCAAAATTTGTGTTATACAAATATAAAAAGGAGAGAAAGAGGAAGAGATCTTGATTCATTGCTTTGCTGGGTTTTTTGCATTGCATGCATGAGCTTCTCTGACCATTACCTTACATTACATTAGGGTTTGTTTTTTCCTTTTTTTTTTATAAATCTGAGGAGGGTGACGTGGCGTAATCAGGACGGTCAAAGACAACAGATGAGAGGGAATCAAGGATGTTGTCGCCTTAGATGAAGAGAATTTGAGGAACATGACCCATTTATATGTATAAAATTATAATGATGGAGGTTGGGAACAAAGGATGGTGAAAGCTTGACAGAGATCCAAATTAATCATGCAGCCACCTTAAAAGTTGAGCATTGTGGATGCCAAATCGAAAACATGAAATGAGCTTGAGATGATCTCTTATAAAGTGGGCTTTTAAGTGCTATCCTTGTGTTAATTAAAATGATGGTGTTCCAATAAGCCAAGTCATTGTGTTTCAATCATTGCTCAGCTCAAATCATTTCTTTCATTGCTTGCTTTTGATGATCACTTATCCGGGACCTATTTGCTCCGAGGTTAACCACAATTTTCTCAATACGAGATTACAGATTCGACCAAGGTGTCCCTCAATCCATACGGATCGAAGATTAGTTCTTATTTGAGATTTGAGGTATTTGATCCTTATTCGAGATTCGTGACTAATGGTGTCCCTCAATCCATACGCGGATCGAAGACTAGTCCTCATTCGAGATTCGAGGTCTTTGATCCTTATTTGAGATTCGTGACTATCCCTTGGCCCTACGGAATTTTAGCATCTTACACACATGGAAATCAAACACTAGACTTTCCACAATACAAGAACACTAGACTTTCCACACAAAAAAGATCATCCCATTTCACATGAGCACACAAGACCATATAACCTTGCACCAACTCATTGGCTACAAAATTGTCAATTTGTTTATTCCAACATGGAACCAACTCTCTTTAAAAAAACACACTATACAAGTAAAGATCACTCAAGGAAGAAGCCAATGAATGGGACAATAGTAATCAATGCCAATAATAAGCATTTTAGAACAAACTAGTTTAACCCCCGTACCATGTACGGGTAACGTGGTTATAAATCCAATTTAATATACATATATGCAATGTCAATGTTCACGCTAAAATTATAGGATCATATATATTTATCTTCATATTGTGATTAGTGTTTTTTACCAATTGTAAATCAACTCAAAATATAAATAAGTTGGATTTGTTTAAAAATTACTTTACAATAAATATCACGTTTTACTATATAATAATACTTACCAGAAGATTATAACTAATTCTTGATAAGTGATAATTCATAATTTTCGGGATAATTCTTATTTTTTGGTAAATTTTTAGCAATTTTTGACGGGATAAGATTATATAAGATTCTAACTACCTAATTTGTATAAAGGAGGGCCCGACTGATTATTTTATTACAGAAATGACACGTGGCGCAAATTTTTGTGAAGACATTGTCTCTGCTTTATACTATAGGTAGTATAGATTGGATCAGAGGATGTGAAGATTTGGAATGAAAGACTTATTCATCATGGTTTATGTACAATGTAAACGGAGTCTACAACATTGGTAATGAACAACACATGTAAACAAATGCTTCAAAGTGTGAATGGATTAAAACTGCTTAAAAGAAGTAGAATTTTAGAAAAAAACAACCACTTGGAAGAAAGAGGTGATAAATCTTGCACTTGTCACTTGTCAGTGCTTGCTCCTTCATGAATACCAGAAGAAGGACAAGACCTCCTAGTATCTTACTGCAAATGCCGTTCTGCAGCAGCAATTCTAAGACAATGTACCATAGAAATTCCAAATTTCAGCACAATGAATGTAAACAATAGATTTTGTAATAATGGGGGAAAACAAATCCTGGGTTAAACTTTTTACCAGTGCATTGGCAATACCAGTTCCTCACAGCTGATCCCTGCTAGACCTCGTCTGGGTCAAACGCCTTCTCTGCCTTCTACGAGAAGCGGAATTGTCATTACCGACGTTAATCACATTAACATCCTCATCATTATCTCCATCACTGTCGTATCTCATACGCAACAGATTCTCTCCCCAGAAATACCTTCGTCCATTTGGCCGCCTGTGCCTTGACCAGCCCGCCCCTCTTGACCGACCCCTTGACTCCATTGCCCCAAGCATCTGAAATGTCAGGAAAGCCGTCGCATTGCTACTTTCATTCTCTATTACATAGTCCCCAAACACAACAGCACCAGGAATTGCAGATTGAATTGCACTGACAATGTCACTGTACTCCCTCTGGTGCTCAAACCGTCTCCACGCCTGCTGCCTTGACTGGTCAACCTCGGCTGGCCTAACACAAGGGTGTTGGCTCCTGGCATGCTTTCTTAGCTCACTGTAGTTACCCACAAACGAACACGCCTCCCTGGAGCAACTCCGGGTCTTATTGTTCAGATAATCCCTGGCCTCGTCTATGACTTTCCAGCCTTGCACATCTCCCCTACATAGTGGGCATTTTAAGTCGTTCACTTTACCTCTGCTTGGATTCTGAGTAGCCATGGTTCCAAACACGCTGTCCTCTGAGGTATTGCTAGGAGGCTGTTGAGTCATCTGAGGGCTAGATGGTGAAGGGTTGGAATCCATATTGAGCTTTTTGTATCGGTCTAGACAATTTGAATGCCTGTAACTGGTGTCGCATATATATGGTCTACAGCCTTTGCCATGTGAGCTACACAGAAGCAGAACTGCATTGTGTGGGTGCTCCATGCAGATAGGACACAATGCTTCATCACACTCCTTGTGAAGTGCAGAAATATCGGGATCAGTTGATAAGCTTCGTTTCTTACCAGCCAGCATGTTGGATACAATTGATGCTGCTACTCAGAACACATTATTAGAAACAACATAAATCATAGTGAATATAAAAGAGAAGCAGGCAAATTAGACGTCCAACAATATATTCCTTAGGTTTCACCTCACTATCATGCAAAAAAAAAAAACAGACCTAACAATGGTCACCTGAAAGCCCTCATAATCCCCTACTAATTGCAAATCTAAGGATACTATGCATAAATCAATCTATATGGTTTTGACATAAAGGTTTATATACCAAGTAGAATTCTAACGTTTGTTTGTACAATCTACTGATATACCAAAGCTATTTCAAATCTTCCTTTGAAAAAATGGTTATTCAAGGCTTGGCCCTATCAGTTTTAGCACAACTGAGTCAAATTGTGACCACTGCAGTCTCGAGTCCATTGCAAAGCTGATTCACATAAGAAGAATCTTTGGCCTGACCTCGGACTCGGCTGCAAATTGAAGTATACAATGCCCAACTTGAAAATGCAATGTTCTGCAACTAAACCAGATGATATTGAACATCAAACATATCAAAGGATTCTATAATACAGTAAGAGGTTCTGGTCATCCCTCGGTGTTACAGCATGATCATATGGTTCTTGTGACTGTGCAACTATCTCTCAACAACCCGCTTTAAAGCTACAATTCTTAGACAATATCAAATCCAGGATGCCAGTTTTGTGGATGCACATTGAACATCAAACATATCAGGCGATAGCATTATCTGGTAGAAACTGCTATCTCCGCATGTATACATCAGAATAGCTAAAGCAACATTCTTCTCATTACAATTAAACCTGTAGCTTCCTCTTGCTGGAGATGAATGTAAATGTCATTTGGGATGTGAGCTGCCACTCCAATACCTTCATTACCTTGAATATATACACTTCACAGCGACTGACAAACATAAATCAGACAAAAAGTAGTTCCATATGTATTCTGATTTGCCCTGTCTCTTCCCTGAAAAAGCAATTTTGTTATGCTTCAAAACATAACTGTCAGCCATATATAGATATCACGAACTCTGTTAGCACCAATTTGACCCCACCGTGCAACAAAAGAATGCTTTCCTTGCACTAACCAAATGCTCTGACCAGTTACCACTGTACCGAGATCACAACATTTCCTTCTCAACTCCGTTACATGGACAAGCACCCGGTCCTTAAGTGATGGAAGAACTGCTGATGGATAGTAAAGCTGATACTTTTGGTTTACTACTAACTACTAAGCAAAAATCCTAGGTATATTTGTAGCTTGCCAGTCTTAGGTCTTTTCACACATTTTTTTAGATGCTTCTGACCATCTCAATTAGCCAATTCAGTTTCTTACTATCTCTTACGTTAATAATAACTAACATCATCAACACAAAGCAGCTTACTATGATTTTATAGCATAAAATTCCACTTAAAACATAACAGATGAAAAGCATGAAGATGAAATGTTCTTCATCCTAAACTCACCAGCAAAGATGTTTGTGTTGTTTTTTTCTCAGAACTTGAAGCTCTTGAAATTGCGCTCTTGATTAAAATTTTACGGCGTCTAAAATTGGAATCTTTTTTTGGTGCTACAAAGAAAATGAAAGCCAATCCACATGCAATACTCCAAAGTCCAAAGTCGAAAATATGCAGTAATCTACAATTCTTGATGACTTGATTTGAGAACTTATGCCTATGTCTTCCCAAGGGTCAATCAACTTCAAACCTGCAGCTAATACTGCAGAATAGAATCAGAGTCATTTAACATCAACAGAGGGTATCCATTTTACATTTGGAGAACTTATTATTGAAACAAACTCAATTAAGCAGATAGTGAGAGCTCAAGAACAGACAGATCAAACATGTAGGATTCACAACCAAACAGATCCATCTGATCTGAGCAACCTCCTATACTTGGAACATTTTTTAAATCTAAAACTCGTGGAAAATTGAATTGATATAACAAACATCAGCCTTAAGGGGCTTCTTTTTCAAAATCCAGATCAACAAGGAAATCAGCCAAAGTCATGAATTTATAATCAATTCAACCAGATTCAAGGATCAAAGTCAACTATCAGCTTTAAAATACAGAAACAAAGAAAGAGCACGAATTGGACGGGTAAGAGCAGAATCAGACAACTTAAGATCGAGCCCAAATGATCAGGGGGATTGAATCAACACGTAAACTAGACCAGAGACAACCAAAACCCTAACCCTAACTCCCCAATAAAGGGATTTCTTAAAGACCAAACCAGATATTCGATACACGCAACTCACAATCGACACGATCGATCAACAAAACAAAAAGGTTGAATCTTCAAAATGAAAACAGTAAATTCAAGGGCGGAAAAAAAAAAAAGGTGAGTTGATTACGATAACAATTGGGATCTCTTGTGTTGTTTTAGGGGTTTGCATCGATTGTTCCTTAGAAGATTGTCGGTCGTGGTTGGAATTTGTCCTCGGATCCTCGTGACTGAAAAGAGGGGAAGAAGAAAGAGATCAATCAACAAAATCCTATTTGCTTTTCTGGGGATTCTTCGATGGATTTCCTTGATAAGATGATGAAAGAGTAGGTGGTTTGCGTAAGAAATAAAAAGATAGCATGATACCATTCTTAAGGGCAATGACGACATTCTTAGAAATTGGGTAACCGCCTCTTGCAGAAGTGGCGGGTAAATCCGAGCCCATGATTACGGCCCAAGTTAATCGGAAATTGGCCCATAAAATAAGTCCAATTCAACTATGAGATTCTTCATGTTGAGTTTCAGGCGTGGAATATTACAAATCGTTGAGCATCAGATCAAAAACGAACCGAAGTTGAAATTCGAGAAATTGGTGAACCGAAAACCGATCCAAAAAATTCATGACTTCGGTTCAATTCAGTTGAAAAAATTGAACCAAGCCAAGAATTAGGCAAAACTAAACCAAAACCGAACCGAAACCGAAATCCTGAAGTTTATTGAACCGAGAGCCAAACTAAACTTCGTCAGTTTCAGTTCGGTTTGGTCTATGTTCGGTTTGGTCTAATTTTCAGTTCCGACCGAACCATGCTCAACCTTAGAATCTGTAGATAAATACTTACATCCAAGATTTTAGATTTACAATCGAAGTTTGTCCATTTTGCAATGAAACGAGGCTACAGTGCAAGCGATCAACCACAACCACACAATGATAGTGGGATGGTGTGTTCATGAAACATAAGGTTGAGCAACAAAAACTACCTTTAATCACAAATTCACAATACAGTAATTCCGGGGCACAGAATAAACTTCTGTTTGAGCTAAAGCTAAAGTGTGAAGAGCTTAAAAGCTTATTGATGGAGGATGAATAGTGCAAAATAGGAAAGCAAGCAGAAATTCTAGTAAAGCTGAGCGACAAAACTATTCACAGTCATCCCACCATCAACGCAAATGGTCTGACCAGTGACATAAGAGGCGGCCGGAAGGCAGAGGAATGCTACCATTGATGATACCTCTTCTGGATCAGCTACCCGTTTCAGAGGTGTCCGAGATATGACATGGTCCACAAACTTTTGGTCGCACAACAACTGAAAGACCCACATACAAGAACATTTAGATATTTGAACTTCAAAAACATGACAATACTATGCCGGGTTAAGGAAGCAAAAAATTGAGAAAATAAAAATTTGCCTTTTTTAGTGCAAAAGTGTGCTTTCACTATGTTCTCTGCAAGAAAGATTACTTTAAAGAGGCAAAAACAAGGATTTTCTTCAGTTTTTTTTAAGAAAGGAACATGGAAGTTCCTTAAAAAACATTTACATCCATACAGACGAGACGATGCAGATGAATGGAGTCATGGAGTCATCAGCAGTACTCTGGGAATAAGGGATCTTACATGTTCAACAAGTGAGGTTTTGGTGTACCAAGGTGCAACTGTGTTGGCCCTAATATTGTCTTTTGCCCACTCACAAGCTAGATTTTTCGTAAGTTGATTCATTGCAGCTGAAAGAGTAAGGTGAGTGATAGCATAAATAAACCAGGGTGGTGGTTAATGCACTAAAATCCGTTTTACACCTCATGTATTACCTTTACTAGCTGCATAAACGGATCCTGTACCAATACTCACGACACCTCCCACAGAGGATATGAAAATAACACTTCCAGACCCAGAATTCTTCAGAAGAGGGTGACTGAGCTGGCAGAGGTGATACGCGGACTCGAAGTTGGTTGACATAATTTTTGAAAAATCTTCAGCAGTGAAATCCACAGTTGCTTTCCTAAAGTTTGTCCCGGCATTATTTACCTGCAATAGCAAGTCGTATGAGGTACCCGTCTTAGACATTTGTAAGCCATGGAAGTTGACATTGAAAAGCTGCTAAGAGCTGAGAGTTACAACCAGTGTTTAAAATGGCATGGCGAGGGCCCATGGCGATGGCCCCCCCGGGTCGCCATGGCGTGCATCGATGCGATGCGAACGCATCATCGATGTTAAATGGAAAAGAACCAGTTTCAACTATAAAAACATAACTTAGTTCATTTATTGAACATTTAGAGTAGAAAAACAACATTTCAAAACAATAAATCAAGTTTTAATCAAACATACGAAAGTTCAAACATAAAAAAAGCAAAATCAAACTTTAAAAATAGGAAAGTAAGTTATAGGATGGACGGTTTAGGATGGTTTAGGAAAGTCAATCATCAAACTGGTCATCATAGTAGTCATTTTCGAGTATATCATCAATATCATCTTCATTCACTTCCGAGCCTGACTTGTAGGCTCCATCGCCTTCTTCCTCTTCTTCCTCTTCCTCTACTATCCTTATGGGTTGTGTTCACTAGGAAGATAACATACTAACGGAAAAGGATAGAATAAAAATGTACCAAAAAAAAGGCTGTCAATTCAAAAATAACAGGAAAAAACACCGATGCAACGCAATTACACCATGGCGCGCATCATCGCATTAGGCCGCATCTGCGCCATGGCATTGCATCATCTATGCCCAACCGCATCGGGTCACCATGGCGTTGGCCACCCCATGGCGTGCCATGGCGCGCATCAGCCATGCATTTTTAAACACTGGTTACAACACACAAGACCTCCTAATGTACTAATTTCATTAGAGGTAAGTATAGAATACCATACTGCAATAAGATGCCATTATCAGAAGAGCAAAGACTAAGAAACATGAATTTAACTGTTCCATTGAGGCTGAAGACCAAGGAGAAGAATCAGCACGTGCAGAAGAGAGACGGCAATAGACATTGGAGTAAGCACAATTATTGCACACGTTAAATGAATCTGATCTATATGCTTCTATTTGAATCATAATTTTTGAACTTGTATTACATCTTGACGAAACAAGACTTCCAAAGATCAGTATATGCTCCGAGTTACAAAAAACACATAAAGCTATTACATATAGATCTCTATGTTTAATACCCAGTGGATCAATCAAAAACTCTCCAAATAGCTTTGTAGGAACCAACCAGTCAGTCAGCTATACTGTTCAGTTCAAGATACATTATCAGCTCAATAGCTTATACAGATTGGGATCTTGCAAACCCAATTTCTCTATACAGTTGAATAGAAAATTATAACTTCTTAATATACAAAGCCATGCAAATTGTGTGGGATAACCAAATAGAGAAGAGAAATGAAAACAATTGAACCTTGTGGCATATGCTGTCTACAAAAGTACAGCAATCTAATAATGATGATGACTAAAGCTAAAAGTATATTCAAGATAAACTTCATCTTGTAGAAAAGCTAATTCTCAAACTAGCATCAGTTTCCAATAAATGGATGCATTACACTTCAATTCCTGAATTGACAGCGTTCTAAACCCTAGCATGCATCCCAAATTCCCAATTCAGAGTCACAGATTAAGCTTAAGACTTACAAGTATGTTGAGCTTGCCAGAGAAAACAGAAGAGACTTCCTCAATTAGCTTCTCCCGTTGATCACGAGAGGAGATATCACAAACGGATCCAGAGACGTTAAAGCCCTTGGCATGCCAATCCTTCAAACACTTGTTAAGCTCGTCTTCCTTCCTCGAACACAAATGGACCTTCGCCCCCAAACCAGCAAGCTCCTCCACCACGGCATGCCTGTTGCTCAAACAAAACCGATTCGAAAATGAAATCAGGAACGGATTTAAACCACAGAATTGAAAAGATAAGAGACAGAGAAAGCGAGAGACCCGATTCCTCGTGTGCCACCGGTGACCAGGGCGTTCTTCCCCGAGAGAGACCATCGGTTAGGGTTTCGGAAACTTCCTTCGGGAACAGAATCAGGAGTAGCCATTTCCGTGAATCGCTCTCTCAAGAGTTTTCTTGCAAGTTTGTTGAATGGATAAAACCAAAATATGTGTCCGTAGCTGCCTTTTCCGTGAAACTAGTTTGTTGATGGTTGACCACTTGACCAATAGTAGTATTATTGTTTAGGGAAATTCTTCTTGGTACCCCCGAGGTTTGGACTTTTCCTTTTGGTGTCCCATGAAATTTTTTTTTTCTTTTGGTGCCCCCGAGATTTACAAATAGTTCTTATCGTAACCAAAAGTTAACATTTACCACTTTTCCATCCAGAAAATACACATTTCTAAGCTAAACTAAAATCCAATTTATTTAACCCATTTAATATACCTAAATGAAAATTTAAAAAAACATTAAAGCGCAATTTCATTCAGAAAGACGAAACACGAAAACAAACGATGAAGAAGGAAGAACGCAAGGCAGCGGGAGACAGCGCCGACGGCGCGGTGAGCTTCAGGAGGTGACTGATGCAGGAAAACCGGATAGGGACCAAGTTAGGAGCCCGGAAAGCTCGAAGAACTCAGTCACGGATAGCTTAGGATCAGTAGAGGCTTAGAATTACCGATCGAAGAAGCTAAACGTAGATATGGTTTGATCGATTGAATGGAAAAGAGAGATTTCAGAGATAGAGAAGGATTGTAATTTCATTCATAATCTGAAAATAAGGCTTACAAGAGACTTATAAAGCTAGGGTTCCCAAAAGTACAAACCGGGTCTAATTAATAAAATAAGACATGAACCGGAAATAACTTTACTAGACCAAGATACGTAATATTTCCAACTTTTGCCCTGTAACAATACTCCCCGTTGGAAGAGATCCTTGTCCTCAAGGATCATCCATAACAATAGTAGTCCTGAACAAGAGCATAAATGTCATTCAAATTTGCCAATATCAAGTAACAACACATAGTCAAGGGCATGGAGCAAGCAAATTACTGCACTAGCACCAAATTCAGTCCACAATTCAGCAACTTAGCAAACTCCATTTGATGCCTTCAAATCCACTAGCAAAGTTAGCATAGCCAATAAAAATTTGCCATTTGTAAAGCTTGACTTTCCATATATATCATCCCTCTCAATGCATAGTTCACAAAATGCAATGGCTGTGCAAGTTTGGCTACAGACTGTTTTCTTTTGTGCTTGGGAATGGGCTAGAAGCAATCCAATTATTTGTAAGCCTAGCTGATAGCTTAGTACCAAATTCAGCATAAAAATCCACAAAAGCAACCATGGAGAAGTATCTCTCATACCAAGCTCAATTGAAAACCAACTCTTACTTCTTAATTCAACACCAATAAGAGTGCTCTGCTGCAGATTTCTATGTGTTTCTTTTAATGATCTCAGCTGAAACATACCTCCAAGATGACCATTCACATCAGCAAATTCAGCCCCTTCTTCATGAGCAAGACTTCCACCAAATATAGAAGAAATCTCAACTTCAATTTCCCACTCTTCATAGCCTGATTTATGCAAAGCCCCACCAGGATCAAAAATCAAGATTTCCAAGCTATTATTTGCCTCAGTCAATAAGATAAAAGCATCCAAGGAGCACCTCAGACCATAAGGAGTTTTAGTACGCTCATCAAACTTCGGTAGAGATATGCTAGCGAACTGAAACCTCCCAGGACAATGCTTAATGAGTTCCCTGAATAGTTGTCCTCTAGGATCAAAAGTGAACATAATCTGTCCAAGCTGTTGTAATAAGAACATGGAGAGTTTCTCATGCCTTGAGGGATTAAGGTCACCAAGCATAAACTCTTCTATTCCGGGATCAAAAGTGGCAATTTCAGCATTCTTTCTTTCATCAGTAAGAGCTCTCACGCCATAGCATAAATCAACACACATGTCATTTAACAAAGGAATGACACATGCAACATAAGCTGATTTTACTCCCATAACATCAAAGCATAAGATGAATGTAGAGCTTTCACAAGCAGTTGTATCACAGCTCAACAGATGCAAGATATCAATGTGAAATTTCTTAGCATGGCTATAATTCAAAGCAAGTGAACTGAACTGATTCGCACCAGGAGCAATAAGCCACAGATCACCATTCACTCTAAGAACATCTTTCTCATCTAGTGAATGAATAACGAGTGAAAATGCAAACCCTCCAGGATCAAATAGCATTGACTGAATGTTTACCTCAACAATTAATTCCTCAGGCTGTTGTAGTAGGAATTTGGAGAAATTCTCCTCCCTTGATAGATTAAGGTCAATGCTAGGTATATAGAAACCTCCTCCAGGGTCAAAGCTAAGCATCATGTCCTTCCCCTGATTTGTTCCAGAATCAAGTGCATCATCAGCTCTCACTACCAAACTGCCTTTGATCAGTTCAACCAACCCCTCCATTTTGGTGTTGCACGTTGACTTGGGCATTTCACCAAACACTTGGTGTGCAAAACAATCAGAGGTAACCTTCTCTACCTCCAGCTTCTCTACTTCAATGGGTTCTTCACTCTTCATCAAAACATCCACATATAACAGTTTTTTATCAACCAATAGTTCGTTTTCTTCAATCCTATCAAATTGCTCAGCCAACAAAGCTTTAGGTTGTCCGCCGGGATCAAAACTCATCTCCTCTAAAGCTTTCGAATCAATTTTGGGCACAAGCATTTTGTCGAGCACCTTGTAGGCAGTCAAGTGAGGAAGTTCCTTTGCAATACTAGACTCCAATGGGCTGAATTCCTCTTGCTCAACGTACTTGTGATGGCTATCTGACTTTGACATTTCATCAAGCAGTTGGTGGAAGACCACTTTTGAGAGTTCCTTTTCACCGTCAACCATTAGTCTTGTATCAATGGCTTCAACTGCGGCTGGCCTAAGGGGCTTAGGCGTTTCTTTGAACACTTCAGAGGCATAGTACGAGCATTCAGAAATCTCGAGGCTACCTGAGATCCAGCAAAGTAGCTTGTTGATCTCGTCAAACGACTCATGATCTTGGCTTTGCACGTCGTCGGGAACCCCGTCAAACAAATTCGTGATAGCTACAGCCCCATTTGAGCACTCGATCAGTTGAACGGAGGGTAGGTTGAAGTTACGGATGATGAAATTCTGCAAAGCAGGGATGGTACCAATTTTTTTCCGAATCTCCTTGAAGCTCTTTCCAACGCTGATGTAGATGGGTTCTTCGTCGGCCATGGCGGATTGTAACGAAGCAGGTCGGAGGCTCGAAGCTCTGATACCAATGATGCACGAAAACCGGATAGGGACCAAGTTAGGAGCCCGGAAAGCTCGAAGAACTCAGTCACGGATAGCTTAGGATCAATAGAGGCTTAGAATTACCGATCGAAGAAGCTAAACGTAGATATGTTTGATCGATTGAATGGAAAGGAGAGATTTCAGAGATAGAGAAGGATTGTAATTTCATTCATAATCTGAAAATAAGGCTTACAAGAGACTTATAAAGCTAGGGTTCCCAAAAGTACAAACCGGGTCTAATTAATAAAATAAGACATGAACCGGAAATAGCTTTACTAGACCAAGATACGTAATATTTCCAACTTTTGCCCTGTAACAGTGACGCCGGCGTGGCTGCGAACAACGACGACGAGAGCGAGCGAGCAGGGGCGACGACGAGCGAGCTGCGAAGAACGACGACGGGAGCGAGTTGCAGGTGCGACGACGGCGCGGCTGCGAAGAACGAAGGTGGAGGGCAGGCGAGCCTCTTGGACCGATTAGGGTTTCGCAATTTCCGCCCCCAATTCTCAGATTAGGCTCCTCAGCAGGCTCGGCTCCAAGCTCGCAACGACTTCATCAGAGATCGGCTCAGGAAGAAGTACGGCTACGGAGAAAAGATTGGGGAAAAGGAAACGCCCTAATTGAATCGATTGAAGAGGTTTTTAGGGCTAGGGTTTTCTGTTTCCGGCGAGATTGATTTGGTCTGGATGGATTGCCGATTTGAATGATGAATTCGTTCGCTATCGTTGGAGAAGGCTTCGTTTAGTTTGTTCCGTTGTTGGCGATTTCTCTCGAAAAAGGTTAAATCTTTGTTCCTGATGTGCTGAGTTATTGGAGTGGCAATCAAATTGCTGGTTATGTTAGTCAAAATCGTGTGTGATTTGGAATAAAATCTGTGTTTTGATATGTATCGTTTTGTATTGATCAACCTCCCAAGGCTTGATTGATTGATTTCTAGGGATTTGATGTACGTCGGTGAGATATAAAATGAGGTTGGGATATCAAATCAGTAATCTGGCTTGATTGGTTGAGATATGAAGCTCGCCGGACTGCCGGCGTTGTCTCCCGTTGTCGTTGTTTTTCGCAGCCGCCCTTTTTCCCTTCTTTGCTTGCGTTCTTCGGTCTTCGTCTTTTGTATTTCGTATCCAGATGAACGAAAGAAAGTGTTTTAATTAAAAAAATAATAATTTTCATTTAGGTAGATTAAATGGATTAAATAAATTGGATTTTAGGTTAACTTTTTTTTTTAACAGAAATGTGTATTTTTTGGATGGAAAAGTGGTAAATGTTAACTTTTGGTTACGGTAAGAACTATTTGTAAACCTCGGGAGCACCAAAAGGAAAAAAAAAAGTCATGGGACACCAAAAGGAAAAGTCCAAACCTTGGGGGTACCAAGAGGCGTTTCTTGGATGGCTCGGTTTGGCCCTTGGCATCACAACACGCGGTAAATAATGGAAGATATAAATTAAACCCTGTTGGAGCTAAACCCAGGTATGAACAACAATTTAAAAGCCAAGTGTTTACATAGAAAAGGAGCTAATCAAAGCTAAGTGTTTACAGCTTAAAAGCTTATGGACGAATGAGCACAACTCCAAAACAGGAAAGGAAACTGAATTTCTAGTCAATCCGAGGGACGAAACCGTTCACAGTCATTCCGCCATCAATGCAAATCGTCTGCCCGGTGACATAGGAAGCAGCAGGAAGGCAAAGGAATGCAACCATGGATGACACCTCTTCGGGCTCAGCTATCCTTTTCATAGGGGTTCGAGATATGACTTCGTCCCTGAACTTCTGATCAGACAGCACCTGAATTTAAACGGTTCAAGATACATTATCAGCTCATACACATCGGGATCTCGCAAACTGCAATTTGTATCTGTAGTTACGAACAGAAAGTTGGAAACTTGGACTTAACTTACAAACTCATTGAAATTGTGTGGAATTACAGTATGTATTAGCAGTAATGTATCTTCCAATTGAAGACCAGATATAGAACTAAAACGAAAACGGCTAACCCATATGGCATATGCTATCTACAAAGTTAAACAACTCTTCCGAGCAAACTAAGGCACACTTCTGCTTGTAGAGAGAAGCTAAAATCAGCAATATTCTAACACAGCATCAACCTCCACACCAAGAAATGAGCTGATGCAATCATCATAATCATAACTATATACTAAAGCGGAGGTTAGATTTAATATTTAGCCCGACATGTGGCACTTCCTTACTGGACCACGCCACCCATCTTTAATAAAATAATTCAATTAATTTGATTGGTTGAAATTTCATTGTCGACCCCACATTAAATTTCTTCTTATCTAGCAATTTTTTTTAAAAAAAATCTTTCTAATATATTGCTTAAAATAAAACTTATCTAATCACAACTAATTGATCAATTCTTATCCAATATACCGAATCTATCTAAATATTAGAAACATACCATAGGCTAATTAAAAAAATCCGGATGAATTGGTGCATATTGCACCAAATTGGTGCAATCATCACTCATCATTAAGATTTTAGCATATCCGATACATAACATATAAAATAACAATTATCAAATTCATGATAGTAAATTCGTATCAAATTCGTATTAATCTCGTACAAGGTATATGTTATGTATACCTTAATCCTTATACAAAAATTAAAATCTAACAATTTTATAATCGATTAAAAGAATATATATTAAGCAAAAATAGTGTATCGTTAAAATAAATCTCATAAGAAACAAACTAAATAAACCAATACAAGATATTATATCAAACTAATCTTTTGAATAGCTTTATATAAAATTTAAACTAAAATTTTAGTCAAATCAAATTCGTGCCTTCAAGGCACGGGCTTAATACTAGTTGATATTGATAGCCGAGAAATGAATGCATAAGACTTCAATTCCTGAATTGATAGGATTCTAAAACCCTAGCATTATCCCAACCATTAAGCCCCAATTAAGCTAAGAACCTACAAGTATGTGGAGCTTGCCAGAGAAAACAGAAAACACTTTCTCCATTAATTTCTCCCTTTGATCGTGACACGAGACATCGCAAACGGATCCAGAGACATCAAAGCCCTTGGCTTTCCACTCTTTCAAGCACTTGTTGAGTTCGTGTTCCTGCCTTGAACACAAATGGACCTTTGCCCCCAAATCGGCAAGCTCCTCCACCACCGCATGCCTGTTAGTTACTCAAAGCAATTCAACTCGAAATTGAAACGCAAACTTGTCACAGAATTGGAAAAAGGAGAAGAAAAAAAGTTTACAGAAATCGAAATACCCAATTCCTCGGGTTCCACCAGTGACAAGGGCGTTCTTCCCCACGAGAGACCATCGGTTGGGGTTTCTGAAACTTCCTTCCGGAGGTGTAGCCATTGCCGTTAAACGCTCTCTCCTCCTCTGTTGCCAGATCGGTGAGAGAAGAGAATGAAGATTTTGGGAAGAAATTGATTTCTCTCATTACTGAATTCTGAACGCCGAACAATTTTTCTTGATTTTCCCGCTTAAACAATAATAGCGGGGTATAGTTTGTCAGAAAAAAAAGTAGTGGTACTTTTTTAGAAAAGAAACATAAACAAGGGTGGTTTTATGAAAATTTCCCTTTCATGATTTCATCCGATTTTTTGGGTAGAAACAAGAGGTTATCAAAAGTTCGGGAATTTGGCGACAGAGCTCGCCGGCGAGAGAGAGAGAGAGGGGAAAGATGAGTTTGTTGCTGCGGACATTGACGAAGAAAGGCGAAGTAGATGCGATCATCAGAGACACCATTGATCAGGTTCTCGTCATCCGATTTGGCCGTGCTTCCGACTCCGTCTGTCTCCATCTAGACGACATCGTATGAACTCGCTCTCTTTCGCTCTTTCTCTGCAATTGATCAACTTTCACTTGCAAATCTGTAGAAAAGGAAGAAACTTGATGTAGTTAGATGAGATTCCTGCTGTTATTCGAACTTAATGATGCCCTTTAGCCTTGAATTGTTCGATCTCTGTGTAAATTTTCCGTTACCTATGCGAGAGAAGGTAGCTTTTATGAGTCGACCTTGCCCCTAGGTTGCGATTTCGTTCTACGTAATGAGATTTCGTTCGTATAAGGTATTGGTGGCTTCGGAGTTGATAGCATCGTTTAGTTCTGTAGAATCCAACTCAAATGTGAAATTACCTTTTTAACAGAAAAGCATGTCTTTGCGAGCAGGAATTTGTGTGTTTTCAATTTCAGGCCAT
This sequence comes from Polygonum maritimum, assembly GCA_963924305.1. Lineage (NCBI taxonomy): Eukaryota > Viridiplantae > Streptophyta > Magnoliopsida > Caryophyllales > Polygonaceae > Polygonum > Polygonum maritimum. The sequence goes on from OZ002734.1 coordinate 33,226,751, forward strand.
GGTATCATTGACATATATGGAGTATTTTTGTTCAGATATCATAGCTTTTTTAAATGACCTGTGTTGATTTTTATCCTGGTTGATGAAGCTATCACGGTCAGAACGAGATGTTTCCAAGTTTGCCACTATAGCACTGGTTGATATTGACTCCGAAGACTTACAAGTTTATGTCAATTACTTTGACATCACATTCATTCCTTCAACCATCTTTTTCTTCAATGCTCATCACATGAAGATGGACTCGGGGTAATGCGCCTTCTTGGCTATTCACACATGTTTCCAGCAGTCTTACATGTAACCATTCCGTCTTTGAAATCTTTATGTCTCGGCGTGTGTTACTGCTGCTTTTATATTCTACTGATCAAGGTGATGTAGTTTTTATAAGCATACTTATCAGTACCTTTCTTTGACTTCAAATTTAAGATTTTTATTTCAGCTACAAAGACCTGTATGCAAAACCTGGGTAACCAGGTGCATTTTTTAGATAAAATCTGGTGAAGTGATGAATCTTCTGCTAAGCAAAATCAACATTCTAGGATATTTACATATTAGTTGATTGCTGCAGGACTGCAGATCATACCAAATGGATTGGTGCATTTAACAAAAAACAGGATTTCATTGATGTGGTGGAGGTAAGTAACAATCAACTCTTGACATTGGCCTACTGTATATGAGGTCTTTTGTAACTCATTTTGCATCAGTTGCTCGGAAGCTTTTTTTCTTTTTTTTCTGAACGTAGTGATGATGGATTTATGATCATCCCAATCCTAGATATTTCTAGATTCTCTGAGTAAAGAAACTGCAGGTAATCATCACATACACATAATATATACAAGTGGAATGTATAGCCCTTGGTTTAGCTACAATTTTGATGTACTTGTGGAGTTGCATGCAATGGTTAAAATTCAGGAACTGAAGCTATATTCTATCCCATTCTACTCTGATCATTGAAGTAAACCAACAAGTGAGAGTGAAAGAGTAAAAGTGAAAAATGCTAAAAGATTCTTTGCTGATGCAGGCCATTTATAGAGGAGCCATGAAGGGCAAGCAGATTGTGACCTGTCCTTTGCCTCCTGAAAGAATACCGAAATTCCAACTCTTATACAAGGGCATATAGTGCTGTAGGGCAAAGTATGAGCTCCTCTGCTGCTGAATGCTGATGGATTCTACACTTGAGGATGGTTTGGTTCTATGATGAACAAACTGTCAGTTCCACACAAAAATGCAGGATTCTAAATCTGCATCTCATGCTCAAAATCTTGCAAGAACTAGGAATTTTAGCGGTCTCCAGTATCGCCTACCTCGTTGGGGCTCTTGTTGCTTTACTCGGGCATGTTGGAAATGATACCAATACAAAGCATATGACATTTCAGTTTCAATGCATAGAATGCGATGTACTATCTTGAGTTTTGTACAGCCTTCAAATGCATGTCAGGTGATCTAGTTTTTGCTTGTAGGCTTGTAGCATTCTGTTATGTTGATTATAAACTCGGCATTCTCCTTTTAATACACATTGAGACATTTTTTCTGTATGGCTTTGTTTCTCAAGTTAACTGTTTATTCAGAAGAGAGTAAAGAAATGCAAACTATGTAGGTGAAGCTTTGACACAAGAGAAAATGTTGGCTAGTATCAAAGCAATCCTACTGTATCAAATGATTACGTATATTTGTAAATTCAGCTTGATTGTCAACAGCGTTTGTAGTCCAACGGTTAGGATAATTGCCTTCCAAGCAATAGACCCGGGTTCGACTCCCGGCAGACGCAATAGGAATTTGTATTTTTTTTTATCTTCCTCCTTAATTACTACTATAATGGATTTATAAATAACTAATTAAGGATATTAATAGCGTTTGTAGTCCAACGGTTAGGATAATTGCCTTCCAAGCAATAGACCCGGGTTCGACTCCCGGCACGCGGTTCCATGTTTTTTTGTTTTTTTATCTTAGTCATTGATTTCATATTTGTTTTATTACTAACTAGGCAAGGACATCAACAGCGTTTGTAGTCCAACGGTTAGGATAATTGCCTTCCAAGCAATAGACCCGGGTTCGACTCCCGGCAGACGCAATTTTTTATGACTTTTTTCGTTAAGTCTTTCTCCATGAATAATTATGACATTCCTTTAATTATGTTTTGAGTTCAAAGCTATATATCGATGATGATTGTTGACACTGTTCTTGAAGTTGGGTCTGTCTTAATTTGTCGCTAGAATGCTAACGTCTTTTTCACATTTGAGGTAATAGATAAATCATAATTTAAGCTAGAGAGGACCTGAGGATGAAAAGGAAAAAATAGAAACATTTGATAGCTTAATTCATGTGGGTCTTAAACCAATATGTGAAAATATGGACAAAGCTCTTTCACCAAGTACGTACTCCTACATGAGCCTTTGGCGTGAAACCAAATCGATGCATTCAAATATCTCAACAGTCAACACAGCATTTTGCACTACTTTTGCATCAATTCATGATACAAAATGATATTCTTCCATTAATTTCACACCACAAATAACTTACTTGGATCAAGAAAATTCCATACATTCACAACCTCAGTTGTAGACAGTAACAAAGATTGTTTCCAAACTTCACCCATCATATGTACATCAACCACTCAGCTTCACAACATCACCAGCAATCAAAAAGAATAAAAAAAATGGATGGATATGACCATGAATGAAGGAAGAACAAGTGATAAGTAATGTACAATAATGAATCAAAAATGGAATGCAAAATTTGTAATCCAACAACTCTTCCATGCCCTTATAATAGGACCTTCTGTGCAACCCGCCTTCCTTACCCTGTAGATCTCTGTAACCATATAGAGAAGAAAGGCATAATAATTCAGCATTTTTAATGGCAGAAAAAAATACAAAGAATAAATCGCTTTAATGTATTGTAATCTGCATCTCTTACTTGGTGTTTATGACCCTTTGAAGCGGTGGACATGGATCGTAGCTTCGCTGCTATTTCAGTGAAAGTTGGCCTAGTATCCGGATCAGTTGCCCAACATTGTTCCACCAGCTGCTTCCAGTCTGAATCACATTTTTCCGGAATAGGAGGTCGTAGAGTGTCCTTTATAATGCCACCTTCGCAAGTATCCCATGGAAAAAAATTAGCAATTAGCCCGTTTTGTTCTTCACCATCTACTAAACAACGGACTGCATAATGAACGTTCCATTTTTTACCTATGATTGTGCCACAATGCATGTTTGCGTATGGCTCCTCACCAGTCAAGATCTCCCACATTGCAATGCCAAATGAGAAAACGTCAACCTGGAATAGACCATGAGGAAGTGAAAAAATCTGTATTACCGGGTGAAATGTGTAAACAGAGAGAATACAGGGTTTTCAAAACCTTCTCAGAGACTTTGCTGCTGCTACCATTCAACAACTCGGGTGCCATCCACGGAAGAGTTCCTCGAACACCACCAGAAACTAAAGTGTTGCGTTTGATTCTCGACAAACCAAAATCTCCAACCTGAAAATAAATACACTAGATAGTTGGAAGCAATGATCGGCAAGCTATTATAGTATAAGATTACAATACTCCATAATGTGCATCTGAAGCCCCAAATTATCTTGTGACGGAAATCTATAAGCATAGTGTTAACTATATTAGTACATGTGGTTCACTTATAAGGAACTTTAACAACTTTGTTATATTTAAATAAGTGAAATCTTCACAATTACTTCACAAAACTAGCAAACCCCATCATTATGTTATAAGGAGGATGGGCTTCAAAAGTTTTAGAAACAAAATGATCTACTTTCCAGCTTCCGATGTATTACCTTGCATATGGGTCGCTGTGGATCCCTCATATTTACGAGCAAATTGTCACATTTAAGATCAAAATGGACAATATTTCTTGAATGCAAGTATTCCATACCAATGGCAGCATCTAACGCAATCATAAGCTTCTTACGTCGATCAAGTATTCTGTTAAAAGTAAACTACAAAACAAATTAAAACAGAGTAGTAATATTGACAAAGCTATACAATCAGCATCTATCGCAATCACACTGGAATGGCAAAGTGTACTCGACCTGTCTTTCTTCAGTAGAACATGCCTAAGTGAGCCATTCACCATGAATTCTGTCACAGTAGCTAAACTTCCTCCTGCACCATCTGGGACCACCCCATAGAATGCAACCACATTTGGGTGGTGAAGTTTTGAGAGAATTTGTGCCTCTCTCCAGAAATCCCTTATCTGGTATTTAGAGCGAAAATTCATGGTACTAATATGGTTCAAAAGTTGAACTTCTTAAAAAAAATGAAAACTGAATTGAAGAACAAAATAGCAGAGAATGCAACACAAACAGAGAGTTTGTGAAGCATTTGGTTGATGAGGACACCTACCAATCTCTCTTGCTCTGAAGAACTTCCAGAAAAGCAACTTTTTTTAATTCTCTTTATAGCAATATCTGTTCCACGCCACTTCCCATGAAAAACAGTTCCATAAGTACCAGATCCTAACTCTTGAAGGTCTTCCAGATCAGCATTCTTTATGATCTGTCTCAGAAAGAAAACAATTAGCAAATTTGAAGTATGAAACTGCAAGTCTGCAACACAGCAAACAGAAAAAAGAGGAGACAGTTATTTCGAGTATCACATGTTAGCAACAACACCTAACTTTGACAGAATAAAATAGCAAAAAAAATATTGAATTGAAGAAAACAACAGAATATAGGATCGCAAACAAGCATCCTAATTGTTAAACCCATTCAGTTTCCATGAAGAATATAAAATAAATTCAACCATAACACAAAAACATGTTACCACGTCTTTAGGGAAACATCAATCACAATAGAAGAATTAGAGACCTGCAATCCATGTAAGCATGCTTCCTTTTCAGCCATCAGAGCAACATTCAGAGTTTCTTTCTTTTGCACCATTCCAGCATCAGCATCCTGTCCCAAGATAGAGAAATAAAAAATGAAATGAAATTAATAAAATAAAATGATGTCACAAAACATCCAGCTGAACAGAAAGTAATACCTCTGAATCAACTAACCTGTCCCTCAGCTGTACTAGGTGATGACAGTTCCTCCACAATTGCATCTACTATGCATGGCACAAAAGATGGAGAACCAACTCCACTAGATGTACCATCAGACTCATCTTCAATAACAATAAGAGGTTCGAGCTTATTCTGGCCCCTGATCTTAATCAAAGAGTCTTCATGAGATGTATTGCAATGTTTAGCTGACTTATCTTCAGGTGAAGTTCCAAGGTAATCAGGTCGGAGAGGCTCCTTAATATGGGCTGCATTTGTGTTCGAATACTGAGGGAACCAAGAGTGATTGGCATAATCGTTCTCCAAGTGAGTACCAAGACGAGCGTTGTTACAAACAGTAGCTTCTTTCATAGCACCATTTCTTTGGGATGAAAGGGGAGGTCGATCAAACTGTGAGTGTTGATTTTGATATTGTTGTCGATTGTTGGAAGGCATAACAAAGTCTTCGGCAAAACTATACTCCTTCTCAACATTCTTAAGGCTCCGTGTAGGATGCTCAGAGGGGAAATATTTTTCATGGTATGCATGCTGATTCTGAGCAGCAGGCTGTAGTAATTTTGGAGCTGAAGATGAGTCTACTAATGCCACTTTTGCCCCATTGCCTGAATCAAAGAAATTACCAACACGCATATTCTGATCCATGCAAGAGGGAACTAAATCATCAAGATCAAGAATCGGCCGATGCATTTGTGGACCCCGTTTCGTCATGTCAATACTAAATAGATTGGCTTCATCGGTGTTCTGCCTCACGAGTTTGAAGCTTTCAGAAGCATTAACAATTTGGGATGTAGGTGCAACTGGGGCCAAATCAAGTGGGCCAAGGAGATCTACTTGCTCCTGCTTACTTTGAACTTCCATATCAACAGGGTTAACCTTTCCTTGCAATTTCATTTGCCTGTCCCATATGCCTTCTTGTGAACAATAGGCATACTTCTCTTCATACTGTTGTAGATGTGAGTCAGAGAATGCATGAGTCATGCCATGGTTTGAACAAGTTGAGCCTGTGGCTCCCAAGATGCGGGTTCTATCGTCATGTGACGTACTCTTCTCACGGTTTAGCATCCCATTTTCGGGGCCAAACAAACCCAAAAGACAATCATCAGTATAAATATTATTACGTTTGGTCACTGTATCTTGAAATTGTGACTTCTCACCCTGAAGGTATGGGTTGGAAAAGGACTGATTGTAGAATTCTTGACCGCCACATGTACTACCACTTTGAATATGGCCATAATCTTGCTGAGCACACCTTGAAGGGTGTGATGGCGATAGAAGGGGAGACCATGCTGAAACTAGGGATCCTTGTCTTGAAGGTTTATCTCCATGAATAATTGGAACAATGTCAAACTTTCCAGATAGATTAGCTGTTTCATTCACCCCAAGAGGCTCAGCTGAGGTTTTGCAAGGTTTAGGATCATTCATACCATTAACAGCGACAACATATTCATAATCAGAACCGCAATGCTGAACCGAAGTTGTTTCAAAGGATGACTGACTTCCACTCTCACCACCAGGGATAAGAAACATCCTTAATCTTGGGGACCCAGAAGTTCTTTCAAGTCCATAATATTCCTCCAGCATGTTCTCAAGATCCTCATCACATAATACAGAAATGAGTGCATCGAGATCTTCACCTGGAAGCTGGTACTTTATAGTGTGAGGCTTTTTGCAGATACATGAGGTTTTACCCAAGAGCTCATGCCATGAAAGATTTTTACTGAAAGAAACAATCCGTGTATCTCCCCCAACATATCTTAGTTTACCATCACTTGGCCTGGGCAAAATTTTCCCACCAAAGCTGCAAAGGATCCTCAGCTTCCCAGGTTGAGGAACATCTCTTGCTTCGTAATTTAAGCCGGAAACAGAAGTATGTTGTATGTTACTAGGCAAGATCCTTGTCCCGAAGCTACCTTGATCCAAATTGAACTCGCCAATACCATCCCCAAAGACAGGCCTGCTATTTGTATTAGCACCATCTGTATAGCACCTCTGCATACTATCTGGAGGAGTCCAATTATCAGCCTCATTCAAATTCCTTCCCGAACTAAAATCAGACAATTCAGAGCTACTTTCAGAATCCATCCTGCAGAGCCCATGAATTCTGGTAAAATCATCATATCCCATTCTGCAGTCCTGGTCTACGACAATTCCGGTACTTGTACCATAATGCTGAGCTACAGAAGGTGTAACCGGAGCTGCCCTTGGTGTGAGGCGCTCGAGAAACTCAAATGAAAACTCCTCTCCTGTCTGTATAGAGATGTATGCACTTGTATTATTTTCGGCCGATGATCTTCCACTCGAAACAGCTGTATTCGTTTCCTTTGCAGGCCCCTTCTCTGAGGGGCCATTCATTTCTACTTTCATTGGATCTAAGAAAGCCTTACACGTAACTCCTCAAATTTGGAATTTTGAGCAGAAAAGAATCACCTGTCCAAACACAATAAAAAGGACTGATGATGCACTGTTTAATTCTCATCACCAATCAGCTAGATCTCCACCCAATTCTCACTACAACACTACTTTTACATACTACACAGGTGAATTGATTTTTCCAATCGAACAAATATCATATGCAATGTTACTCTTTCCCTAAAACAATCCTATGATCACCTTGGAAATGCAATGTTCTAATATGGATCTAGTAGGGACGTAATTACACAATATCAGCCCAATTTATACCGAAACCGATCCCGTTCAAAGGGTCAAAAAACCCTAGAACATGCAATTCGAAATTCAAAATTCGAATTTCATGGCTAGAACAATAAAAACATAGAGAATTGAAATCCTGAATTCATCAGATTGTCAAGCGTACCTGTTTACCGCTGTTTCCCGGGGGCGCCTTCGGTGTAGCCATAATTCATCGCGACAAATTCCGATCGATCGCCTCCAAAGAACAAGCACTAAATTAGTCCGAAACACCTCTCGAATTGTTCGGATTATTGAGGGAGAGGAGAAATCTGAGAATTTGCGCGGGCTGAATCGGATGAGTGGAGTCGCTTAATCGAACAACTCGAAACAAATGGCGCCGGAAGAGGCCGACATTGTCGGGAAAGAGGCGGGATCAACACAGGGATTCAATAGGGAAGGAAGGGGGAGAAAGAGGAAGAAGAAAAGGACGACGATGATGAAATTGCACACCCCATTATTAACTGGAAAAAAAATAAAGAGGAGTTTTGATCCACCTATTCTTTTCTTTTCTTTTCAATTTTTTTTAATGACAATCTCATATGAGCTGGCACCTTTTCTAGAAATTTCTCTCTCCTACGTGGCCTGAAGAGTACTTTTTCGGATATTGGAAAGATGGGCCTGTGGGTATTCGTCATTTGGCCCATATCTCCATTCGTCTAGGCCCATAGGCTTACTATTACAATGCAAAAAAAACACTTGAGAAACGATACATATGTAGAAGGGGAAGCCTCAAAGATGCAACATTCACATCTCTCACTCTTGTAGATGTTAATGCTATACAATATGGTACAGTTACATGTCGTGGAGGACATCATTAAGTTATCAAACAGCAAACATAATCCTTTCCCCCTCTATAAGTTTATACTCCTTAACTAGGAGTGCAATGAAACTGGTCCTACCAATATTGCATTTTGCTTAGTATAGTTTTTAGTCATTCGACTCGAACCCTTCCAACATGAATTCTAATGGTTCAGGCTAGTTGCAAGGAAATAATTCAGATGGCTCATGTGATGTAGATATATGTTAGATTCCGGTGGGCCGAAAGAATAGGAGCGTGTCAAGTTTATTATAACCACTTTGTATATAAGGTCGGTATTCACCTTCTAACCCAAAAAAAAATCAATGGGTAGAGCTTCCTCCTCTATTATATACTAGTGGGTATTTTAGTCTTCTACAAGATATGGGATAGATAGAATATTTTCTCCAACAAGATACGAGATCGAGATTGTTCAAATCACTAGTCGCGTCGTCTCCCGTTTGATTGAAATGTTGGAGATGGTTTGGGCCCCTATAGTTAATGACACACTTATATGTTGTGACAACACTTATATGTTGGAGATGGTCTCCTTGAAGACGAACTAGTTTCCCGTGCCACGAAAACTCCATCAAAAGATCGGCGTAGTCATGCGAGACTTTACCGAGTGTTTGGAGCCATTGCACAACGTGCAGGCCGTCTACATCCAATACAAAGAGATCAATCTCCAACATATAAGTGTGTACCAAGCTCTTGTTTGTCACAACAAGGAGAAAGTCTATACAAATCATGTTTGTTTTTGGTCGAAGGAGAGGCGGCACTCTCCGACCTCGAGGAAGCGTTACAAATCTTGCTTGTAAGTACAAAATCATTCACCATCTCTTTGAAAATCATTCTACATCACATGAACTTACATTTTTCGGTTACATAAATGGAATAGACAGATGGGTAAAGAAGCTAGGTAGATGAGACAGCCGATGACCGTTGGTTTCTTAAGTTGAAACCAGTAAGAAAGCACCACGTGTAAGAGGTGTGGGGACAAGAAACCAATCAAACACACACTAGTTGTGGGCCCACTCTTGGTTTCTTTGAAGTAAGTAGTAAGCATTCAAGGAATAGAAGAAAAGGAGACAAATTCCATTTCGTTATTGGCGGTGGTGGGCAAGAAAGAAGATGGTGAGATCAGACCCATAAAGACAAGAATTCCAGGAAACACAACAAGCCCAATTTGCCCTTCTTTTCCTGTCGACCCATAACTCTGTTTTTTTTTTTTTTTACTTTTTTTCACTGTTTCTGGTGGCTACACACACGGTCTTATCAAGTGTACGTTACGTGTATGGACTCGTACAATTTTGACCTAAGTTTACGTTGCTCAAAGCTCATGCACGTTACAAGTTACAAGAAAGCTTAAGTGTGAGAGTTTGGACAATGGGGTGACTCATGTTCTCGATCTCATTCAAATACTTGATGCCAAAAGAATAATCATGTGCCCATTCGGTGTGCGTAACTGAACATAACTCATAAGCTTGAATGATGACAGATTTTAGACTTCCGTAGTTAGAAAGAGGCATGAGATTCAATGTATGTTGTGCTGTTTTTTTGTATACATGTCTAGCCCTAACATGAGCTCAGACTCATCATCCATCCCTCTTATTCTTATCTAGCCCTAAAATGGCAAAACAATCCAAAACTCAAATCAGGCAGCAGGAGAGGGGAGTGATTGCATCAATTAAGACTTTGCTTACAAGATGTCTTCAAATGGAATATTCTTCTCCCCCTTATTATGTCCATGGAAATAGACTTGTTTGATCCAAAGTTTTGCGTAATTCCGAAGTATCGAAAGATGAAAATAACAAGACGAGAAAATTGAACTTGAGTTGGTTTAGTGGGATGGATGAATTGAATCTTGAGAGAGATCATAAAAGAAAACAGAATTCATATCAAGGGCTTCACAATATTCGGTCAAGACGTAGAATGACTTTGACCGATCGGATGATAGATCGAAAAATACATTGAATTCAACTATGTGACAAGAAAGCTCAATTTAGTTGAAATGTACCAAATATACGACGGGGGAAAAAATGAGACTTCCTAACTTACAATCATGCTAAACCATCTATTACACGGACGATCTTACTATTAAACCACTTCAACCGCATAACTTAGTTACTTATTTATCCCCTTCTGTTTACATAGGTTGATGAGAAATTGAATGTTGGATGTCTGAAAAACCGTAATACAAGCAAGCCCTTGTGATTAGTAGGCACAAAGTCGATCTAATCAAGGAGAGCTTTAATCAATGAAGTATTGCCCAATTGACATAAGAAGGAGAGCTGTGCCAAAAAAAAAAAGAAAAGAGTAGAACTCGTAATAAAGAGTGGAAGCAAGTAGCAACCCACCACCAGCACCACCAAAGTGAAAATTTTGCCATTCCTAGAAATAAAACTGTGATGATATATAGCTTGTCAGAAAGTGAAAGTCCTCTTCCCATTTCCCAATTCATTTCCCCACCAATCTGCCTTCACCATTGCATGCAGACTTCGCCAAGTGCATCTCTTTCTCTCTCACTTATCTCTTCTGTTCCCAATTTGCCCATACATCCCAAACCTGCAAACCCACAACCCACCATACTCAACTCATTAAAGGACTCAACTTTACCACTTCTATAAAAAGAGGGCTTGCCCTACTTAAACATAACACAACCCACCACCAAACCCACATTCACAAAACCCTTGGTTTTCAATACTAGCTGAATTCTGTGACCATGGAAGAACAGCTACAAAGGGTATTCCCTTGCATGTTCTGCAACAGAAAGTTCTATAGCTCTCAGGCGTTAGGAGGCCATCAGAATGCACACAAAAAGGAGAGAACTTTGGCAAGAAGGGCCAAGAAATCAGCAGCTTCTGATCAGTTTCACCTTCACCATCATCATCATCCTCAATACCCATTCTCAGCACAGCAATTCGCCCATCCTCAGCAGCCTTATGTTGTGGCTCCTCTGTACATGGCCGCTCATTCTGGTGGCGGGTTCAGGCCTTTCCATGGCCAACAGTTTCTGGGTCAGTGTGGGCCACGCCACGTGGAGGAGGTGGATTGGTGGAGCGGCTGTGGAGAAGGTGTGGTGAAGAAGAGCAAGATTGAGAGTTGTGATCTTGGTGTTGATCAGTACAAGAAGCTTGATTTGTCACTACACTTGTGATGGGTTGGTTTTCCAATTGATGTTAGGATTAGATTTGTGATCCCTTTTAATTAGCTTGTTGTTGTATTTTGTTGCTGTTGCTGTTGTTGTTGTTGTTACCCAATTGATTTTCATTTTTGGGCCTTGAGATTGGAATGATATTGGGAAGATGACCATCTTGTTTTGATTGTAGATATTCTTGAAGAAATTTTAATGTTTCCCTTTATGTTCACTTTAATACGTGTTTGTTTGGTTTCAACATCATCAATTTTCATTTTTTTCCAATTGACATACTTCATTAAAAAAGACAACAATTAATCTTATCATGGTTAAAACTTAAAAGGTATGATAGGCTTGGATCAATAGGCTTGACCAAAAAAAAATAGGCTTAACTCAACTGCTTCATTTTTCATTCAAATAGAAAGAAAGGGCTTGACTCTTTGCTAGACATATACTCCCTCCGTTTCACAATAAGTGTCGTTTTAGCTCTTAACACAGTTTTTAAGAAAAGCAATCATTCACTTTAAAACTTACAACTTTTTCTTAATCTTACCACTCATTACATTTTTTTGGCCAATGAATGAACAACTTTAGTCAACAAATACACATTCCAATAAAAATTATCATTATTCAACCCTAATAAACCACTTTGAAAACCTAAAACGACACACATTATGAAACAAATTTTAAGTGCTAAAACGACACTTATTGTGAAACGGAGGGAGTACCAATCTTTAATGTTTCCTTTTCTAACTTATACTCTAAGGATATAGGCTTAACTCAATTGGTTAGTTCTTTATTTTTATTTATTTTTGAACTAGACCGGATTGGAGTACGACCTAGGAACTTTGGTCCTAAATTTGTTTGGTCTCGATCCGAAAGAATCTATATCATTTCTTGAAATGACTCTTTTGATGTACATTTAAAGATATTATATTTTATTTTATAAGTTTATTCTTGTAAAAAAGAATCTATATCATTTCTTGAAAAATATAATATTTGAGAGTTTATAATGATGCCTTTTGTGCTGAAAGCATACCAGAAAAATAGGATGGGCAAATTCTGTGATTTTTTGATGTAATATATGAGCTCAGCTTCCTTTCCTTTATTCATTTGTTTTCTTGGGCCACCACCTCCAATCATATTGGGCCTAATTAGGCCCAAATTGACCATAATCTGGTCGAATAGGGCTAGTTTTGCCCGATCCAGGAACTTACAAGAAGAGGAGGGTGGTATTTTTATTTTTTTCATGCATACTAGAATAATTCTTTGAAGACATTGTTACGTAATTATCAAACCTCATTTTCAAAACAAAACTTGTATTAAAACAATTGCAGAGAAGTTGTTTTCAAATCTACTTTTGGGTGTATAGAGATCTCAAAAGTTCCAAACTAAAGTCCTTGGCCACATCCTATAATTCATGTAGTATTACATCACTTTTATAGATATGCATTACACATCAACAAGCTCGTGATCCATTTAATTCTGTCCTATGCATTGCGTTTGCATCCTTTTATATATGACACCATAAATATTTAATGATGTGTATGTGTACACGACGACGATACCCGTCTTGCTTGTTGTTATTACCATGTTAGTGTGTTACCGATCCATATAGCTACCCATTCACCATCACGCACCCGGAAGGGATACTTGACACTAAATCATTGACAAATGTTATTATTTTTTGCGCCATTTGTCCATCCCATAGAAGAGGGGATAGAATTTCTATAAATGAGGGAAGTCAGAAACGAAAGAGGCGGGTTCCAGTCATGCTTGAGGTTGCAGTATTGACGTTTCTTACTTTCTTGGATCAAACCCGAGAGATTATTTCGTAAGTTCACAAACAAAGCGCAAAGGCTCCGGGGGTGGTGATCAGATCAGTTTGTCGAATCTCTTGATTAGGTCCGGAACCGTCAATTTACACATAAAAATACTGCAATTATAAATTAATTTATTTGGCTATGATTTATTTAAATATTAAGCCGGTCTAAACAATGGAATGATTGGCTTTCGTACACTAATAACTGAACAACGAATTCATGTTAGGCAACATATATTCTTAAATCGAACAGAATAGTTTAATTCTTCAGGTTTTCTAATAATACACTGATTTAGCAATGATTTCGATGAATTTGTTTACTTATAGACTTTAAAATAGATAAGTATAGTTTTTAGATTATGATATTTGTATTAGTTTGTAGGTTAAATGAAAAAAAAGGCTGTCCAAGTGTCCACCCAAGTGTCCACTTGGCTACTTATTATCCAATTGTAATCAATATTTAAGCACATAATAATGAGCCAAGGTTGGAGATTCTCCCCCACCATGTTTCATATATAATTTGCATATGCATGATTGCATGCATTATAGTGATTGCCCAATTCAACAGTTAATTGCTGTATTTTATAATACACACAAAAAAATAATCAATGAGCTAGCAATAGCTAGATATATAATATACTATATATAATACATTATACTCCGTATTATACATCCATCAATATAGATTACTTAAAATATAATTAAGGAGCTTGTGAGGCCGCCATTAAGGGACATGTGTCCTTAATTAGAGAATGAAGAAATTAAACCTTGCATGTGGCTCTGATTAACTAACCTAAGTAGGATTAGATTTTGTCAAAATAATACTCGTACGTAGTCTTATCTTATACTCCATGTGTATCGAGCAACCATCACCCATGTGCTTTATGTCTGTTTGCAGGAATTATGACAATGAAAGCGGGGCCGTACATGATCGATCGAGCTTACAAGTATTTTATCATGTGTTGTGTATTTTTTTTTTGGTCAAGTATCATGTGTTGTGTATATACACAAACATAATAACCCACATCTAATTAGTACAAAGATTTCCATGGAAAATGCTAAATTATTTGACAGATCTGTAGAGCCATTTATGTACACAACTTTGATAATGTTTGCATCTTTTATTTTAGTTAAAGGTGTAACGCAAACAATGAATGTATTCATTAGATTGGCCATAGAGTCAAAGGGCACTTGGTCTAGCGGTAAGACCTCAATGGGGAGAACCCGAGGTCCCCGGTTCGATCCCCACTGGCGACGAAGCCACAAATTTGAATTTTCATAGCATAGATCTCACCTGTTCACAGGTGCTCTAGGCTAGGTCGAGTAGTACTCGGGCTACCCTAATTTTCACCAATTCAAAAAAATATAAAAAAATATTAGATTGGCCATAGAGCAAAACTTACACAAATGTCAATAGAATTGTCAAAACTCGTCCCAATAACAATCCGGGTGCGTCGTTGCATCGTCGACAAGTTTAAATTGAAATAAGGTCTAAGAATCAAGATTAAGGCTCGAGAACAAGCTCAATCTAAATGTGTTAGAAACAAAACTGGTTGAATTGATCAAACTTGTTATTTTTACGAAAAAAGTATATTATTTTCTTATTTTAATATATCACTGTATATTAATATAAATAACATTGGTTAACTATTATTTTAATAGTCGTGAAAGAGTTCATGCTATATTAATATAAATAACATTGGTTAACTATTATTTTAATAGTCGTGAAAGAGTTCATGCTATTATCCTATTTGACGTAACAAAACCTTTATAATGATCCAAAAATTTTAACACCGGCCTTGAAACTATACTCGATTCGAATTTGAAACAAAAATAAAATAAAGTGTACATTTTTGTGTGTGTACGTGCAAGAGTGGTGGATATGATAAAATGAAAATAACTTAGGTTATTTGTAGGGATGAAAATCAACTAATTCTTAAAAAAAAATTAGTACATTGAGGCCAAGATGAAGGTGGAGACCACCACGAATATTGGAAGAAAGATGGGAGGTGCATCGGCGTCGTGGTTGTATTGACTTGTAGTTGCACACTTTGACGATCATCCTGCATATACATTATATCGGTCCCATTATTATTCCATGCAACAACGCACCTCCTAGGATCATCCAACTTACTCGCCATCCACTATTAATTCTTTCTTTCGTCCTCTTCCAACTTGCAATCCAATTTCACAACTTGTCTGTTAGGGAGCTGATCGAGACAGATTAGTTTAGACGGTTAATTAGGCCGTTTGGAGGGTTTGTTTTTCTAATAGAAGCTCTTAATTAAAATCGAGCCACTTAAGTTTTATGGGTCGGATTAATCCGACTCTATCGATTTATTCAGTAATAATGGGTTGAAACCCGAAATCCTGACTTTAGGTCGATCCAGAATTTTGTTTTACACGAGAAATCATCATTTGTGATGAATATTATAATATATTTTTATTATTAAAATATATAAACTACATAATATGTTTCTTATTAAAATATATAAACTAATAGTTTTTACTAAAATAATATAATTTCATTTTAAGAATCCCTAAGAAAATTCAGAAATCTCATGTGTTCGGCCAATGTGATCAACCCGAACTAGTACCAAAATCCGAAATGACTGAGTTCAACCAACTCGGGAATTTTGGTGACCCAATAACTTGAATCTGATTTACCCGAATCCGAACACCCAAATACCCAATAGCCCGAGATCAATTGTTATTTGAAGCAATTTCTTAATGCAATTGCTGCATTTTTTCATTCCAATATACTGGTATTTAATAGTAGTAGTTTATAACACCGAACTGTACACCAATTAATAAACTGAGGTACTATTTGCACACTACTTTTTGTCTATCTGCACCACGGAACCTGGTGGCGTGGAAATTCCACGGAACCTCGTGGTGTGGATGGCAATTCCGGATCACGGACTACCCGTCTGAGGAGTTGGTGGCGTGGACGTCCACTAAACGTGGTGGCATGGACGCCCACTAAACGAGATGGCGTGGAGCGTAAAACTTTTCACCACATGAAAAAATTCAAATATCCGGATTGAAGTAAGATATTTTCGACACTATCGTGGCCGTTTCAAAATCTTTACTCCACGCCACCACGTTTAGTGGACATCCACGCCACCACGTTTAGTGGACATCCACGCCACCAAGTTTAGTGGACGTCCACGCCACCACGTTTAGTGGACGTCCACGCCACGAACTCCTAAGTCGGGTGATCCGTGATCCAGTTTTACTGTCTACGCCACGAGGTTCCGTGGAATTTCCACGCCACCACGTTCCGTAATGCATATAGCCAAAAATCAGTGTGCAAATAGATTCTACCTTGATAAAAGCCTTGCGATATATACGTTCGAGTGCGGGACGACCATTTCCCCATTTTCATTACTTAAGAATGGGTCAACGAATTAACCACGTTAAAGAGAGGAATTTTCTGCCGTGATTAACGCTCAAGTTTTCAACCAATTCATTCATTTGTATATGTGTATACATTATTCAACTCGCCTTTATCCTATACATATATATGCTTAATTAATTTTTATTAATTTTCCACCTGTTTTCTATGGGTCAAATGTGTGGACTCCACACATATCCACGTACAATGAAATACTACCTTTAATCCACCGATCGAGTTTAATTGGCAATCGATCAATTTCCAACAAAAGTCTGAAAAGTTACAACCACTTTGACCCCCTTAATTACTTCATAATAACACTAGTAATAATATACCAACAGTGACATGCATGAAGATTAAAAAGGAACGAGATTCGGTTTCTACCAAAAAAAAAAGGAACGAGATTCGGTAGAATTGTGATTTTAACACTAAATTTTTAATTCTTTTAGGGTTAGGTAGAGTAACTCTATTGGATCCAAATTCTTTCCTAGACATAATTAGGTTTCTTGCTAATACTTCAACAAAAGTTGTTGTAACGAGAGATCGAACGAGAACAATAAAGCAAGAACGACACACAGATTTACGTGGTTCAGTAACGGTGTGTTACCTACGTTCACGGGCAGAGAAACCGTATATTATTATGGAAGACAGAATTCAGAATACAGAGTTCTAGGTATTTTGAGAGCTTATATAGTGACTCAAGAAACCCTAGTTACAATTATGGGCCGCAGGCCCAAAACAGAATGCAATAATCCCGGAAACAGAAAACATAGTGTACCGTGTGACCCTCGTGCTACCTGTCGCAGTGTGTGATTCAGATTCAAGGCACATTAACAAAAGTGTTGGGTGAAATGGTAGTCCGGACTCTCGAATTAAAAAAAAAAAAACGGTTTTTCTATTGTTTGTTCTAAGATGCGTTATAAGCCAACTAAATATGGAAATTAAACCATAAATAAAAAATAAAGAATTCCTCATAAAAAAAGATTAAAAGTCACAAATTTAAGATTTATCAAATATTTTCAATATTAATTTATTATAATGCGCTTTAGGACACATAATAATAGAAAAATCAATTAGCTAGCTATTTACCAAAATAAGAAGAAAACTAAATGATTGTTTCACTATTGATGATAATCACGAATCTACGAAATTTAGCTACCAAAAAAAAGGAAAAAAAAAATCAAAACAGATTGACACGCAATGATATCGAAGTAAAAATGAGATCCTTAAAGGATAAAGTGTGAATATAATAATGCACTTTTTGGATAGAAATGAAGGAAATAAAAGATAAGCCACACACATGAGATGAATATGGAACGCACCAAATATTAGGAAGAAGAGTAGTAGTAGGGCAAGAAGATATATGCGTCATGTATTACATACATTCACAGAAAATGATACACCAAAAATCACATGCTCTGCCTCACTCGCCCAAGACACAATCAGGCCCATCTCTCTATATACCATAATTCTGTATACATCTCCACATGTGGCTCAACTTTGGCCTTTTATTCACTTATATCTTACCTCGTGTCATGCCTAAATTCACAATAGTCCCATTCTTCTTGCATTACTCGATCCGGTCGTCGTAATATAACGTTGATCGTATCACTTAGGGCTTGTTTGGATCGCGCGTCAAGGCATATAAGATAAACGATATGCTCCGAACATGCAAACGTGGCTGGCCACCCCAAATTAATGATCCTCCTAATTAGAGTATGAATTCCTCCTTGTTGATAGAACTTTGAATTAAGTAGTTGCCTCCTGTGAATTTATTTTGATTTATGCAGAAATTAGCGGGGAAAAATCATCATTCATATGCTAGCTGTACAGGGTGTCAATCACTCTGGATCAAGGACTTTTTTTTTTTGGTCGAAACTGGATCAAGGACTTTAGAACTTACATCTATATTAAAGTTGCATATATATTATCAATTTTTGATTTAACCATTGTTTTAGTGGTGTAAGACCCAAGCGAGCGACCTATTTAACCTAACCGGTGATCATCTGTTCGACTCTTCTTCCGTAAATTAAAATTCTCCTTGGTCAGCAAAATTCATCAATCGGAAACGAACATAACATTAGTCTTCGGTTCATATGAATTGAAGGTTCACCTGAATCTCGGACCTCTTACTTAAGTAAGAAGCATTACATATCCACCTATAATTTAATTATTTAAATCATTGTGTCACTCTTCAATCCTCATCTTCGTCTGTATTTGAATTAAGAAAATTTGGATTAATTTGTAATTTTGCTTATTTTATAATCCAGAAAAGGGCAATATTAATGATGATTGGGTGCAAGGCGAAAACGGTGAGGGCAAAGAGTTAGGTGGCCCCCCGAAATGGCGTGGCGCGTGAGCCACACTCGACCATGACATGCGCTGAAGAGAGAGAGAAATGTAGGCAGTAGTCAGTTAGTGGCGGTTGGCTTTGTGGTTAGCCTCAATAATTATATTTTCATTGCGGTCAGCGGTACTATTAACTTAAATTAATACTCCGTATTCCCCAACCGTAAATTAAAATACACTGTATTTGATGATAATCAATCAATAATTGCTCATTTTGTAGAGATTTTTAATTAAATCCGGATAAATGGCAAATATCATGCCAATCAATGTCTAATTGCCGCTATTTGAAGCAAATTCATAACATAAAACTCATGAAATCTCTTCATCGTCTTTTTTGGTTAAAATATAATCTCTTTCCTTTTTTAAAAATATACCCTGTATCTATTTTTTTCCTTATAGAAAATCAAAACCATTTTAAAATAAAATAAAAAAAGCAGAAAAAAAAAGTGGAAGCTAAACTCGGTAGTTCCCCATCCTCTATAAAAAGTCACCTTCTTACTGCAATTTTCCATAAGCCTCTGTTTTCCTCCCCAAACCGACAGAGGTCTAGACCAAACCCAGCCATGGCGGATTCTCTGATGCGGATTGTTCTCTGCACAATGCTCCTCACAACTCTCTTCGCCGCTACCGTAAAAGGCGAAGATCACAGAGACAAGCGTGCTAAGCTTAGGTAAGCACGATTAGTTGCAAAACGAGCACTTGCATTGCTCGATTCTTCCTCTTTCTCTTTCTTTTCGGTTTCTGGAGGATCTGATTTGGATCGATTCGATCTGATTCGGCTGAGAATCCGCCGTTTTGGCTCTCTCTACATTGTGCAGAAGCAAAATTGCTTCCAATAATTCGTTGTTCTGTGGTTTGATTTTGGAGTTTTTATTTTGGTTCTTAGGGTTGAAGAACAGTTGCAGAGCATCCAGAACTCGTCCATGGCGCACAGGTCAGCTCAAGCTTTCCGATCCGGTTTTTTTTTCCTTTTAGCAATGTGATAGTTTTTGGAATGTGAGATTTGGCCGAATCGTATTAATTAGTTAGAGATCTCGATTTTTGGTATCTCGAGTCTAGATCCATAATCTCTCATGCCTTTCTGTTTAGAGAGAGAGAGTTTGAATGTGAAAACAAACACAACCGCCCAAACTGAATGTTGTTAGCGGTGTGAAGACGCCATTGAACTACTACTTCCCCCAAGGGAATCTCCTTTTTTAATCTCTTTTTTTTTTTTTAAATAATGAGTGTTTTTATTGTGAATTTCGATCGGTAGAATTGAAGGTCGTTTCAGACAAATTCCATGTAAAATAGCTTTCATTCTACCTCCTCCTCCTCTAGGTCACCCTAACAGAATGTGGATTCAGGCATGGAGTTTTTTTTTCCTTTATTCCCATTTGTGCAGTCTCTTGTCCATGTGCTTGTGTGCCTGCTTTACAGGGGCAAGTTTTTCAGTATTTAATGCAATTCCTGTTTTCAATTTCGCCAAGACGTTAATTTCTGCCTTTTTTTTTCTTCTCGCAACTTCATTTACACAGGGCTAAGGCTGTTGAATTGCAAAATCAGCAAGCCGTTGTTGCTGACCCTGAAGAAATCGTCTTGACCGTACAAGGGTAAGTTCTCTTGCACATTATGCATAAAACTTGCACATTATATGTCATTTTAGAACTAGATTTTTGTGCTAAATTTGTCATAATCATACCCTCCAAGCCAGAACAAGATACTACACATGCATGTAAACATCAATCACTGTTATTATTCAGTGTGTGCACATGACAAGAACCCCAAAAATAAAAAAATATCAGTAATAACCTAAAAGCAAAAGGTCTCAAATCAGTGTTCTTAAATGCAGAGAACCAAAATTGCCAACCACCATCAATTTTTTTCTCCCTCTTCATAAATGCCCCCACCACCATGTTCAATGTTCACCTTTCATCAACACCCAGCTTCTTCTTCTAAGTTCCAACACGTCGTTTTTTCTGATCTCCTTTGTTTATTGTAATGATTTTGTTTTCACAAGTACATGAAGGCTGAAGCTGTTTCCGGATTTCATATAATAATGTTACATTTATTCTTGTGATGATTTAGGTATTAATGAATAAATTAGATTGATCATGATATCTTCTAACGGTACGAAGAATCAAACAAGCCTGCCACGTTCTCTGTTTCTGCAAACTTCTCCTGCTCTGCCCTTTTTCAGCTTCCACCACAACCCACATGCCTTTGCTATTACTTCCGCTCCTCTTGCATTTAATATACATTTACGAATTTTTAATATTTTTATATTAAAATTATGAGCGTAATTTTCAAGCATCATTTTCCTAAAATTTTATCCAAAATTCTAGATTATGTGTGGTATGATTTTGGGTTAGCCATATCTGAACATAAAAGGGGTTACTCCAGGCTTTTTGTAAAAGACTTGATCAGGTTAAAAAAGCCCAATCAAATGACCTTTTTCGTCATGTGATAGCAAACCCAAAGCCTGAGATTATATTATTAGGAAGCTTTAGATAAAATACCATGTGGGTAGTACTTGTAGGACATGCTCATATACTAGTCCTAGCCATTCAACATTAGAGGTACTTGTCTATTTTTAATGTTAATATTAAATGCCATATATAAATATCCTCATCAAATGTGATCGCCAAACATTCGGGACCAGATAGTCCATGGTCACAATTTGATGCCACATGTTCACAATTTATCCTAAATACACAGGTGAATCCAATCCATCTTTTTTTATCTTAGCATGTAACCAATGAATTAGATCACCCCTAAAAAACTTGTCCCCTTCAATGAATTGAAAGCAATAGGACCTTTCACATTAATGATGATCTGGGACCATAGTCACAACAATAATGCCGATGGTTCCTAGTTAGTCTTCATTCTCTACCACTCTCCAGTCTGTCAAGAAAGCAGAAGTAGATCTGGATTTATGCATCTAAGAAAACACAGCATTGCTATTTGAGATCACTGCTTTTATTTTCCTTCGTAAAATTTTCTTAATAATAGTTCTTTCATCCCAAGCTCTACTGTAACTGACAGTTTCTTGCATTATGTACTTTGACCAACCATGTCCACCTCATCAATTGAGAGTAACATGTTTTCATTTCACACAAATTTGGCTCCACCGACACATCACATAAACACAGAGCTGTCATGGGAGCCCTGCTAGCTTAGCTTAGCTTGTCATCCTCATACAATTATATCTCTACTTACTACAAATGATTTTAATTCTGCAACAGCCAAGGTACACAGAATTGGTAAAGCAATAAATTCATTTAACCCGGTTTCCGTATGATCCGTATACATCCATGAGATGTCCTTAGACTGCAGATGAATTCAAATGGTTCAGAATACAGCTTACCTTGTCTTCTCTTTTACTGAGTGATTCATTTCATGGTAAGTCGGTAATTTCTAGCAGTAAAAGCTAACTAGTCGTAAAAACAATATTTCAACTCCAGGGGAATCCAGAACAGCACTGCAAGAAGAAAGCTGGGATACTTCTCATGTGGTACAGGGAACCCAATTGATGATTGCTGGAGGTGTGACCCAAACTGGCAACGCAACAGAAAGCGCCTTGCAGACTGCGCAATCGGGTTCGGACGCAATGCCATTGGAGGCCGTGATGGCAGGTACTACGTTGTCACTGACCCAGGTGATGATGACCCCGTCACCCCCAAACCCGGTACTCTTCGCCATGCTGTCATTCAGGATGAGCCTTTATGGATTGTGTTCAAGAGGGACATGGTGATCACTCTCAAGCAAGAACTTATAATGAACAGCTTCAAGACCCTTGATGGGCGTGGCGTGAACGTCCACATTGCCAATGGAGCTTGTCTCACAATCCAGTTTATTACAAATGTGATCATTCATGGTTTGAACATCCATGATTGTAAGCCCACAGGGAATGCAATGGTGAGAAGCTCACCGAGTCATTATGGATGGAGAACCATGGCTGATGGTGATGGGATCTCAATTTTCGGGTCTAGTCATATCTGGATTGATCATAACTCACTTTCTAACTGTGCTGATGGGCTAGTTGATGCTGTCATTGGCTCCACCGCTATTACAGTATCTAACAATTACTTCACCCACCACAATGAGGTAATCAATTGACAGAATGATTAAAATTGGTCGTTTCCATTATATCTGTTTTTCTAAGCTTTGCTGGCTTCATGGACAGGTAATGCTGCTAGGTCATAGTGACTCTTATGTTAGGGATAAGGTGATGCAAGTGACCATTGCCTTCAATCATTTTGGAGAGGGTCTTATCCAGAGAATGCCAAGGTAAATTTCCAATACACCACCTTGAAGTTGATTTTTCTTAATCGAGAACAAAACTAACAGAACTATCTTAACTATTCAATGCAGGTGTAGACATGGCTACTTCCATGTGGTAAACAATGACTACACTCACTGGGAAATGTATGCCATTGGTGGAAGTGCAGATCCTACCATCAACAGCCAAGGGAACCGATACCTCGCCCCCACCAACCCATTTGCAAAAGAGGTACATAAATAAATGTGTTTTCTCCAACATATTTACAGCAAAGGGCTAACAGTTACTAAAAGGAGTATTCTTAAAATTATGCTATCATCTACAGGTGACTAAGAGAGTTGACACAAATACTAACATGTGGAAGGGCTGGAACTGGAGATCAGAAGGCGACTTATTGCTAAACGGAGCCTTCTTCACACCATCAGGAGGAGGAGCAGGAGCCAGCTATGCCAGAGCCTCTAGCTTGGCAGCCAAGCCATCTTCTTGGGTCGGTGCTCTGACTTCAGCATCCGGGTCTCTTAGATGTCGCCCTGGCCGTGTTTGCTAGTAAACCAATCAAACCAATCTCCATATATACAAGATAGAAACACCCAATTCCAAAAAACCCAAAAAAAAAAAAAAAGCCGAAACACAAGCCATTTTCTACCATACTATTGCCAACTCCCCTTAAGGTTAATTTAAGTAAAGCTGTATATGATGCTCTAGTCCCAACTTCATTTTCCCTCAACCCTTGCTTCAAAGATGTGATTTGCTCAACCTCCGCCCACTCTTTTTGAAAAGTCTGTTTTTTGGTTCAATTATCTTATGGAGTGTGCAAGGAAGTGTTGTTCATCTCTACATTTTGTTCTGTTTGGCACAATTTGTTTGCCATCTATTTAAGCCAACCGCCAGAACTGTGTGTTGCTGCTCCTGTATTGATTAAAGAGGTCAAAAAGGAACAAGCTTTTAATTTACCCTATTGCTAATAGAGAAGAGGAAGCTGCAATGTCATTGATGTAATCACTATACATGGAAATCATTACCAAATTGTAAGCATTTTTAACTTACAATCAATTGTTCTGTTACCCAACTTCGAAAAACCGTTATCCCAATTCAGAAAATCTGAGCCATACAAGATGGCTGCTAACATAACTCCACCATTGAATGCCAGTTGTGTTTACAAAAGATAAGTATGGGCCATCCCATGTGTGAGGTTTATTGTCATCAACTCTACCAAAGAACATTGAGCCTTTCTGCTAAAATGGAGTCCAGATCCAAATCTTAATATTTATGGGGTTCAAAGTTGGAGATAGGAAATCAAATCAAGCTATCACGTCAGAATGTGAGCCCATGTGAGAGTTAGGCCGAAGTTTCCAAGAGTGGAACATTGGTCTCTTCAAATTTCAAACATGTCCTTGTCAAATGAAAGGTGCAAGTGCAACCTATAATATAGACATAAATTTCGCCAACCCAGATTAGATGCATTCCTCACTTGCACTCGACATTGATTAGGACATCGATCATGAGATAATCGATGTTTACGATGTAAAATCATGTTACGGTGGACATGGATATAGACACATTACAATGAAGCTGAAGACACAACATTGTGAGCATACAAACTTTTGGTGTAGGATACAAGTGGGAGTTGTTAAAGGCCATAGCCAACTAGATGCCTGTTTGGCTTCATATTTAACGCATTAAACAGCATTTTTATGCATTATAATGCCAGAAAGTTTTTAAATTTGTTTGGTAACAGAGATATAATGCAGTATTATCCACTGATGTAATGTATTTTGGATTATTTTTTTTGGTGAAGTAATGTATTTTGGATTTTAAACCTTAATGCATGTGTTTTTTTAATACTGCTTGACAAACATACAAACCCGAAATGTGAAACAGTACTGAGCTATGAAAGAAGAAGAAACAGAATCTAAACAGAACTAGACAAATCTGGAAATCCAAGTATTAGATATGAATTGATTCACATAATTGAGCTACAACTAGTCTACATAACAAACCACAACCTACAAGTTTAGCCCTCACAAAGTTTGTTCTTACAAGGGCACACATAAATAAGCTTGACCCAGAACCTCAAGACAAAAAAAACAAAAACAAGAACAAGATCACAAGGGAGTTCCTGTGCCACTTCTTGTTTCAGTTGGGCTATATAAAGCAGACCTATTTCTTGGTCTATTCTCCTCCAACTGTTTCACAACTTCATCCATACTAGGCCTAACTTCAGGCACAGGAGCACAGCATCCCATTGCAAGCTTCAGTGCTTGAACCAAGCCGTCTTCCATCGGACTTCTTACTCCCTTCAACACCTCAACATCGAAAACCTCCAGTGTTGTTTCTTCGAGAACAGCCGCTTTCACCATTGAAGGCAAGTCCAAGTAATCTCGGCTTCTGCTGTCTTTTCCGGGCTTCTTTCCTATCAATATCTCCAGGAGCAGTATTCCGAATGCGTAGACGTCTGTTCTTGAGTTGCATTTCTTCATCCTTTGAAGCTCTGGAGCCTTGTAACCCTCAGACTTTGCTTGGGCCAGTATCTCATCAGCTACATCTGGGATCATTAGTTTGTCTAGTCCGTATTCGGTCAGCCTGGCCACGAAGAAGTCGTCTACAAGAACGTTTTTGGACCTGATGTTCCCATGCGTGATTGGATTCTCTACTCCCGTATGAAGGTATGCTAGTCCTTGGGCTATTCCAAATGCGATTTTGTGGCGTCTTGCCCAGTTTAGAACTGGCTTTCCTGCCTTTGTTTCTAGAAATCATACAAAATTCAAGTGTCAAATATTAGCCTATAATTTCAGACAGCTTAACAGTAGACACAGTTTTGAGTAAGTCAAATTAATCATATGTAGCATGATAATGCCATTTCCAATATCCAAAATATAGTCTAGCAAATATATGACTTGTATCTTGTATAAGAATGCCATAAGTTGTACTAAAATCAACTAGAATCCTTCAATGAAGCTAAAATACTCAGAGCAGTTCTGATATCATAATCTCTGTTGCTAGAAGGATGAAAAGTTCAAACTGTTTAACACTACATGTTAAATTGTTACATTTCAGTGCAAGGTCTAATTTAGCTTAAATAATTATTCATCTTCATTTCTTTCGAAATGTTGCATTTCAGTGCAAATTGACGTATTGCTCCAAAATGATAATACCATTTGAACAAGGTTTTCTGAATCCAG
This sequence comes from Polygonum maritimum, assembly GCA_963924305.1. Lineage (NCBI taxonomy): Eukaryota > Viridiplantae > Streptophyta > Magnoliopsida > Caryophyllales > Polygonaceae > Polygonum > Polygonum maritimum. Next base: position 33,253,397 of record OZ002734.1, read on the forward strand.
CATTAGATTGATCTAATCTAAAGTGAACAAGAGACCAGAAACTTATACCAGGAAAATATATCAACCCCCACTCGTACCTAGAGTTGCATTGCCAACACAAGATCGATAAAATAACAGAAGCACAACTCTTAGATGAGCAGAAGAGAAACAATCACAATTAACTGACATGAAAAATAATATTCACTTACCATGAAGAAGTTCATCAAGAGTTCTGTGTGGAAGGTAATCAAAGATGAGCAACTTCTCTCCCCTCTTTCCTTGATAAAAAGCTCTTAATGGAAGAAGATTCTCATGTCTAGCATGACCTAATTCCTTAACCATCAACAAGCATGACTTCCTATCCTTACAGCTTCCTTCCCTCAGCAATCTCAACGAAATAGTTCCTCCATCGGTTAGCTTGGCTTTGTAAGAAGTTCCATAGCACGTCTTCTCCATAACCTGTCCGGTAGCATTCAAAACATCCTCCAATGTCAAATGCTCACCTCCTTGAAACATAAGAAGTTTCCCTTCACCAGTTTCATCCTCATCGTCTCCGTCCTCCATGTCCTCTTCAATTTCTCCCTTGCTCTTTTTCTTATTTTGCATATAACCAATCACTAATGATGCTGTAACCACCACACTAGTCATTAAACCAATTACAATGCCAGCAATCATCCCTGGGCTTAAGCCAGAACTTGTGCTAGCACAACCCCTCAAAGGGTATCCGCATAAGGCAGGATTGTTTCCCTCAAAAGCCTCCACTCCAAATTTAGTTCCCAAAAAATTTGGTAACAGCCCAGTGAAATTATTGTAAGACAAGTCCAACTTATCAAGCTTTAACTCACTTATACTAGTAGGAATTGTGCCAATCAGGAGATTATGACTAAGATCAAACTCTTGGAGGCTCTTAAACCTAGTTAAAAATTCAGGGAAAGCCCCAGAAAACCTGTTGTCACCTAAATCAAGAACCTTTAGATTTCCACAAGTGGTGTTGGGCAAACCAGGCTCAGGCAAAGACCCACTGAACAAATTACCATGAAGCCTAAGAGCAGTAAGACGATCACAGAGGTTCCAAATGGAATTTGAGAGAGACCCACTTAGTAAATTATGGCCCAAATCAACATCAGTCAGTGATGAGCTATAACCAAGCTCTAAAGGCACAGACCCAGATAGAGAATTGAAGCTTAGATAAAGAGTCTGAAGGGCAGAAAGCTCACCAATTTCTCTGGGAAGAGAACCAGAGAGATTAGCTGATGGGAGCTGAAGAGAAAGAGTGTGAAGAGCAGTGTCCTTGTAAAGAGTGAGATTAGACCACTGAGGAGAAGAGAGGCCTTCACAATCAAGAAGAGAGCCGTTGGTAAAGACCCATTTCAAACCCCTCCATTGGCAAAGGGGTGTGCTTGCATTCCATGAAGATAGCAAAAGATTGTCTTCTACTACTCGTTTGTTTGTGCTGGCACCTTGTAAACTTGCCTTGATTTTGTACAAGAGGAGCTCAACGTCTGTGGGGGATGAAGGTGAGGTTTGGCAGAAGACAACAATGGTCATTGAGAGTGTGAAGAAGAAGAAGAGGAGAGGGGAAAAGGGTTTCAGAACCGCCATTGAAGGAGCTTGTTAGAGTGCAGAAAAAGGGAAAACCAAAAGGAGAAGCAACTGAGCTTGAAATGTGGGAAAAAAAGAGAGTCTCTTTTTGAGGTTTTAGCTTTTTTCCCTCTTTTGGGGAAGGAGAAATGTCTTTTGTGTAAGAGTGAAAGAGCTTTCCTTTTCTATTGTTCTCTCAGTTTCAAGGAGGGTGAAACATTTTCGTCAGTATTTCTATATCACCCGATTCTCACGGAGTTCAACAGTACACTGATATAATTGAAACCGGCTTGTCCCAGTGGTACTGAGGTGTTGTTTGGCTTTGTAATGGTGTTTGATCAAAAATGACTCCCAAAAACACTCTCTTCTCTCTCCTAGGTTACAACTCCTATTTTCCAATTTCCTTCTTACCTTTCAAGCTCTTTTGCGCCGCCTCCTCTCTGTGTGGTGTCGGCCATGGCGCTCACCACCTCCTTTGGAAGTCTTGCTGCTCTCTTGTGGGAGTCTCGGCTTTCTATGAAACCTTCGACCTTGCCTCGGCTTGCCCCGGTAAGTTCTCATACCACTTCATTTTATTGGTTGGGCTCCTCTATGCTCTCACTTTGGCGGTTCCTCTGTGCGAGGTTATTCGATTGCTCCGTTCGTCCCCAAATGCCTGTGGGGTTTGATGGCACAACTACTCCCCTTGACCTATCCCAGCTTCAGATCTGGTTGGTTGTCTCTTCCTTTGGTCCCTCTGGTTGGATTTTGGATTGGATTACCTCTGCGTACTTGGTTTTTTCCCCTTTAATTAGCGTGAGTTGCAATTTGTGTTGGCTTCCTGGGTTTTCTTTGTGTAGCTTTTACCTGTTGCGAGTCCCTCTTGTTATTTGCTCTATCTCCAGGATTAATCTCAGTTTCTGGATTCCTTTTCATCTTTGGTTGCTTCTTTTGTATCAATTTGATTGTCGTCTCTGTCTGATTTTTGCTCAGATGTGTAACCATTTACATCTGTTTAATTTCTGCTATTTCAATCTGTTTAATTCTGTCTATGCTTTTATTCCTGTAGCTTATTTCTCCCACTCTGTATGCCTGTTAGTCTTGTTTCTTGGCTGGTGGGGGCTGTTGGTTGCGGTTTTTTGTTTGCAGGTTTGGCCTGCTAATGGTGTTGTGTGGAGCAGTGCCTGGATTTTCTTCTGGGTCCTGCTGCATATCCCAAATCGTCTTCTTCATGGTAATATATACTCTCAAACCCTTATCTACCACCTTATCACCCTCCGGGTGATTGAAAACTTCGATGACCAATTTGTCCTAGTGACAATGAAAACTACAATGACAATTTCTATACAACTGTTACAAATTTGGGATCTATACTCATGCTCTCATCCCTCATATGAACCTTATGCAGGATAGGTCTCTGTCGGCCTGGGGCCTTCAGGGTCTTATTATACAACATGCACCCAATTTACACTTATCTTTCTTACTTTTTTACCTCTCCATCCATGCTTCTGGGCATAACCGGGGTTTGGTGGAAAGTTGGAAAAGGAATCTGAAAGACTGTGAACATGACTATCACAATCAAAATGGTATGAAACTTGTTTTCCCCTTACTTGTTGCAAACTCGTGTGAAAACACCTTTATCACAATCTTCTTATCAGATGGTGTGAAGGTCTCATTTATGGATTTTCCTATGACATTTACACAGATCCACTATTTCAATTATTGGCTGAATGACAACTACCATGAACAGTGTACTCTTCACATATTGAAAATTGGAATCACCATCGTCATAATACATGTCCTCAGTAAGGGAGAATTGAGGCACCACACTATCCATATAATACACTTGCATTATATGACCGTTGCTCAACTGGTTTGTGGTAAGTTTTGCTTTACTACACTTCACCTTATCCTACTGTGCCAAATCAAGCATACAAATTTTTCTTTCCAAAATTACTCATTACAAAACTGTGTTAACACAAACCATACTCACTTCTCCATAGGTATACGGGGAAGGGGGGCTTGGTTTCAAGGGCTCCCTGCTAGGCTTCCTTGGGTTGAAGCCTTTCAGGTTGAGGAGTTGAAACCTCGTTTCTCTTGCCATTGCATTCTGCCAATAACCACTTGTTCTCTCTGCCTAAGTAACTATTGGTATGTGTTCTGCTGGCTAAGGCTCTCTCATTTAGATGAGGTTGTAGCTTGGCTAGTAGAGTATCCCTCTTACCCTCCAAAGTCATATGATGAAAACAGGGTGTTCTTGGGAAACCAGGAGTACCTTCTGAGACTTCATTGCCCAAACCTCCATTCATTCATCCCCATCCATCAACAGACAAATAATATCATCTCAAGTGATTGTTGTAATATCACTTATATTATTAATCTCTACCATACCATTAAGTACTCTAAGATCCACACCCAAAATATAATAACAAACATGTCTTCCTTCAAATGGTTCAGCATAATTTTTTTCACCATTAAACAGGAAGCGGCTAAATCTTACATTCAACTATTTTTTATTGGATTTACAGCCATCAACTCAGAATGTTCATTCACTTCTTACACCACATACATCCATTTCACTTTTAAATCTAACAATTTTATCAAACAAAGTGTAAGTTATTTACAGTCTCTAAACTTTCCTAATCTTTACTACTCATACATTCATTCTAGCTTTAGTAGCTACATAATTACTAGTTCCTGCTATTTATGGTCCTCTTTTGATGAAAGGTTTGTGCTTATTACCTCTATGATGTTCATAACTAATTCCAGTTCATGGTTTAGCCTACTTTTCTGCATTCCCAGCTGTGTCATTTCCTTTTTACCTGAGGTTGCTGTACAGTTTGTGAGAACATCTTTACACTATCTTCATCCTAAACTAATCTGGCAAACTATCATTTGGTCAATTGGATCCGGGTGTGGGCTACTGCCATGCTGTGATCCTGGCAACTGTATTCATAAGGTAAACTACTTTCAATCCATTATTCCCATCTATAATCTTGTGGGTATTTCAAAAAAGGCATGCAATCTGTGTACACACATTTTGTCTACCATCAATTGCTTTACCAAATCCATTTGCTTGCTGCTATGCGACAGGTTCAGTTGGAAATTTAAAATTTATTGCTGTCAGATTGCTCAAACGCAAATTCAGTTTCAAGATTATCATGTTTATGGCCTTCTTTTGCTGTGGCATTGTACCCATCACAAATCTACCAACAATCTGTATCAATATTATCTTGTAACCACGCAATGTTGTATAAACCTTGGAAAAAGGTTGTGTATAAATTCTACTATCCCACAGAGGTATAACATTCATACAGCATTTATGCTACCTTGCAGCTATTTCTGTTGTGACATTTTCACCTATAGTTTAAAAACTACTAACCTGGCGGTTGCTAGTTTTATTCAACTTGTCCACTATTTCTTCTATATGGAAACTTTATACTTAATGTCAGCACTACAGATACATTATCTACTTATACCACTATAAACTTACTTCAACACTTTGGTTTCTATAAACTATATCCAACACAATCTTATATCAATTACATGGTTTTAAAACACAATATTAAAATTAGTTGCGGTATTGGGGTGGTCACTTGTTGGTTTCACTACCACGGTACCTCTCACATTTTGTTGACTCATACAGCTTCAAAAAACAATTTATATATCAATTTTGCAGTAATCCATTTCATGCTCAAGCGTGTTGTGCGTCAGTTTGCATGGGGTTCCCATGTTACTACAGCAATAGGTATTCATTGGTGGCTGTGTTTCTTGCATAATCATGGCCACTGGATTTTAAACCTCTCTTCTACCACTTCATATGACCATTCTCACTACACGTTTTTATTATGACTGTCGCCTATTGGAATGTGAGGGGGCTTAGGAGGGTTAATTTCTGGGATGAAATTGCCTTCCTAAGAAAGCTACACAAATTACAATTTCTCTGTTTAACTGAAACAAAAACCGATATCCATCCCTCTGATGCTATTATTCGCAAAATAGGTTTCCATCACTGTATATCATCTCCGTCGGATGGTTCCAAAGGAGGGATGACTCTGTTTATATACCAAAACGACTTTACTCGCTCCTGTAAATTAGTTTTACAAACACCAAATTTAATCTTTATGCAGGTTCAAAACCCGTTTCATACTTATCTTCTAATATTCGCGTACGCACCTTCAAGAGAAGAAAATAAACCGGTTTTTTGGTTAAATCTTGAAAACACCATTACATCGTTCGGCTTACCATTTCTCCTTATTGGAGACCTGAATGAAATCGATTGTAGTTCGGACAAATTTGGCGGGGTTACTCCAGCTCCAGCTAAATTTGTTCGTTTACTCAACTTCCAAAATAAAATGAATACTTTAAATAAAAATTTTACCGGGTTTCCATTTACTTGGAGAAAGAGTTCAACCTCTACAGATAACACATTCGAAAGATTGGATAGAGTCCTCATTCACCATGACCTTGTAGCAATTTTTCCAAAACTTGTAACCCGTCATCACCCTTTTACAACTTCAGACCACTGTTTGATTTCTTTTAACCTAGATACTAAAAAGAAATTTATAAAATACCCCTTTCGTTTTGAGAATGCTTGGATTGATAAACCCTCTTATGCTAAATTAGTTCAAAAAGTTTGGGAATACAAACTCACAGGATCATTTATGTTCAAAGTTACCATGAAAATGCAACTTCTTAAGAAATATTCTAAAGAATGGGCCAAACGCTATATAAATCATAATTTTGAACAACTGAGAATTTCAGAACGACAATTACAACAACTTCAAAATTCTCTCCTATCCGATCCGTATAACCAAAATATCTTAAACAAATTACAACAACATCTTAACAAATATAATGCTTTAATGAATTTTCACCATAAATTTTGGGCACAACGAGCTAAAACCAACCATCTACAGAACGTAGACAAAAACACAAAGTACTTCCAAACTATCTCAAAATTACGCAGATTTAAACAAAATATAACATCTTTTCAGACACAAGATGGTTTGGTCATTTTTGATCATGAAACAATATCAGCAAATATTACTAAAGAACTAGCGTCACGGTTTAAATCCAATTCCAACTCAGTTGTCTATCCACAAGATCTAGATATTATACCTCCCATGATATCCGACGTTGACAATATAACTCTCTCGAAACAGCCGACAACCTCTGAAATTAAAATGGCAATATTTGACTTAGCTCTTAATAAAACACCAGAACCTGACGGGTTCACTGCAGAATTCTTCCAAACTTATTGGCCCACGGTCGGTGCGTCAGTTGTTCGCGCTGTGGTGGCCTTCTTTCATTTTGGATCTATGCTGACCGCTGCAAATAAAACTTTCATTACTTTAATTCCTAAAATTGAGACGCCAACCTCTATAAATCACTATAGACCGATTAGTTTATGTAATACCATTTATAAGACAATTACCAAGGTATTGTCGAACAGAATCCAACATATTTTACCGTCAGTTATTCATCCGTTTCATAGTGCTTTTGTAAAAGGCCGTCTTATTCAAGATAATGTCCTTATTGCTCATGAAATTTTCCATTCGTTCCATAAAAGGAAAAAAGGACGGCTTGGCTGGATGGCCATTAAATTAGATCTTGAAAAGGCTTATGACAAAATAAATTGGAATTTTATCCGTCTTGTTTTATCCAAATTCGGTTTTCATCATAAATGGATTCATCTCGTTATGACATGTATAACCACTTCATCGTCATCAGTTCTAGTTAATAATGAGCCTGGCCCTGAATTCCATCCTTCGTGTCGAATCCGGCAGGGCGATCCTATGTCTCCTTTCATCTTTGTATTATGTATGGAATACTTAACTCGAACATTACAACAGGAGGCTTCGGGCACTCCAAACCATGTTGGCATCCAACTCACCAAAAACGGATCTATCTTGCCCTTCTTAAGCTTTGCAGATGACACGATTATCTTTGCAAACGCAAACGTAACAAATATGGAGTTTATTAGGAACACCCTCCAAAAATTTACTCAGGTTTCTGGATTATCAATTAATTATCATAAAAGCTCGCTTCAAACATCTGCTAACGTTACTCAACCTACGTCTGTTGCCTTGGCAAGCATCCTCAACATTCAAGTCACCTCTTCCATGGAAAAATACTTAGGAATTCCGATTCTTAAAGGAAGAGTTCAGATTTCGATGTTTTCAGACTCAGTTTCTAATCTTAAAAAACAACTGTCACAATGGAAAGCTAATACAATTTCACAAGCAGGCAGGGTTGTTCTTATCCAATCATGTCTAATAAGCAAAGTCAACTACCTTATGCAAAGTTTCATGTTGCCCCAAGGGGTCCTCAAACAAATAGATGCGGTTTGTAAATCTTTCTTTTGGAATAAATTCATCCCAAATCACCATCCACTCATTAGTTGGGACCGTATATGTTCTCCAAAAGAGAATGGGGGGCTTGGCCTTCGGTCTGCAGAAAATATCAATATGTCTCTTCAAATGAAACTGCTTTGAAAAATAGCAACACAACCGCAAAATGTATGGGTCAAAGTAATAACTGAAAAATATCTAACTACGGATTCCCTATTTAACTATCATAAAAATAATTGCTCCTGGCAGTTTGGCAGGCTGATGAATCTTAGAGATTTATTCTCTAGAGGCATTAGATGGTTGCTAGGTAATGGTAAAACAATCAAATTTTGGACAGATCCTTGGCTACCAAATATTGACCTTCTACCCTTTATCGATTCAGGGGATTTGACTCTAAAGGTCTCCACCTTTATCCTTCCAAATAAGACCTGGAATATTAGCCTCCTAGAACAGATGTTGCCACCTCATATTGCGGCAATTATTATTCAAACTAGAATCCCTGTAACAGACACCGATGATAGACTCATTTGGCTTCCTGCTAATGATGGTATTTTCTCGGTTCAATCAGCAAACTCACTGTTATTATCTCCACAAAATACTAGTTGTAACGATTTTGATTAGATTTGGAAATCCAAATTACCACCAAAAATAATAAACTTCCTTTGGAAAGCCTGTGCTGACTGTCTCCCAACAACAGACAGATTAAACCGATTCTATAATTCAGTTCCAAATCTATGTTCCCTTTGTGAGCTCAGTGATGAATCCCTCAATCATTTCTTTTTTCAATGTCCGTTTACTAAAGCTATGATTTATCGCCTTCAAAAACTATTAAATTATCCTTTTAATCTTATTACGAATTATAATTTTCACCGAAATTTAAAAGAGACGATTACACAAAATCAACACGCCATGTCACTAGCTTTCCTCTGGTGGTTTGTGTGGGCACATAGAAATGCGAAAATTTTTGATCCGGGACGAATTAACCCTAAAAATCTACCGTCCAACTTGGCTTTCACGAGTGCCCTTGCTTGGGAAGGCTGTTGTTTAAAATCTCACAAGACCTCTATTAAACCAAAAAGGAAAAATCACACATCCTGGAAAAAACCTCCCCTTCAATGGCACAAACTTAATTTTGACGCGTCTAGACTTAAAATAGGAACGACCCATGCCGGGTTCATCGTTAGAAATCATTCTGGCGATGTCATTTCTGCTGGTCGTCAACAGCTTCCCTGTATGACTATAGTACAAGCTGAAGCTTCAGCCTTACTTCATGCTATCAGAAACATAGACTTTTCTCAAATTCACAATCTAATAATAGAAGGTGACAATCTTATTGTTATAAATTCGTTAAAACGTCTATGGAAAGTCCCTTGGGAAATTCACACTATTATTGAAAACATAAGAAATTTGATTTCGAATATTCCCTCTGTTATTTTTTATCATTGTTTCAGGGAATCGAACGCTGCAGCAGATTTCCTGGCAAGAAGACACATCAATCTTCAGAGCCTTAATGCAGCCTTGCCTATTCATGCTTCGTCCCTTCCATTTTCTCATTTGTCTGTAACACAGTCGCGGTGTTTGTTGAGTCAACAACCCGCGCTGTTTGAATTATTAAAGATCATCCGTCACGATGATTTAGGTTATCCTTGTAACTTAAAGGTGGCCTAATTTTGGCTTGTTCAAGCTAGTAGCTCCACAATAAAAAAAAAAACAGTACACTGATATCACAAAATTGACAAATACTTGGGCCCTTCCAATATCCTTCCAAGTTCCAACTGATACACTTCATTGAGTCAATAAAGCTGCAGTCTTTCACAATAAGGTTTCTCAAGAAAGAAACTTTTTTAGAAGAAGGTGATTTTGGAGGAAGATGACACCTTCAAGAACTGCACTTGAAGGTTATGATGGTGAGCTCACAATCACATTCACATGGGTTTTGATTGAGTTTTACTCAATGCACCGTAATGTTTTTCATGATGAGTTATGGTAGATTTATTTGTACTAAAACAGTAGTCATATTCCTCCTAGATAATAATGAAATTAGTGGTGAATTGAAACTCTAAGAGCTCTGTTACCAAGTTTATCTTGATTCTTGACAAACCCACCAACACAACCATTGAAAATTTTTTAGTTCTTGTGTTACTCATTTGGAAAGATATGTTTGGATTTTCAATTTGTTGTCCATAAAGAGATCATTTGTCTTTTTCCATGTATTGAAGTAAGTTTCCAAGCCCTCCAACAAATCTTCGACTTCTTCAATGAACGGGAGAAACCTTAGTCAATATGTATGACTCAAGACATTATAGCTAATACAGTCAAAGACTCCATAGGCAATTTGAATGTGAAAACTATAATGATTCGTTGAGTCACACATCCTAACATATTCATTCATCATCATTAGAATTACATGCTTTTTTCATAGGCAAAAAAAAAAAAAACTCATGATTTCTAGGAACAACAAAGGGTTGTGGAGCCAAGAAAATCTCATCAAAGGAACCAATGATTTGATTTTTTTTGGACTGAAAACCCATGCTTATCATTTATCAACAAGTCTTAGTTTGACGCATCTAACTTATATAACTTCCTGAATTTTGTTGTTACATACACTTTCTTCACTTAAATGTTTGGCGATTTCATTTGATAACATGCATTTGTCGCCATTTGGGCAAATAATAAAATAAGAGAGCTTTAGTTTCTTATGGATTGAAGGGCAATGATGAAGTGGGATTGAGTTTTATTCTTCTTTTTCTGAGGTTGGTGACTATCAAAAAGCATGAAATGACACTGATTTACAAATCTCATCATTCGCACTAAAGCAATTTCTTTTTAAAGAAGGAAAAAAGGGAGCCTTTATCAGAGCATGCTAATCCAACTTGGGAAGCAAGAACAGTGCCTTAATTCTGTGTTAGAATATGATTTCTAACGACCCAGGCTTTTCACTCTTCCATAATTAGCTTCCATTCTCAGCTGTCGACAGGTTTATAATTTTGTCTTCTCAACGCTTTGAATTTCTCTAGTTCATTAAGAAGGGCAAAATTACCGTTGTAAGCCGGTGGAATAACTTTTTTTTTCCCCATTACGAAAGCATGACAATCATACTGATTCACCGAACCAATCCCTTACATTACAAAATCATAACCTTGTTACCCCTTACATTTCTCTGGTGTCTAGTATATAATTTTGTTAATGAGTCGAGCATGAATAGTTCGAAAGATAAACTAGTCGAGCCCAAAAACAAGAAAACTCAATTTACCTTTTTAAGAACAAGCTCGATTAAGTGTTCATAAACAATCTCAAATATGTATAATATTGTTGTATATATGGTAAATTGTTTTTAATAAAACAGTTTGTTATTTATTTTTTAGGTATTAAATTAAATTGAAAACCATAAATGGGCAAACTAAACGGGCAGTTCATGAGCCAATTTCGAATTCAGCGAGTACTTCAACAAACCGCGGCAAACAATATTATGAGCTCAAGTTTGCCTATTTTTAAACAAGTCAAGTCTAAACAAAGTTAGGTTTAACTCGGTTCGACTATAGCTCGAGGCTTTTTATTTCTCAAAATAAAAAAAAGGTAAAATCTTTAGAGTTGGCCCAAGCGACTCAAATGGATCCGATTCTTGGGCCCAAGGAAGGCCCAACCCAAAATATGGCCAGAATATTGGAACTTGGTGTCCGAAGGAGAATTCAATGAAGTACCTTGGAAGAATTTGATGAGCTAGATCAGATGGGCTGTTTAGTAAGTGGCTCTCTTGGCAGGACCATTGCATGAGAGATTTAAGTTTATACAAGGCACAGATTCCTTACACTCAAGTGTTCTGTAAACTGCTACTCTGCTAGGCAAGGCAACCCCTTGACGGAGAGGGACCGCCTAGGTGCTAGACAGCTCAAACATGCCCTAAGGCAGTCCGAAAGGCAAGACGAGCTAGAGCCATGTTTGTTAGAACATTACAGCACACTTAATACAGCTTCCAAATTGTCAAAATCTATTTAGTAAGTTAACAAACTAAACATTACGGAGTACTCCCTCCGTTTCATAATAAGTGTCGTTTTAGCTCTTAACACAGTTTTTAAGAAAAACAATCATTCACTTTAAAACTTACAACTTTTTCTTAATCTTACTACTCATTACATTTTTTTGCCCAATAAATGAACAACTTTAGTCAACAAATACACATTCCAATAAAAATTATCATTACTCACCCCTAATAAATCACTTTGAAAACCTAAAACGACACATGATATGAAACAAGTTTTAAGTGCTAAAACGACACTTATTGTGAAACGGAGGGAGTATTATTTTCCCAACGGAAACAAACTAAACACAATATAGAAGAGTAGAAATCGCACTGAGTAATCATATCCACCACCTAGCATTTACAAGACCCAATAAGTCAACAATATTCCTCACCAAGTTGACTTCACACTCCATTTATAACTACTCGTATGCAGAACTCGAGGTTGAAATTTTGGTTATGTAAAACTGAACTTTTTTTATACACAATCGGTATCATCATTATAGTCCATATTGTGATCAAATACATTTGACAAGTAGTCTAGTTTGCATTGTATATGATTATAAGTTTTTAAACTTTTCAAACGCACATATGTCATACGTGTATACACAACTTGGCATGAAATAGGGTCACAATTTTCCTTATAAACTACTCTCTCTTTTAACAAGCCATATACATAATTTTGAAAGTACTAAAATTGTTTTATGCGACTTGCAAGTTAGCTTGCATGGGGCAAACAAGAACAGTGGAAAGATTCCATGGGGTGCTTCTCGAGGGGCAGTTCCTTGAATTTAGGGTTTCTCTAAGCGGCGTTAATTGGGCCCCTTTTCTTAATTAAAGTTAGGTGAAATCACAGAAATTAGGGGTTTGTCCAAATTGTAAACCAAATTGATTTTTAGGAAATGTATAAAATAGTTACATTTGGGAGCTGAGATGATAATTATTGGCCCTTTGTGACCCTTCTTTTGATGATGAAAAGATAGGCACTAAATATTGCTACATCTAAATCCCACATGGCTACATACATGTGTACTGTTTCAAGATTACATAGATTAGAGTTTACAATAGTGTATGCCAAATGAATACTCCTAAGAGCATATATAATGGTAAGGAGTTTCAATCCTCTCTCAATTTTCTCTCTCCCTTTCTCCTCTTGACACATCATCTTCTCTTTCATCCACCTCATTTCCCACTATCTCATTCCTCTTTCTCATCCTCTTTCTCCATTTTCATCCACAACAAAGAGGATCCTCTTTGTATCCTTTTTGTTTTTTCATTTCTAGTTTTACATATACATCAAACACATAATTTATGTCAATCAAATATTTTTAACAAATTGAATTACTCTAATTAAGTAATAATAAAATGTTTTTATTTGCCTAACTCAACATAATTAATAAATAAATAATTTTATATACTACACAAAATAACACTATTTTTCAACATAAAAAATTATTATACTTGTAATTTTATTACCTAATAAAATTATTACAAACTTTTTAAGTACAAAAAAATATTTCAATTGTTTACATAATATAAGTTGTTATAATAGAAAATTAAATAAAAAAAGAAGATTTATGTGAAAATAGTGCAAAATTAGACTCTTTTTATGGATTAAAAAAATTTATAAGCATTGGTTTTATTGTTTTGTAAAAAATAACATCACATTTTTCTTAACTCATAATTAGAACTTATTATTTGTAAATGGAAGTGAAATAAAAAAGAAAACAAGTTTGACCACATGTCAACAAATAATTGGATGTTGATTGCTTTTTTACACAAGGACCAAGGTGAGTAATCCTCTACAAAAGGAGGATTTCAAGCAATCCTCTTCCAAAGAGGATCCTCTTTCATTTGCCCACAACAACAAGGATGTCCTTTAAGAGGTGAGAGAGTGCTAAGAGGATGGTAGATCCTCACCATTGTACATGCTCTAAAAAGGGTCAAATTTATTAGGTGTGTTTTCTCAATCCATTTCATAGGTCTGCTGTAAAATTGTAAACCAAGTCTCAAATATAGTATTGTTCCTAATGTATTGTTTATTAGGTAAACAAATGTTATTTCAAGAGACCCACTTGCTGTCTACTCATATGCCACTACCTCGAGTAATTGTTTTTTACCAGGCATGGAAATCGATACAAATAAAGGAGGGGATGATGGAGGTACAACTGTGTGATAAAATTAATTAATCAATTGCTAATTCTCAAACGACAAACAAACAGAAATCACTAAATGTAGTAAATGCTAATCTGGTCAGTAAGATTAAAGATTAAGCTCTGGGTTACGTTATTACGCTTTGAAGTGTAACATGTAGTTCTCTTATGATACACGTATCTAATTTGGTATCTACTTCTTAAACTCCAACCCAAAAGTTGCATAAGCTTAATGGGGTAATATTAATTAGATCTTTTCTTCCTTTTTGTTTAATTAAGATGATGCTAAATCTTGAAACTTGTGTTCTTAAGGTTTTTTTTTTAATTTCCAGATCTCAAAATGAGAGCTCAGATGCTTACCTTCCTTTCCTTCTCTTGGTAATACTGACTACCTCTAAAATTGCTTGCTCCAAGCCTTCTTTCTATGTTAACTTTAGTTTAGCTCCATTAGAATTTACCCTGAAAAGCAGTAAAAAAGCAGATCAGCATATGATAAGCAAAGCCAGCTAGTTATTCCATCATCACTGGCTAATGTAACTAATCACATCTTGAAGTTCAAGTCAGGGATTCAAGTTTACACATTAAATCTTAATCATGTACGCTACACATGTACAACTAGGTAGAAAATGGGTCAATGGTCAGCAATAGCAACAAACACTTTAGATTTTCATGGGCATTCATTTGTTCATTCTGAGGCAAAGTGAGCTCCAGAGCTCAAACATGCAGAAGAAAACATTATCATACTTGTCACAAATGCATGTTATTTTCCAAAGGTTGCAGTTGTGATAGGATTTCAATGAAGACAAGATAAGCAAAGACATAGTATGCTATAATATACTCCTAGTTACTGCTAAATTAACAACTCCTTAAGGTGGTTAATAATTAGGGTTTATGACCTTAAATTAGGGTGGCTCGAATACACATGAATTAATAAGAAAAAACCCATACTTATTATTTACTGACCATAATTTGAGGAAAACAATGCAAAACACATGGGGACGTACACCACACCTTGTGAACAATTTCAAACTAATTGATTACTACCATATACTCCCTCCGTTTCAATAAACATGTCGTTTTAGCTCTAAAATTTTGTTTCAAAATACATGTCGTTTTCCATTTTTGGGCATTTACTTTACAAATTTACCCTTATAATCATTAGCAGTTTATTAGTAATGGTTTTCAATAAAGTAAAAAAGTGAGGTAATAATTAGGGGTATAATAGTCCATTTAATAGGTTCCTTAATATATGTGCAAATGGCTAAAACGACATGTTTATTGAAACGGAGGGAGTAAATATTTGTACTAGAGCAGAACCCCGAGGTGAAGAAGGTGGTGGGTGCTGTTTCTGGTCTGCATGTTACAATATTTCCCTCTCAGTCTCTAAACCCTTTGTATTTTATATCATAGCAAAACTGTTGCCTTCTTCTTCACTTCCTTTCTTGCTTGCTTTCAAAGCATTAGTACTAGCTAGCCACAAGGCTCTTTTTCACACCAATGAACCAAGCAGCCTCCAGAAACATAGTTTTTCTAAGAGCGTGAGTTGTGTGCATGTGGTGGGGAAAAAAAGAGAGACCCAATGCAAACACCACAAGAGAAGTTTGGGTTTTGAGGTCATAGGTTATTTACCATTGCCAATACCAATGCCATTGCCATTGCCATTGCCATTGCTATTGCTGATGTCAAG
This sequence comes from Polygonum maritimum, assembly GCA_963924305.1. NCBI lineage: Eukaryota > Viridiplantae > Streptophyta > Magnoliopsida > Caryophyllales > Polygonaceae > Polygonum > Polygonum maritimum. The sequence goes on from OZ002734.1 coordinate 33,269,147, forward strand.
GCCGTCCTCCAGCTTTCACCATCTCTTCATTCTCGTTGCGCTCCTTTCCTCCGTCGTTTCCGCTGCGAATGATGAAGCCGTTCTGCTCCATTCATGGCTCCAAAGCACTCATTCAGCTCCTCCAACAGCCATGGCCAACTGGAACCTATCTGACCCCAACCCGTGCGAATGGTCATACATAACTTGCTCTGTTGACAACTTTGTCACTGAAATAAACATCCATTCCGTATACCAACTTGATCTTCCCTTTCCTTCCGGTTTCTGTTCACTGTCCCGCCTACAAAGTCTTACCATTTCAGGCTCCAATCTCACAGGAACAATCCCGCCCGAGATTGGTGACTGCACCCAGCTTAGCCTTATTGACCTCAGCTCAAACAACCTTATTGGTGAAATACCTCCTAGTATTGGGAAGCTCAAGAATCTTCAAGACTTGATCTTGAACTCCAACCAGTTGTCCGGGAAAATCCCACCTGAAATTGGAGATTGCACGAGTCTAAGGAATATCCTCTTGTTCGACAATGAGCTCAGTGGGGACCTCCCCACTGAGCTTGGGAATCTCAAGAGCTTGGAATCTTTGCGTGCCGGTGGAAATAAGGATATTTCTGGGGTGATCCCGGAAGAGCTTGGAGAGTGCCAAAACATGACGGTTCTTGGCCTTGCTGCTACAAGGATTTCTGGGTCAATCCCTGCCTCCCTGGGAAAATTGACCAAGCTCCAAACTTTGTCTATTTACACTACAATGCTCTCGGGAGAGATTCCGCCAGATTTAGGCAACTGTTTGGAGCTTGTTGAAATGTATCTATACCAGAACAGTCTCTCGGGTTCCATCCCAGCACAACTAGGTAACCTTCAAAAGCTTGAAAAGTTGTTGCTATGGCAAAATAGTCTGTCTGGGGCAATTCCTGAAGATATTGGGAACTGCTCAAGTTTGGTCACTATTGATCTCTCTTTGAATTCTTTTTCTGGGAGCATTCCTTTATCTTTTGGGAAACTGTTGAATCTAGAAGAGCTAATGCTTAGTAATAATAATATCTCTGGGTCAATCCCTTCTTCTCTTTCAAGTTGTCGAAACCTGGTGCAGCTACAGGTTGATACCAATCAGATAACAGGATCAATACCAGCAGAGATCGGAAAGTTAACTGAGCTGAATGTCTTCTTTGCATGGCAAAACAAGCTTCAAGGAAGCATTCCTTCAGCATTGGCCAACTGCACTAGCCTTCAAGCTCTTGATTTGTCACATAATGAGTTAACAGGAAGCTTGCCAGCTGGTCTTTTCCAGCTTCAAAACTTAACAAAGCTTCTTCTGATTTCAAATCACATATCAGGTTCTATCCCATCGGAGATCGGGAGTTGCAAGTCCCTTATTAGGCTTCGTCTTTTCAACAATAGGATCACAGGACGGATTCCAGCAGAAATTGGTTTTCTCAGTAGCCTTAGTTTCCTTGATTTGTCTAGCAACCGCCTTTCTGAGTCCATACCAAAAGAACTCAGCAGATGCACAGACTTGCAGATGTTGAGCTTGAGTAGTAATGCACTTGGAGGCTCCATACCAAGTTCCCTTCAGTCGCTAACAAAGCTCCAGGCCCTTGATTTATCAGAAAATCAACTTGTGGGTCCAATGCCGGCCACCTTGGGCAATCTGACTTCACTTAATTCTCTGATTCTAGGGAAAAACTCCCTCTCTGGATCGATTCCTCCTTCACTAGGAAGCTGTTCAAACTTGCAATCACTTGATCTCAGTAACAACCAGCTATTTGGAAGCATCCCAGAGGATCTGTTCACCATTGTGAACCTTGATATTGCTCTTAATCTCAGCTGGAATGCTCTCAGTGGTGAAATCCCTTCTCAGATTTCCAATCTCAAAAAGCTATCCATACTCGACCTTTCTCACAACAGGTTCCAGGGAAATTTGTTAGCTCTATCTGGAATGGACAACTTGGTCTCTCTCAATGTATCTTACAACAACTTCACAGGGCTTTTACCAGACAACAAGTTGTTCAGACAGCTTTCATCTGCAGAAATAGAAGGCAACCCAAGGCTGTGCTCACGAGGCCATAATTCCTGTTTCTTAAGCAATGGGAAAACAAACAGTTCGGATGAAAGGCGGTCAAGGTGGATTAAGGTGGCCATTGCACTGCTCGTGACTTTGACCGTAATGCTAATCATCCTGGGTATAGTTGCAGTGATTCGAGCAAGAAAGCTGGTTAAAGATGACAATGATTCAGAGATGGGAGGCGACAGCTGGCCGTGGCAGTTCAACCCTTTCCAGAAGCTCAATTTCTCAGTAGACCAGGTGCTGAAATGTTTAACAGAGGCCAATGTCATCGGCAAGGGATGCTCAGGCATCGTCTATCGTGCAGAGCTGGACAACGGAGAGACCATTGCTGTGAAGAAGCTGTGGCCATTGACAATGACAGCGAAATTCGACTCCCAGAAGGAGAAATGCAGTGGAAACGGAGCAGTCCGTGACTCCTTCTCAGCAGAGGTGAAGACCCTGGGCACCATCCGCCACAAGAACATAGTGAGGTTTCTCGGCTGCAGTTGGAACCACAAGACGAGGTTGCTCATGTACGATTACATGCCCAATGGCAGCTTAGGCCGAGTCCTACATGAAAACGCTGGTGTAAGAAGCTTGGATTGGGACCTGAGATACAGAATCATACTCGGATCAGCTCAAGGCCTGGCCTATCTTCACCACGATTGTGTTCCTCCCATAGTCCACAGGGACATCAAGGCCAACAACATCCTTATTGGCCTCAACTTCGAGCCCTACATTGCTGATTTCGGCCTTGCTAAGCTCGTCAACGACGGCGAATTCGGCCGATCATCCAACACCGTAGCCGGCTCTCTTGGCTACATTGCTCCAGGTAATAATTCAACACTCATCAGAGATAAAAATTTAATTTTCATCTTTGCACCAAACCCTAACCCTAACCTAACAAATGAGTGCAGAGTACGGATGCCTATACAAGATCACAGAGAAGACCGACGTCTACAGCTACGGAGTAGTCGTGCTAGAGGTTCTCACCGGGAAACAGCCGATCGATCCGACGATACCGGACGGCGTCCACATCGTCGATTGGGTGAGGCGAAGAAGAGGCTCCGCTTCAGAGGTTCTCGATTCGAGTCTGCAAGGCCGGCCGGAGTCGGAGATCGACGAGATGATTCAGACGATCGGAGTGGCGCTCCTCTGTGTGAATCCGTCGCCGGAAGACCGGCCGACGATGAAGGACGTGGCCGCCATGCTGATGGAGATCAGGCAGGAGAGAGGCGGAGGATGTGGCGGTGCTGGAGAGGCGGTGTTGAAGGGATCGTCGGTGGAGGAGGGGAGGAATGGCGCCGGCGGAGGAGGAGGTTCGTCGGCGACGGCGATGGTGGCGAAGGGGATGTATCCGAGGAGTGTGAACACCAGCTTCTCGGCGTCGTCGTTGTTGTATTCGTCGTCGTCTTCAAACGGTGCCGTTTCGTACAAATAAAAGTGATTTGTTTCTTTGAGATTTGTTTGTGTTTCTGAGTATTTAAAGAAAGGAAATGGAATGTAAAATTTGTTTGGGCAATGAGAAAAAGGGGTTTGGAAAAGTTAGGAATTCAGGGGATTGTGGAGTTGTAATTTTCATCTTTGAGTTGTGTTTCGTTGAGAATATAATAATAACAATAGTTGAAATTTCTTATGGTCGTTATGAAACCCGCAAGAAATTTGTTAGTTGTTGATATCGATATCAAAGCGTAACAAAGCATACTTTGATAGAACGATTTAAGACATCTACATAAGGTTACGGTACTATAGGTTAAGTGATGAAGAAAAATGCTTGATCTTTCTTAGGAGAAAACATACGAGTACCATTCAATCAGAAGTATTATATGAAATCTTCGGCCCACAAATGAATCGTACAATGTAAAATGTATCTTGCTCTTCTTATCTATCAAGCATCAAGAAAACTCCTCACCCTCGACGGTTGCGCCATCACCTTCTTCTTGCAAGTGTCCAGTGTCCTTATGCACATTTGCAATAGCCTCTTAGGAGTGCTCAACCACTAATGTGACCGCCTCTCCGAGCCTCCGCACCACTCGATCACCGATCCCACCACTACTATCATGCGTAGAAAATTATGGTGACATGCCTAGTCACCACGTAGCAAGAACACACAACTTGTAATCATAACATGATGTGTTACACAGAATGTCAAAGGTTCAATAAAGATGTTCATTATTTTTGAAGGATTGCACCCAACTAATTGCAAACATTGGGAGGGAAATCTTGCGCTTTGAATTTGATAAAAGTCCATGCAAGTTGGAATTTGATAAACGGCTCAAATGGGTAGCCTATCAAAATTTATGTTGGGCAAGCCCATTAGGGCACCGAATTTGGGCCTGATGTGTAACATAGAAGCCCATAAATATACTTTCCGACCTTCAATTCTTTTTTTTTTGGTGAGGTCCGACCTTCAATTCTGGTGAAACTCGTTTCACTGCTCTGGTTTAGAATGTTCGGAGTACCAAAATCCCAAATGCTACACGGTACGCAATGTTAGAATTATTAACGCAAGTACGCACAAATTTACCGACATTCTTACCTTTTGCAGTGTACGTTAGGAGTCAGAGATGGAGAAATCTAGGTAATTTCTTGTAACGGTCATCGTCAGTAAAACAGTAACAATATATATACAGTATGTACGCTAACACCATAAGAGCCCTATAAAGAATGCAAAATCAACCAAAAATATACTCATAATACGGTAAGTTGGTAGAAATTAATTCAATGGAATGAGTGAAGGCATTGATGAAAGGGTAGCCATGGCAGGTGGGCATGAAATAATGGAGCTAGATAAATAGATGAAATATAAAACCCGACACATTCATTTACTATTCAGTATTCACAGCTCACACCATCGATCTTCTCTGCATGATTCAGTTGGGATTTACTGCTACTAGCCTTCTGTTGTGATCTATTATGCTCTTCAATTCCCACACCCAACACCCAATGCATGTGCTCCTATTTATTGTTGGTCCGTCAAAAATTGTGCACCCATATATCTACCCTCTATATACTCGTTTTTCAACTACTCAATTTGCTTGCCAAGTAGTATAGTAGTAGTACTAAATAGGATGTCTCAAGCCTCACTCGCCATTGATAAGAATTCGGAGATTTGAGCTATACACAACTACACAAGAGTGTTGTTTAAGAGATTTGCGCTCGAATCTCCTTGATTGGATGTATGGAATGACTCAATGACCGATATCGGAAGGGTTTTCCAAAAATAAGGCACAGAACATGTGGTCCGATGTTAGAGTGATACTAGGGAGTAGTAGTTTGGGCGAGCCAAAAGCAAAACTTATGAAAAAAGATTGACAAAAAACATGACTCTGAATCAAACTAATGTCTCAATCATCCTGTAGATTGTAAACGGGGAACCACAAACAAAAATACGTGAATCCAAAACGAATATATGTAAATTATATTCCAAAAGGATGTTTGTGATTCTACGTTAATATGCATTATTATGCTATTGTATGTTGTAATTTGGTCTCTAGTTAATAAAAATGTTTTAGAATTATGTCATTACGTGTGGTTCTTAATATTAGCTCACATGTTTCTTTACATGGTTCACGTATTTATATTTACGATTCATGTGACACTTTACAAAATAAGGAGATTTTCACTAGAATCAACTTAAAACATTAAAACATATTGTGTATTTATATGTCAAAACTAACCCATTTCTCAAAATGGAAACTTGTTGTGACTTGTCAATGAAATCTTAGGGTAAAATAATTAATAAAATATGGCAACATATGTTTACATTATTCTAATTCGTGAAGTATGTGAGTGTGTATGTACCATACGTACCATGTTTATTTTAAGGTCGTACCAAATTAATTAAATTGATGGCGGTGCATGTGTCATGTTACTTTGTTTAATTGTTAAGTAGAGTAATAGACTAATAGGCATGGGGTATTGAATGTGGTGTGTGAGCGATGGAGTTGCCCCAACAACCCTCCACTAGCCTTATAATTTCAGTCAAAACATACATCATAACATAACACAGCTGTAACGTGATTCATGTTAGATCATAACTTTAATGGGTCCGGAATTTGGATCCAAAATTAAGTTGTCAGAGCCATCGATATATTGGATCGATCATTCGATCTCATTTACTCAAAAGGCCCGCCATACATATATTACATTGATTGCATCCAAGTTTCTGATTGTAAGTTAACATAAGATGTGTAATTAGGCCCGGATGTTTAATGTATGGATCGGGAGTTCCACTTCCAAAATTAGCAATCGGTTTTGTATAGTGTGTTTCAAGATTACATGATAAGCATTTCAAAAATAAATCTAAAACTCTCTAAAAAAAATAGTACGTGAACCCATTGCAAACATAAAATAAAAAAACAATAAAAATTAAAATTTACAAATTAGTTTCATTATTTTTTTGGTCGAAAGTTTCATTAGTTTCATTATTAGTCTGTTATATTGTGTTCTTGGGATATATACATCCAATTAACAATCCAATATAATGCATTGTACGGAGTAATTAGTATGCATTGACCCTCTAACCCTCTGATCCTTGGGAAAACGAGATCAACTCCATTGATCGATCACAGTGACAGTAAATGCAAGCATTTTCCCTTTGAATACGCCATTGGTAGGCTTTAACATTTACCCTTCCAACTCAATTATATTGGTCGTGAGATTTCAAACCCTATCATATATGCATGCACCAATTGTTCTGCTCCATTATCCTCACATATATTTACCCCAACTCTCAACCACACCCATTAAATTACACTCCCTATGTCTTCGATCTTCAATTCACCTCTCTATATAAGAATGCATGCATTCTCAACTTCAAAACACACAACCTTCCCTCTAAGCCAAAAACGTGCAAGAAATATCATTCTATTAAGAGCTCGAGATGCCAAGAGTTAACCTAACCCTCCTAGTAACAATGTTGCTAGGGGCTTTCCTAGTGGCACTACCTTCTCACGCTTCTAGAAGCCTCTCACAAACCACCACCGCCGTCGTTGACACCAAGAAGCCCTCCGTTGACCCCCATGCAACCGCCCGATCAGTCGACGACCAGAAGAACTTCGTCGCCTTCGGCGGAGTCGGTGGCGTTGGAGGAATTGGCGCCCTCGGTGGCGGAGCCGGTGGTGGAGTTGGCGGCGGTGGAGGCATTGGCGGAATTGGCGGCGTTCTTCCCACTGGAGGCGGACTTGGTGGGATCGGCGGCGCCGGTGGGTTGGGGGGCATTGGCGGTTTGGGCGGTGCCGGTGGTGGACTTGGTGGAGGTGACGGTGGCTTGGGCGGTGCTGGTGGTGGACTTGGTGGCGGTGCCGGCGGTGGGCTCGGTGGGTTGGGTGGTGCCGTTGGCGGGCTCGGCGGACTTGGTGGATTGGGCGGTGGTGGTGGTGGTTTGGGCGGGATTGGAGGCGGCATTGGTGGTGGAGCTGGTGGCGGAAAAGGCGGTATCTGTCCTTGAAGGAGTGAATTGCAAGCTAATGTTTGTTGTTTAGTTTTTTTCCGGGGATGTCTCTAATTAATTAAGTGTTGATTTAAACGTGTTTTGATGGGGTTATATATTTGGTTATCGATCGAGTGTGGCAGTCAATGAGAAGAGCTTAATTAGTGTCTTGATACTATTAGCAATGTTGGGAAGTTAATCATGATAGTTTGGTTCGTCAAAGTGTTGTTTTGGGTAATTTCTATGCAACTGTTGCTTTTTGGTGAGTGTATTGTCGTACGTAAGAATATTGTTCTTAATATTAATGCGTTTGCCTTCGGACGTCTAGTCAAACGGTTAAGTTTCTGAGGTTAGTACCTAGAGGTCAGCGGTTCGACTCTAATGACCAGTGCCCTCGACAAAAAAAAAAATATTAATGCGTTTTGTTGTTCATCTTGTTTACATTTCTAATGTTATTTCCAACACTAAAGACTTTCAATTGAGCAAATAAATTGGTCAATGGAGTATATCCTTGATATATCCAAATCCAACACTCACTTACAACGAGAGACTGGGAGTAGAGTGCTCCAATATGGCTAATAATCTTAGGAAATCTACATTTGTGGTTTAATCATGTTGTCTCGCAATTCGCAAACCCCGCAGCTAAGAAAATCACAAATTTATACTCCCTCCGTTTCACAATAAGTGTCGTTTTAGCACTTAAAATTTGTTTCATAATATGTGTCGTTTTAGGTTTTCAAAGTGATTTATTAGGGGTAAATAATGATAATTTTTATTGGAATGTGTATTTGTTGGCCAAAAAAATGTAATGAGTGGTAAGATTAAGAAAAAGTTGTAAGTTTTAAAGTGAATGATTGCTTTTCTTAAAAATTGTGTTAAGAGCTAAAACGACACTTATTATGAAACGGAGGGAGTACCTTTCATTCTTAAACAATTTGCCAAGTAAACCACCATTTTTGTCGATCAAGGAACCCCATTTCAGCTTTTGGTAAGGGATTAGTTTTGTCACGAGTACTACTTGGTCATGGTACGGTTACGAGTGCTCAACCAGTCACTTATATGTCAACCCCAGAAATTGTTTTATCTGAAATGGACCTAATGGTTGAAATTGTGTCAACTCTATCCCTAAAGAGTTTTTTTTTTTCAACTTCCTATAAACCAAACCCATGTTCGACATAACGTTATATAAAAAAAACCGATATTGTCAACAAATGTATTTGTGTATAGACATTATTAGCAAATTGGGCTAACAAAAAAAGCCCATGAAGGAGATGTAGTGTAAGTGTAAGTTTCTGAATTTCAACGAGCTTTGTTTTGATGTTTTTAGCTGAAAAGAGAGATTGGAGCCTGAAGTATTATCAATCATATACCGTTCTTATTTCCATCAAACCCTCGCATTAAATAGCTCAGGGTCAGGGATCAGGCAGAAAGAATCTAATGGAACAATAGCCGAAATTAATGGATAAATATACAGATGATTAGCTGTGATTGTGTTTGTGTTCTCTTAATGCTTACATGTAGCAATATTTCATTTCTATCAGGTTGAAAAAACAACTTGCTGTAAACAACATACCTACAACCTTCCCCTCCTTACACTACAAAACTTGTAGGCTGAGAATACCCCTCCCTTGTTCCTTCTTGTGGCGTTTTCGGGATGCAAATGCAATTGAAAAAGTCTGTGCACATCCACCCCCAAATCCCATTCTGTACCATAAGAGAAAAGAGTCTCATCTTGATCAAAATTCTGTTATTTTACTTATCAACATTGAGCAAATTGAATTAACACACAAGCTCACCATTTAAAGGGTTTTTGTCTTTGCCTCCTCTGTTTGCACTTGATTTGTGAATCTTGTTTGGTTGGCTCTGTAGATCAAGTTTTCTTTCAGTATTCAAGAATGTCTATATGATATCACACTTTCTCTGAGCACTATTCTGTAAGACATAATTATGATGTGCATCCAGTGCATATATACCTTGGAATTTGCATTGGCGTTTGCTGGATTCCAGGACATTGTTGGTAAGGATCAAACGGACTCGGGATCCCGGCCATGTTGAACTCTCCTTGATTGCTTGCTTGTTGAATACTCGACGGACCGGTTCCGACAGGAATAGATGGCATTGGAAAAGGTTGAAACGGAAACCTTGGATCCAAGTGAGAAGGCGCTCCCGATGTTTGCATAGCCGAGCCAGGAAGAACACCGGGAAACGACATCATTTGCTGAGCCATTCTCATTCCCATGTATTGTTGTTGGATTCCAGGAAACATCATCGGAACCATACCACATCCCATGGACATCATCATCTGTAAAAGTTTTAACTTCATCATACTAATATTGTTTCACCTGATCTAGATGTATAATTAATCCAACTCTGGGGCAAATCTAATCAATAATTCAGCACTCAAGCTTGATGACTGATTTTTGAAGTGATATGTACCTGCACTTGCATTTGAAGTGATTTCAAGTACTCAATTGCCTCATCCAACATTGAAGATTTATCTGTCTGATTTTTAAACAGCAAGAAAGAAACATTAATGACATAATTTCATTTTCTTTTTAAGAGCCATACATCATAAACAAGGACAATTAGCTGACCTTGCTAGAACTAGGAATGAGTGCTTGTAAGACTTTCATCTTTTCATTTATTCTGTCTCGGCGTCTCTGCGAGCCATGTGAAGCTATTAGAAACAAGTTTTAGAAAGATATTGTTCATGTAATCATGGATCAATTAGATTTGTCTTAAGAAACACAAACCCTTTCCGACCGATTGTGGACCTCGGCTGCTCGAGATCTCTTAGTATTCGCTCCATGACTTTGTTTCTTGGGTTCATAAGATTCAATCCATACGTCCTTTAAAAACAATATAATCCAATTTTAGTCTAAACATTGAATATCAGGCAAGCTTAGAGTTTAAGCAATCTGACTCAGGTGTCCAAATCAAGTAAGGAATCATGACAACATAAAAACACCAAATCCTACTCCTACCACCAGGGTCCATTTATAATTGCCAACTTGTTGCTTAACTTAATTTGATATGAATGGTCCTATCGGGACATTTTTGTCCAAGTCTTTAGTTGTAGGCCGCTAGACATGACAAAAAATGATGAAAACGGATACACATCCATATCATCATTTAAATACTAGACACAAAATCTGATACTATCATTGTTTGAATGACGGCAACATTAATTATTTAATCATAGGCTTAAAACCCCTGTCTAGAATGAGCCGAGGGCCAATCACTACGCTCCCATTTACCTGGTTCGTAATTTTTAACGGACGTAAATTATTCTGATAAAACTTTAAAAAAAAAATGATGTGACATGATTCAGCATAACGGGAGGATAAAATATCATACTCCGTAATTATTTGTTCAATTAAATTAAATTATATTTTTTCGGTGTTATCGGATTTCGGGAAACAACAAACAACTAACCTCGCTCTGGCACTCGGTGCTGGCTGCATCGTGTTCCCGCCCTTTTCTTTTCCGATCACTGGCGCTGACGGAGCCACCAAGGGATGACGTCAGGGTGAGGTCATACGTGTCAGCCTCCCTACTCAAACCGACCGTTGAATTCCGCCTAATTCCAGATCCTTCGGCACCGATCAAGCTATCGCGAAACAGATTTCCTCGATCCGCGACCTCCGCCGGAAAATTCGGTTTCAGCCTAACCGCAGGCGATTCGCTCACCACCGACTTGACAGCCGAGTCTCTCACCTCGTGGTTCCCGGAGCTCGCAATCGGCACCGAGTCGGACAGGATTGCTTCCCGGCGGTGGTGGATCGGCGGCGGAGGCGGAGGAAAGGAGAAGAGATCGGCGAGGTCTGGATCGAACGGCGGAGGATCTTCGATCGGAAAATGGAGCCACGGCATCGAATCGTCCTCCGGCAGAGGCGGCGGAGGAGATTTTCTCTGCAATCGCTGATTCTGGCTCTGCACAACCAGCTGTCCGTTCCGCCATAGCAGTTCCGAGACCTCATCGTCGTGCCTGATTGAAACCGAATCTGTTACCAAATTTCATTCACTCGCAAAACCTAATTGAAGGAGAGAGGGGAAATCAAACTGTTTTTGCCTGTGTAGACCGGAAGACGAAGGGATCGAGTGATCTTCGTCGATTCCAAACACCGGAACGAAGTGGTTCATGGCTTTGGCTTCGTAATCGCCACAAACTGGAAGTTACCTGTAATGTTTCAGATTGCTTTGCAAGTTTCAAACTCACACACTAACTGTCAAGCTCTGCAAAAATAAGAGGCTAAAAACAGATGTAGAGAAAATGGAGGGGCATGTGCTCTTTAGACTTATCTGTACAAAAACAAAGACAAGTCAGTAAGAGAGTGAGAGCGACAATTAAGTTTGGTGATATCCGGCTTGGATATGCTGCAATACAACTTGCCCATATAGTGTAATACAAAGGCACTTCATCTTTTTCTTTCCGATTCTGATCTCAATCGCGGGGAAAGAAAATGATCAAATAAAAGATAACACATACAAATTAAAATGTTAGCTAATGAAATAAACCAAAAAAACGTAATTCTTACAAACTTGAATCAAAAGGCAAGGAAGTAGGGGCCAAAATGAGAAGATATATAGTCTGTGTTCAATTCATCCAGCCATACCAATTTAGCTATTTATATGCCATTCATTTTGGAATGGTGAAAGTGAGGAAAGGGGTCCATGAGCTCACCAAGTCGAAAGAAGTATTATAGTTCACTCCTTTTGATCAGATTATTGTTCATTGTCCTTTTTTATTCTTTCAACTAGATGTTCTCAAAGATGTGGCTGAAAGACGCAAGGAATATTTGATCACGTTAGTTTACACAAACTCCATAGTTGACCTTAACAAGGAATTACACGTTAACATTCATCCATTATACTTGCTTCAATCTCCTCCGGGTAGTGTTGGTAACTCGATCCATACAACTTACACTACCCATATCCTTGGTTTGGGATGTTTTACATAATCATGGATCATAAAAGTTGTTGTAGATGGCCTAAAACCATACCAACACTTATTTTTATCCTCCTTTGTCACATAAATGCAAACTCTTATTAAAATTTTGTTCCCCAATTCCCCTTTATTACTCCTACACTTAACATTGTTCCTATATTAACCCGAAGGGCTTGGTATAATCAGTGGCGGACCCAGAAACTTACCTCAGCGGGGGCTAAATAACTTAGTTTAAGTATAATCGTTAAAACAAGTTAGAAATTAGAAATTTGATCAATGTGTGAATAATTAGAACTTGGAATAAACCCGAAACAACTTAATCTAAGTATAAAATTAATCCTAATCCGAGTAAAGAAAATGAAACAATTTTACGTTTTTATTAAACCCAAAGTGAATTTCAAGAAATATTATACACAAAAATTCATCTATTTTATAAAAATTTAGCTAATATTTAATAATTTTCACTAAACATACGTCTCATCATCTTTTTCTTTTAATTTTGTACGAAAAAAATAACTTCATTTCAATTAAGGTGTATCACTAATATGTTTGTTTATATACGTGCTTTTAATACTCCATCCGTTTTAAAATAGTTGTTCATAACACCACTTTTTGTTATTTCACAATATTTGTCCATTTTTATGTTTTTTTCCCATCTCTTTACATGTATACCTCTAATAACTAATTTTATCATAATCATATCCATTTTTCCATATTTGTTTGTACTAATAATCAATTCTACATTGATATCGATAATATAGAAAAAACAATTACTTTTTAATATATGTACAAATGTTATTTAGACAATTATTTTGAAGCGGAGGTAGATATAAATATAAAAAAAGTGTAAAATCCCAGTGGGGATTGTAACCCCCACTGGACACCACATACGTCCGCCCCTGGGTGTAATGGAGGAAGACAGAGCATTGATCTAACAAGTTATAAGTTTAAACTCCCACTTTAATTTGTAAGAGCTCACACAAAAAAAATGCTCAAATTTTAGAGATAAAAAAGAAAAATCAAATGTAAAGATATTTGTCCATCAAAGATATATAAGAGAAAAGATGAAAAAAAAACTTCTTAACGAAAACTATAAAAATTTAATATTTTTCTTTGCATACTTTTTTGTTAAAGAAGAACATGTTGTAAAATTTATAAGTTTCATTGATTTTCTTCGATTTACAAAAATAATATGTAAAGAATTTTTCAAAAGAAATTCAATAAATATTGACAATTAGTTATATAAATCTTTTGTAAAGAATCTAATATTGATAATTCTCGATTGTCTTATCTTAAATATAAATAAAAATAGAAATTATGGTTTATATTATATATGAAAATATAGAAAAATATAAAAGGATCCTAATAAAAGATAAAATAAGGATGATTTATTGACATTTATCATATTCATGATCAGGGGCGATCAATGGTACCAAGAGACCCCGTTTCAAAATTATAAAAGGATTATAATAAACGATAAAATATTCAATTCAAAATGTATATTAAAGCAAAAGTAGTGGGCTGTTAAAAAAATAGATATGGACTATAAAACAAAATCACTAAATTACACCAATTTAAATAACAAAAAATATATATGGGGCCGCCCATGTTCATGATTATTAGATTTTATCAAAGGTCTTGTTTCACTTTTTGTTAAAAGTAGTTTTCGATTGAAAAGTGATGTTTTGGGTGAAAGTTCTATATTGGAAAATGTGAAATTAGAGGTATGATATAAATGTTGGAAAAAAGTAAAATAAAATTTTTAGAGGAAAAAATTGTTTTTATGGAAAGTGAACAAGGTCATACTCTTATTTAGGTCTTGTTCACTTTTAATATAAAATATTTTTCCTACAAAAAATTATTTTACTTTTTAAAAACATTTATATCAAATTTTTAATTTGACGTTTTTCAATACAATTTTTTAACCAAAACATCAATTTTTCAACCAAAAACTATTTTTTTTACAATAAAGTGAAACAAAGCCTTACAATGACCATGCGTGCATCCTCTCTTTGGAAAAATAGGAGGCCTGTTAAAGGCGGCCTTAGATGTGTGCTTTGTAATTTGTCATGGTTAATTGAGTAAACAAACTTGTAAGTTAATACCCTTGGCGTATCAGCTCACTGGTTTAGCACTCATGGTATAATATCATGAAGTCTCGAACCCGAGATTTCAAGTAGTACTTGTGGCTACTCTATGTCTTTTTCTTATAAAAAAAACTTGTAAGTTAATGTGTGAATTGAGTAATAATTGAATGTTATTATGACTGCTAATCTGATATGTCTTTTGAAGACCGCTGCGCTAACTGATTGTATTCTCAGATAAAATTCCATTCAATTTAGGAATCAATAAACAACCCACATGGAATTGATTAATGGACAAATTCTTACTCAAGATAAGTATACAGATCGACTAACATAGATCATGTCAATAATCAGACTGGAGAATGAAATTAGTCAAATAAGTATACAGACTTATATAAGGTGAAATGTCAACGATTTTTTTTTTAACAAGTCATGTATTATATAAAGTATTTTTTTGGTCGAATATATAAAGTTTTTGCTTAAACATTACTCCGTACCTCAACTTTCATGAAACTGTTCAGATAATGTGTTGTTCTAATCAACAATTCAACATACAATTATGATTTGATCCTCCCAACCTTCAAAAAAAAAGTTTTTTTTTAAAGTCAAAAGCTATATACTCCTACAACATTACAACGTTGTGACAACCATGGATCACATCTTTTTAAAATTAAATAATTAAGTCTTAATTTTCATTTCGCATTTTTATTAGATCGCACCACGATTTACTACTACAATCTATAAAAATCAAACAAATCACAATAAAAAGCCAATTTTGAAATATTTAAAAATTGCATCCCTATTCCCTATCATTTTCTCCCGCCAATCACACTATATTGAATTTATTATTTGTGGAGAAGTACAAAAAGTTCATCAGATGCTATATATACAAGTTTCGCCCGAATTTGTCCGTTGGCCAATACCATAACTCGGTCTTGATTTTTCCTCTTCCACAAACAAACCCCAAGTGCTCTGTGGTCAACTGATCATCATCACTGATCATCCACGAAGAAGAAAGAATATCAAGAACGATGGTGTGGTATTCGGTCGCATCCCCGAGCGAACTGCTGGCCATAACAGGCTACAACATCAAGGACATCAAGCTCACGAAGAGTGCCTTGGTTCTCCCCGGGCAGAGATGCGCTCGAATCGACATCTCCCCGGTCAACTACACCTTCGAGGTCCAGGCCATGAGCGCCGAGAAGCTTCCCTTCATCCTCCCCGCCGTCTTCACCATCGGTCCCCGTGTCGACGACCACGAAGCTCTCCTCAAGTTCGCCAGGCTCATCGCTTCTCACGACACCAAGTCCAGTCACGTCAACGAACTCGTTCAGGGCGTGATTGAGGGAGAGACTCGAGTTCTTGCAGCATCCATGACAATGGAGCAGATCTTCAAGGGGACGAAAGAGTTCAAGAGCGAGGTCTTTGGGAAAGTTCAGTTGGAGTTGAATCAGTTCGGTTTGCTGATATACAACGCCAATGTGAAGCAGTTGGTGGACGTTCGAGGCCATGAGTACTTCTCTTATCTCGGCCAGAAGACTCAGATGGAGGCCGCCAATCAAGCCAAGGTAATGAATAAGCACTTAAATGAACGTTTGCCAAACGGACTTCTAATTCTGGTGTAACTAGGTCAAGATTCAAGAATAGTATGTGATTGCTATGACTGAATGATATGTGTTTCTTATTGGGGTTACAGATTGATGTTGCAGAGGCTAAGATGAAGGGTGAGATAGGAGCCAAGGAGAGAACCGGGCTGACTGTACAGAATGCGGCGAAAATCGACGCTGAAACCAGGATCATTTCGACACAGAGGCAAGGGGAGGGTAGGAAAGAGGAGGTCAAGGTCCAGACTGAGGTCAAGATCTTTGAGAACCTAAAGGATGCTGAGGTTGCTAAGGCAAGTGCTGACTTGGCTGTACAGAAAGCCGGGTGGGCACGTTCTGCTCAGATTGCCGAGGTGGAGGCCTTGAAGGCCGTTGCCATAAGGGAGGCCGAGCTGCAGAGCGAGGTGGAGAGGCAGAACGCCTCAACACGAACTGAGAAACTCCGGGCTGAGTTGCTTAGCAAGGCCAGTGTTGAGTATGACATTAAGGTAACAGATGTAGAATGAGCCCTTGATTTCTATTTAACATTATGGAAAAAATGATTGTTATCTAAGATGATAAACTTGCTGCGTATGATCCTGTTGAAAGGTGGATCCAATCATAATTGGGCAAAAAGTTGAAGTGTGATTGCTTTCCACTAATTTGAAGATATTCAAGTGCTTGATATAAATTCTAATTTGGATGTTGCTAGTTAGTAATTAACGACTTGCGATTTGTAAATGTATATTTTGATTAATCCCTTTGCCTATTAGCATGTTGTGAAAATATTCTAGGTGGATAGTTTGTATATGAGTTGTCCAAAATTTTCATTAGTGATTGTTTTCCAGTTTCCACAAAGTGATAATAATGTAGGGGTTATACAATGTTGCATGTTGGTAACTGACAACTTGATTCTGTTTAAGCTTTCGTACATCACAAAAAGGAAGCTAAGATAATCTTGTTGTATATAATCCTGTTGAATGTTATTTTTGCTAATGGACTCCATATCAAATACGCGCTAATATAACCGTTGCATTAATAAAGGTGCAAGAAGCAAATTGGGCTCTGTACAAGAAAGAAAAGGAAGCAGAGGCAGCTCTATATACAAGCCTTAAGGAAGCCGAGGCACAAAAGGCGAATGCAGAGGCTTTGTTCTTCTCCAGGCAACAATCAGCCGATGCTGACCTCTACGCCAAGAAGAAGGAAGCTGAGGGAATAACGCTTTTGGCTCAGGCACAAGGGATTTATGTCAGCACGCTTCTCAAGTCACTCAATGGTAACTACATGGCTCTAAGAGACTACATGATGATTGAGAAGGGATTGTTCCAGGAAATGGCTAGAGTCAATGCCGATGCAATCAAGGGGCTTAACCCGAAGATGAGCATTTGGTCGGGTGCTAGTGCGCCTGGCTCATTGGGAGGAAGTGGCGGTGCACTCAAGGATGTGGCTGAGGTTTATACTATGCTTCCGCCGTTGCTGAAGACGGTTCATGAACAGACTGGGATGTTGCCTCCTTCATGGCTTGGAAACTTGAGTGATGCACCCACTGATTCTAATACCAGATGGAAGTAGATAAATTCTCTCTAATGTCACATCTTCGTACTTGGATTTGTAAATTGGTTACTCTGGAATAGGATTATGCACTTCGAGTGTGAGTGTGTTTGTGGGCACGAGTGTGTTTGGTTTCCTTCCCCAAGTCTCTTCTTGTACAAATCATTAATATTAACTCCAATCTAGAGTTCAGGCCCGTCCATTGGGCTGTGCAAAGAGCCCAATGGAACAAGGCCCCCATATTTTAAGGGCCCCCTAACAGACACATTTGTCAATAGTATGTTTAGACGCTACATTGTTCATAGCTGCTAGAAGAAGCTTCACTTATATATTATCCCCATCACTGTAATTTATCAACGCTACATCCAATATAATTTTTGGTCAATGAGTCCAAGTGTTAATTCACTGTAATAGGTTTTAGACTCGTGACTCTATTATCCCCGGGATGCGCCATCCGCTTTTCCTTCAAGTTGAAATTGAATCATACATAATTAAATACTATCTAAATAAACTTGTAATAGTCTATACTTATTTTGAAAGAAGTTACCCATTTTTATTTGTACAATCTATTACATATATTTTTCCCTCTTTTTTTGCAAGTTATCTTGAGAAAATTTTCCAACAACTATATTACTCACTAGTAATAAAATTTATGAATGAACAAATTTATTAATGACAAAATTTTATTGAGCAAACTTGTACTCAATTTTTGTACTTTCGTAAAAAAATTTGCACAGGGTCCACACGAAACATTGGACGGCCCTGCTAGAGTTTGAGCTTGATCGCTATAATATGATTTCTGTAAAGGCAACAAAGTTGTATTTTCTGTTAGCCAAAATGCTTACCGGGATTTGCTTTACTCATAACAACTTTTTCATGTATCAACTGGTTTAATAATGATGGATGATTCGGTTCGTTATGTCACGTAATCTGGCCTTGTTAGGGCATACTCCACGGAAAACTATGAACATGTATAGCTTCTTTTTCATTATCCCGGACAATGCCAAAATATGGGTGAAAGCTTATGACTTTGCTCAAGCCAAGGTGTGCCCAATGAGATATTTAAGCCACACTAAGATTACTTGTAGTTTTGCATTCTAGCTATGTCCTACTTCCACGAAACTCTTGAGTATGAAGATTAAATAAGTACAAACCATATCAAGTGCGATTCCAAGTGCAATGTCTTCCCGCGCGCACAACAATCATATTGATGTATATGCGCGATAGGCCCAACATATAAGCCCATGAAGTTCCACTCTAACTCTAAAACCAATTGACAATAGGGGAGTAGCTCATATACTTTTATGGTGGGTGGTTTAGACTTTAATTCCCGATGTGGGATAAGTTTAGCTAAGGGCCGCATAGATTAGAGAACGAGTGTCTTAGCCATTGTCAATAGTCGATAGAAGCCATTTTGCATTTTAAAGTCATGATTCAAAAAAAGTTTTCATTCATAAGAAAAAAAATAAATATTCAAGAATCACTATTTACAAACGTGGAAAAGTACCTTGTGTTAATTATGATAAAAAAAAATCAGGACACCAGTATGAAATTAGTCAATCAGTAGATAAAACATTGAGGTTTGAAATACTACATATATATATATATATATATTCATATGTATATATATATATATTATAATATCAGTGAAATGTCAAAGAATTTTAAGAAGAAAAGTGACAAGTAATGTTTTGTATTTCAAACACTACTTCAACTTTCATGAAACTACCAAAAGATCAATTCAAATCAGAGAAATTGAGGATTTATGCAGTTAGGCTTTGAGCTTACTGTATATGTTTTTTATGGATGACAAAAATACTAATTAATCATCTCCATGTTCATATACTTTGGTCTTCAACTGTTGAAGTACTGATAACATCATAACATAGAAGGGCCATTTCATAAAAACAAAGCCGTATATATATACACATAATGTTTTTATTTTTAATCAAAATAGTGAAAATACAATTATGATTTGATCCTCCCAACCTTCAAATACGAACGTTGTGGCCACCCGCAAAAAGAGTGGCAATCATGTACAACATCACATCCTGTTTATAGAATTAAATAATTAATTATTCCGTTTCATTGACCATTCTAATTCAAGTAACACAAATTACTACTAATCTCTCGAACAAATTTTTTATAGAAGGCCAGCTTGTATAAAAATTAGCTAAAACTACATGATTTTCATCTCCCACGTCACATAAATCCCCTCAACCTTCAAGTCTTCAAACTCTTTGTTTTTTTTCCTTCCTCACTTCCATTCTTTGTGATCAAAAGCAATCATATAATCCTATTTTTGTCCACCTTAAATGAAGTTGTCTTAAAATCCTTTCTGGGTTTTCATTGCCCACTTTTACATCAACTGGGTTCACCACATTTTTGCTGAAATTTCATCATTAGGGCTTGTTTTGGAATTCTTATTTGATTTTGCCATTTGGGTTTCCGGTTTTTGTTTTCTCCTGCACAAATTCATCAAGTTTGATCACATGAGAGTGAGTGGCATTGAGCAATCAAACTATATTGGGCATTTGGGTCCTTGAAATCCATTTGGTCTTTCTATTGATTACTTGTGAAGAAATATTTTCCATCTCATTCTAATTTGACTGAAATATATAGGAGCTAAGATCAGTTCCTTTTTAATTTAGCCAAAAATCCTTTCTTATAAAAAGAAGGGTAATTGATCTTGAAGTGGATAGTGGGAGATGAGTTGCTTTCCCTGTTTTTCATCAAAAGGCAGAGAAACACAAGGAAGAAGTAATAGCAAGAGAGGGAATACTTCTTCTGTAGCGCCTTCCACAACCTCCTCACAGACAGCTCCTGGTAAGTATATGACCAAACTGACAGTTTGGGTTGAAAACATGTCATTTGCATTCAATAAATTGCCACTATCCATGTATATTGATTTAATGATCTACATGGTTCATATGTTGTATCCTTTTGTGAACAGCCTTGTTGTAGCTGATACTTGATTGATTGTTTTTTGTGCACAGAAAGGATATCAGCTCAGAGTAGAAATGTGCCCAAAGAGCCTGCAAGCAACAACATTGAGGCCCAAACTTTCACCTTCAGAGAGCTCGCCACCGCCACCAAGAACTTCCGCCAAGAATGCTTGATTGGTGAAGGTGGATTTGGAAAGGTTTATAAAGGCCAGCTTGATAAAATTGGCCAGGTAGTTCTACATTCTCATTTCCCACTAACTTCTTATATACTCAACCGGACTATGGTGATATTGGAATCATCATCCCATATGTATAGGTTGTGGCTGTGAAGCAGCTTGATAGGACTGGCTTGCAAGGAAACCAAGAATTCCTAGTGGAAGTTCTAATGCTGACCCAAGTCCATCATCAAAACCTTGTAAACTTAATTGGGTATTGCGCCGACGGCGAGCAAAGGCTTCTGGTGTATGAGTTTATGCCCCTCGGCTCCCTTGATGACCATCTCTTTGGTAGTTACACATGATATATAAAATGTTGCTCTAGATTTTATTACAATCTTCCGCGTTACATAGTTTTACCTCATTATGATCATGGTGTGTGCACAATTTCAGAACTCCAGCCATGTCAAGATCCACTAGATTGGTACACAAGAATGAAAATAGCTCTAGGTGCAGCCCAAGGTTTGGAATACCTACACGACAAGGCAAACCCGCCGATCATATATCGCGATTTAAAGTCCTCCAATATCTTGCTAGATAAGGATTTCAATGCTAAGTTGTCCGATTTTGGGCTTGCAAAGCTTGGACCTCTTGGCGAAAATACGCATGTTTCGTCTAGAGTGATGGGGACGTACGGTTATTGTGCACCAGAGTATCAAAGAACCGGCCATCTGACTGTAAAGTCGGATGTTTATAGCTTTGGAGTTGTTATGCTGGAGTTGATAACTGGTGAAAGAGTAATTGACACCACCAAACGAAAGGAAGAGCAGAATTTGGTTGCTTGGGTAAGACTCTTGTTTGATGTTGATCGTCATCTACTTTTATCCAGTAAATGAAGAGAGAAACTAATTTTAGGATAGTTTCATTCCAAATGCGAGAATTGAAACATTGAATTTGTATAGTGATCACGTGAGAGCAGTTCATTATCAGTGCTAGTATTTTCTGATATTCCAATGGTTGATGGCAAAATGTAATCTTCTTCTGTGAAAACCAGGCAAAACCATATTTCAGGGAGAAAAGGAAATTCCAAGAATTGGCTGATCCAAGTCTTGATGGGAAATTCCCGATGACAGGCTTGCACCAAGCAGTAGCCATTGCAGCAATGTGTCTACAAGAAGAAGAAACAGCTCGGCCTTTGATGTGCGACGTGGTGACCGCCCTCAGATTCCTGGCTGTCACACCAAACGAGCCCAAAACCGCTCCTGACACTCCCCCTCCAAATGAACAGCCGGTTGCTGGTGGTGGTGCAGCTAATAAGGTTCACCCTGATGAAGACAGCGCTCTAGAGCGACAGAGAGCTGTAGCTGAGGCCATGGAGTGGGGATCTAGGCCTAATAGTACCAGGTCTAGAGCTGGAAGTGGGTCTTCAATGTGAGGAGAAGCTAATCACACACTATTTTTGATTTGTTTATGGTTTTCATTTTTGTTCGTTCTGTTATGGGTCTGTTGTGAAAGCGCAGATGGCTTTATTTTCTTGGAAATGGAGGATATTTCCTTTTTTTGAACAATTCACACTTTCATAAGGGCCTGAAGTGGTGATGACTATGATGATGACAAAAGTATTGCACTCTTCTACCCTATGAAGATTTCTTTAGAATTTTGGACTTTGAAGTCTTTTATAGGATTTGGACCAATAATAATAGCTTCTATTAAGGAAGAAATACATCAATTCTGAGGCAAAGTGCAATAGACACCAATATGAACTCAAACAACAGAGCATTATCCATTACAACTTTTAAGGTCTGACATCAAATATGGATGGCTGGCTTCTTAATCTATAGCCAACCAAACTCCGTCCCAAGAATGGAAAAGGATAAGCAGTCTCACAGAAGAATTCAGTTAAATAAAAAAACACTAGTACAAAGAGATCAGTTTTACTTGTTCTCAGCTTTGAGGCATTGCTGTAAAATCAGTACCATACCTCTTCATCACCCTTCTAGTTGCAAGAGCAGCAGCTTCGCTTGCACGTAGTGTCCCTGATGCCATTATAGCTGCAAACTCCTGAGTGATCTCCTCTTGCACTTTGTTCCTTACATTTCCAAGCGGGTCTTGCGTGACTCCACCAGACTTAGCAGAAGGCTGTACTGCAGGAGGAACGGACTGACCAGTTGTGTTGCCATTGGCAACTTTCTGAATGGGGGGATTCGGAGTAGCAGAAGTGGAATTGTTAGCATTCTGGGTTGGAGGAGTGGACCTAGATGACAATGAATTAGTAGTTGGGTTGAATTGTGGTGCTTGAGGGACTGCGCCTGCTCTAAGTGTTGTCTCCAATTGTTGAATCATGGGCACTGGCAAATAGAGCAGGTGAAATTGGAGTTAGGGTTCGTTAATGACATACTATATACAGACCTTATCGGGCATAACAAATCCGAATGCAGTATTAGACTTCAATTGCATTAAGTTCTAATAACCCAACACACTACTGTTGTATCATAAAGCATTATATTGTGAACTGATCAACCACTTTTTTAATTTTTTGGCTTTATAATGCATAAAACATCCAAACAGGCACTTAGTATTGCACAGAATTGTAAGTTTGTACCCATCACTAGAACACATAAATTGGAATAGACAGATGAGAGAACTCACATATGAGGGGACCCATTGGACTGCTCATGACTTCATTTGGTAGCTGAAGAATATAGTCAGGGATGGTTGTTCCCACCAAAAACTGGGCAACTTCATTACTGAAGTTGTTGCAGTTATGTTTCATCAAGCTGTAAGTTTCAGCAGTGTATCGAGGACTTATCTCCTCTAAATAGCTCTCAAAAATTTCTTGGGGCACATGAGTGACTCCCAACTCTACTACTCGCATTGGGATGCCGTAAGGTGTTGATCCAGCTGGAGAGTTCTGAATTCCTCCCCCAAAATAGTATTCCTTACCATATACCACAATTCCTGTGTGCCTGGTAAAGAAAGCAGAAAGCTTAAGACAGCATGACGATAATAAAAAACAACAAAACAACATAAGAGATTATAAGGAATTAAACCAAACAACCACTTACCAAATAGCTTCAATGGCTTTCCCCAAAAAAGTAGTAGAAAGCTGGCGAGCTAATCCCTGGCTTAAATCGTACACATTCAGAGTAACTCTGTAACCCTCCTGTTTAAATGAAGAGAGAACATTCTTACATTATGTCTATCCATGAATTTCATCACAATTAAAAGAATAAAAAGCAGGCCAAATTATAAAAGTAGCATAGTACAGAACCCTACCTCAGCCATCTTGTAGAAGGATTGGCTTAGTTTATCTTTTTCAAAAATCCAAAGACCAACGCGGAAGGAAGACCAATTACCTAGAGATATCCAAAAGACAAAAAACAATATTCAGCTCAATGAACTTTATTTAGAAAGCAGTTGGCTGAAAATGTAGAGAATTAAATTCCTAGAAACCACTGACCACCAACAAAATCAGAAATTGTAAAATGCATGTGCCATACACAATTTTTTTTTTTTTAGTAAAACAGAAGGTAGGGATAGTTCTAACTTCTGACTAAGACACACATAACTAAGACAGACATAACCAAGTGTGGGGCGATAAGCATTGAAGCTTGAATAGCAAACTAGTTGATAACTGAATATCACTCGACAATCAGGGAAGTACAAACATTGATCTTCAAACATTCACATTGATCTTCAAACATTCAACCGATGTTCTAGATACAAAATGCTGAAATTTTGCGGTAGCTCATAGTCACTGTAGATAATAATCAACAAGCTTTAGGATCATCTACATGAACCATCACAAATTGGATTGGGCAAATCAACACAAGGGAGGCCATTATGATACTCCACAATCCCGCAAAGAAATCCATGTAACAAATAAATATTGTCAGATTCAACCCTATGGTTATAATCCAGATAGCCTAAACTGCAATACCCAGTAAAGGAATTCATATTTCCAGCTCATACATACACAGGAAACAAATAAATTTGCAATTCAGCAGTAATAAGTATCAACAAGCAAAAGAGAATATCAGAGTCCTTAAAGAGGAGAGCCCTATCTAACTCGATCCCATAATTCTATGAATGCAACACAAACACACCAATCACTTGTCACAAAACCAAAACCCAAGCGAATTAGGCCTCTAAACCCTAAATTGAGTTTCAGTTCTCCTTAGATGGAAACCCATAACGGCCATTCATTCCTTTGCATCTCCTCTAAGATAACAACAAAACCTAACGGACATTCATTCTATAACAGAAAATTCCAGGCCAGAGTCCAGACAACAGAATACCCAGAAATCATCTGAATTCCGCCCAGAAAAAGTGGAAATTGCGAAACAAAATAAATGAAAGCTACAGCCTTCCTCAATCAACAATCTACCATCAGGAAAACAGCTAATAGCTAAAACAAGAACGGCGAGCGATTCAGATCCTACAACTCGCTCTCGATCTCCGATTCCAATAGTCATGGCCTCAATTTGATCAGAACAAAGACAATAATCATATCTTCCTATGTGAAGTCCAAATTGAACCTACCAAACGCTGAATACGAATTGGGGAAGGAAAACGTACCGAGAACGCGGGAGCGAGATTAGAAGAGAGAGAGGCGCCTAAACAGATGTGAGATGAGTCAATCGTCGGTTTGCATTGAGATTCTGATATATATAGGGGAGAATATCAGAATCTGGTCTCCCGTCTTCGTTCGAGTTCTAGAATGTACCATCCACTAGGTCACCGACACCTGTCTCGTGCTCATAATATTTCGGGAAATTTCATGGAGCCGAGTCATGCTATGCAAATTTTCAAACTTGACGGTTTTCACTATGGTTCGTCACGGTTTGGACAAAATCCCAAAAATAAGTTGAAACCAACCGGACTGACGGAACCGAGATCGAATCCGGTTTTTGATTTAGTTAAGGCTTGTTAGTTTGAGATTCCGGTGAGCCGAGAGAATTGGGTTACATGTCGGGGTAAATTTGACCATTTCGTATATAAGGTCGGGATCCACCTTTCTACAAAAAAGCTTAAGCCAATGGATAAGGGCTTCACCTTATTTATATACTAGTGATATTTCTTATATAAGTCAATGTGGGATTCATTAACTCTCCAACACCCCCTTCAAGTGGTAACTAACCTAGCCTAGTTAGCACTTGGACAAAGTAGTCTAGCATCTCATTCTCTTTATAGCTAGCTCAGAGAATGGGCGGTGACATTTCAATCTCTTTTTAGCCAACTCGACCGAAAGAACGGGCGGGTAGTTCATAATGCTAAACCCAAGCCCACATAGTCAGAAAGAACCGGACCCGGACCGAACCTGGCTCTGATACCATGTGAAATTCCGGTGAGCCGAGAGAACTGGGTGACGTGTCGGAGTAAATTTAGTCATTTCGTATATAACGTCGGGATTCAGCTTTCTACCCAAAAGCTTAAGCCAATCGATAGAGGTTTCACCTTATTTATATACTAGTGTTATCTCTTTATATAAGTTGACGTGGGATTCATTAACTCTCCAACATTTAGGTAAAATTAAGAATGCGTTCGGTTAAATAAGTAATTGTTGATGCTGATATAAAATGCTGATATCATTATTGAAATTGAAAGCTGAAATTTTAGATAAACAATAGGGTGTTTGGTTAGACGGTTTGTGATATTGTATAAGTGCGATTTGTTTTGACAAACTTGTCCTCAAAACAATTAAAAAACAATTGAAAAAGGAAAAACCCTATCCTTGAGCATGGTGATACGCAGCAAGGCTCCATCCCGTCGGTAAGTCTTCTCCCCATCCCGCCGGCGACTTCGGTCGGTCAGTTTCTCCCTCTCGCCGGCCTTAACGCTCAAGGAATAGCCAACAAATCCAACTGAGAGCCATCTCTCTTGTCGAAGAAGAGTTGTTCCCGACCTTCTAAACCACGATATCCCAACCGTACACAAATCGAACAAGCTCCAATCGGTGGTGGAGAGAATGGCATCGGTGGCGAACACTGTGGCCTTGTCCTCGCTCCAATCGGCGGTCGTTCTTGGGCGTGAGACTCGAGGCCACCACATAAGAGGAGATCTTCGGGGACGAAAAAACGGAGCTTTGAGAAGGTGGAGAAGGGGATTTGCTCGAGCATATTCCACTCCGGCTGGATATCGACGGAAGATTTCAAGATGGCGGCCTTCACGACGGGGAAGATGGGTTGCGGATGAGATCGGCTGCTTCACAACGGGGATGATGGGCGGCGGCCTCACGATGGGGAAAATGGGATGCGGACGAGATTGGATATTGAGGGCAGGGTATCGGGGGTATTTTTAATATAAGCATTGCTTATAAAATTGTGCTTATTTTCATAAGCATCCCCATGTTGATTTTTTTTTCCTTGCTTATAAGCAATAGGATACTTATAAGTCCATAAATTTTTTTTTTGCCAAACACTCATACCCATTGCTTATTTCCTCTTATAAGCACTCTAGTGCTTATAAGCACTTAAAAAACCTTCAAACGAACGCACCCTAAGTTTGGTTTTTGGTTCGTCTCCTATCAAGGTAGATATTGTCTTCGTGATTCTTTATAGGATTTCACTCGTTGACTCCATATCAATTGCACCCCGGGACGGAGACAAGGGTAGGCTGGGTTGGACTATAGCCCACCCTGAAAAAATAATACGGTTTTTTTATTGTGTGTCATAAGGAGTAAGGACACATGAATCACATGATCGAGACGTGGATGGAGATCTAGAAGCGGCACCGGATCTACGAGCGATAACGATGTCGTGGGAGCAAGACTCTGTAAGGCCCGGGGCCTTAGAAGCGCTATCCCATGCCAACCCGAAAGACTTCCCAGGAGGTCACCCATCCCAGGACTACTCTCGCCCTAGCACGCTTAACTTCATAGTTCTTTTGACCACTTGAACCATGAAAAGGAAGAGCTCTTGTTGGCATGAGGAACACTTCAATCCCTTATAAATTCTCGGGGTGTTACAGACTCGTCGAGCAAGGGGGACTCGAGGTAGGCGATGGAGTCGCTGGCGGAGTGGCGACGGTTGCTGCAAGAGGGTGAAAGCAAGAGGCAATGGCGCTAGACTTGTCAAAAGCTGACCCGACCCGAAAACCCGACCTGACCCGACCCGAAATTTCTGGGTTTTAACCCGAAAATTTGAACCTGAAACCCAATATGAACCCGAACCCGGTAAACCCGAAAGTCTCTAGGTTAGGGTCAGGGTCAACCCGCTGGGTCAAGAAATCTATAAGGCGGAAAACTAATATAATGAAATGACAGATTGACGGGTAATTGTGCACCCAAAGGTTTTAATTATATTACAATATATAAAGTTTATTTTGGAAAATTATGATATATTTTATTATTAAAATATTTAAAAATAATATTTTGTTATTATATTTTATTATTTAAATAATATTTTATTTAAATTTTGGTCAAAAAATTGATACTCTTGACCCGTTGGGTTGACCCGACCCGACCCGAAACCCAAAGCGACCCGACCCAGTTTGACCCGTAACCCGATTGACCCGAAACCGAACTCGACCCGAACCCGAAACGACCCGACCTGAACCCGCCTGACCCGACCCGATTGACAGAGGAACCCTAAGAACGCAGAGGAATCAGGAAAGGGCAACACAGGAGGAGAGGAAAGGGCAATTGGGTCTAAAAAATTTAATTAATTAAAATATGTAAGATTTTTAGGGCGCTTTTTTAGAAAAGCGTTGTCCGTGTCTTTGATTTTATGGCGTTTTTTTTATAAAATCGCCTTAAGAAATATACGTACAATTTTAACAAGAAAGATTTAATAGTTTAGAGCACTTTATAAAAAAAACGCCATCCGAATTCCATAAATTAAAACGCTTTTTGTAAGCGCCCTAATTTTTCCGCCCTGTATATCAAATTTTGTACTAGTGAACCTCCCTCGACCAAGCCTGTACCTATCAACGAGATTGTTCTCAACAACACCAAAGTAGCTCTGTGCCAAGGTTTTCATGAATTGGGGGCAGGAGAAACAGCGGTGAAGGAGGTACTATCGACATTGCAAAAGGTACTCACATCATTAAGAGCATGCTGAAACGAAGGGTCGGGAGAAACTATACCCGTATTCAACATCTTAGTCTGCAGATTGCCCGTCTAAAGCCGAGAAGCAAGAAAAGCATAATGGATAACATCCCCAACTAGAAAAGATACCCTGACCATGTCTTTTGATGGGGAGAGTGGCCAAACGCCACTACCAATCACCAAAACCCGGCCCCGACGCAATGACAATCTTCTCCAAAGAGATTCACAAAGCATGATCAAACTGAACTTGAGCCTCCTTGAAAGATACAGGGGAGCAAGTCCTCAAGGCATATGACAACTTAGCAACCCCAACGCAACTACGGAGGAGAAGGAGCTCACATTGGGATCATTTAGCTGATTAACTACCTGATACCTCCATTAAAGCAATAGATTTAGAGACTCTTCAAGGCTAAGTCCTGACTGAAACCTGCATCCAAGTTAACAGACCCACCAAGAAGTTTGACCACACTATGTGGTGAGAGATATTCAAAGGAAAAACACCCTCCACCAAACTTCTAGGATCCTCCACAGGCCAAAAAAGCTCAATTTTATCAACATTAAAGAACAAACCACGTGCGGGCCCATCAGCCCTAATAATGTCAAGCGCCTTGGCCACCATAAGGGTGTCTCCAATAATAGTACCATCATCAAGATACCAAGCCTGGAGGGTGAGACTACAACCCAAATTAATGGACGGGGTCAAAGGATGCAAAGCTAGAGCAAAGACCAAAGGCCCCAAAGGATCACCCTATTGGACCCCCTGACACGACAAAAGGACAGAATCTTCATAATAGAGCCTAGCAGGTTAAGAGAAACAAAACTCAACCGAAGGAGCAATAGACGGAAACCTCAACCTAGTTTCTAGAAGTAAGACACTCCTACGACAAGGTTGAAAGAGTTCTTAAAGTCCACTAGAAGCATAGAAAGGCCAACCTCCTCGCCCTTAGCCTCAATGAGCCTGTTCACAAAGTGTAGAACAACCTGACACCGAACACCCACTTCAAACTTAAAATCCTCCAAATAACGGTTCACAAAGGGGCCAACCACAGATGAAGCAACCTTGGAAACAAGCCTTCTCCATACAGTGCCAACGGTAATGGGGCGCACACCACCACCCGGTTTAACCAAGGCAGTCAGGTGGGCACTGGAAATGAACTCCCCCAGCTGGCTCGGACACTGACCTCGCAGGAACAATTTAACAACCCCAGTGATAGACCCTAGCACATCAACAACCACCGCAGATACAACCCCTCCCAGAATATCAACAAAATGTTGAGCCTAAAGCCCATCACGACCATAAGAAGTCCCTTTAGGGAAGCTACGAATCTTACCAAGCACCACATCTTTCCTAACAGAGAGAGGATCCTCACCTAGCATGGAGGTCGGCAAAACTGGATTGGGAGCATATGGTGTGTGTCCTCCAATTCACGAAGGGTGTCAGGGCAACTCTAGAAGACGTAAGGACCTTAATAGCAACGGAGAAGTGTTCGTCCAAAATCTTACGCTTACATTGGGAAATGTTAACTTAGTCAAGACTTCTTGACTTCGCCACCCGTCCAGAGAGAGACACCACCTCAGACACTCGATCAAACACCAAGGAAAACTCTAGCAAAGCCAAGTCGCAACTTAGGGGGAATACACATAATAGTTCGCAATTTTCTGGAAAAAACACGATTAAGAAGATGCATGTCAAAACAGGTACGAGCATCCCCACGCAACTGAGAGGGAATAATAGAAGCGCTATCAACCCCACCAACCGCATCATTAGAAACCAACAGGCCTAGGAGGCTTGGTAATACCAAGAATCACAAAACTAGGGGCAGGGACCACAACACCATCAGCATGTTTACAACTCTTACTATACGCATGAGAGCGCATACACACACCACACAATCAGATACCAACCTGATGAAGCACGGAGTCCAAAGCAAAAAAAAGGGCCAAGTCACTTATAACCCGCGCTTTGTGAGAAGCCGCCAAATTTGCCGAACAAAAATGGCGCGCTCTCATGTGGGCAATAAAATACTACTTAGAAAGCCCTCGTGCACCCCCACTATCACACCCATCAAAGCCTTTTCACGGGCACACAAAACGAACAAAACCTACACTAGCCATGCTACCCGACGAACAAAGCCGAAGCAACAACAACAATAAGCAGCCGAAGCAAACCAAAGGCAGCAAAAAGACCCCGATGAAAATTTGCAGCAAAATAAACAAAGCAACAAAACCACAACAAAAACCACGAACAAGGCAGCAAGAGACAACAACAAACCACAAACAACAGCAACACCAAGAAAGCAACAATAACAAACGACACCCTAAATACCGATTGCCCTAAAACCAAAACCAAATCACACGACACCAGCAACAGTACAAACCGACCACCCAAACAACAACGAACCCACAACGGCGGACTCCCAACAGCAAGCAAACGAACGTCGGCAACCACGGACGAACGAACGAACCCTGACGAACGCCGCACACACGGAGAAACGAACACTGACGAAAGCCACGCCCCGGCGAACTCCCAACCTGCGGCCCGGCGGCGAACTCCCGGCCCGGCAAACGCCCTAAACCCCGAACACCCTAATCCGCGATCGCCCTAAACACGATCGCCCCAAATTGAATGTGAAAGATCATTTTTCATTATGATAAGATTGTATAATAAAGGAGAATAGTAAATACTAATTCTCCAAAATGGAGAAATCGTTGGATTAAAGACAATTTTTTTTTGGAGATTATACCTCTTGTATCTCCGTTTTGGAGAACATTTTAGAGTATCTCTTAGAGTTGCTCTTATGAACTTGTACGTGTCGTGATTTGGTTAACTCACTTTTCTCTACAAAATTATAAATTGTTCCCATCTAATCTAATACATTACCCTCTATCCAATTTTCATATGAACTTTAGTACTTCTTAATTTTCATTTCTATGAAAATACAAAACTACCCTCATACAATCTCATTTCTTATCCCTATAATCTAAATTTTCACCCATTTTATTCAAATTTTCTTAATCCAAGAGATTTTTATCTTTTTGGATCATCTCTTGAGGACAGAAGGAGTAAAAACACCACTCAAATTACGAGAAAAAATAATCAATTGAATATATTGAAGAAGGATATATAAATTATACATTCCATACAATAAACTATAGTGTTTCGTGGGTCCGCCCTAGGCTAAATACAATGCCAAAATGAAGTTACAATCACCAGTGTGCAACATCGACCCTATTCGTTGAGCAACAAAAGTTACAAGAGTGTCAAAAAAATTAGTACGATAAAAGAATAACAATGAAAAAGGTTCGATACCATGAAATAAAAGAAGTGCGATAGCGGCATGTGGAGTGTGAATAGACTTGGCCCACTAATTATTTATGTATAGTTTTGACGTTTGGGTTTGGGTGGGGTCACTAAACCAATGAACCAGTTTGGCGTTTACACCCCAAACCTAACAACAAGCCAAAGCGTAGCTTTGACTTGAAAATATACTTTTTGAAAGAAAGTATACTTTTTGAAAGAAAGTATACTTTCACCCAAAAATGTAGCAAGGTCATATTGATTCCCACGGGCGCTATTTGGCACGGGAAAAGAACAATACTAACAAATAGGGGAAATCCTTAAAAGTTAATCATTACCTTGTTGTTAGTGCTTAGGGTAAGTTAGGGTTGTCAAAATTTAATCCGACACGACTTGATCAATTTGAATCGTTAGAAATTTTTAGGGTTGTAACTCATAAACCTATGTCCGGTTCAGTGGGGAGAGTAGTCGGTTTCATAATTGGTGAAATCGACTAACTTATTCTCTAGTAGCTCGATCAGGGTGAAATTTCGAAATCAAAGTGAATTCCAAATTGGACCCAATCTAGTTGCTCAACCTCCCGAAAATGAAATTATAAAAAAGATCTAACTAAGATTGTGTTCGATGATACACTTTTCAAGTGCTTATAAGTATTTTGTTGCTTATTTGTCCAAAAAAGCATCTTCAACATCAATAACTAGTGTAAATCTTGTACCGTGTACATGTAATGTATATATAAACTCGAATTAACCGACTCGTGATCGAATTTTGATACGAATCCGTTTTTAACTCGAGAATTTATAATCCAAACTCGATATATTGATTCTGAACCTATCGACCTATATATATGTACTTTATTACTAAATTATTAATTTTAAAATAATTCTATTCAGTTTTTCATATTTATATTATTATTTAATATACATTAACATATGTGAAAGTTTTTCACTATTCTATAAATTTTAATAATGACAAAAATGTATACTAATTAATAAGAAAAAAATTTGTTAAGATATTAAAAAAATGAGTTTTTTTATTCATATTAGGATATAATTTTAAAAAATTATATAAGGAACAAATTTTAAGATATCAAAATTTGGGTAAGATATTAGGTAGATATAAGGAAATTGGATAAAATATCAAGTAGATATAAGTTGTTTTTAGAAAATATAATGTAAGAAAATAAAATCATTATTTTATTTAGAGTTAATGATGTAGCGTAAATTTTAATAAAGACTTGGGTTTTGCTTTATATTGTATTATATTATACTAGATAAACATTCAATATCAGTACCAATAACAAATATTCTAAAAATGAACAACGTAAATCTTAATAAAGTAACTTTTAATGAAGGTACAACAACAACAACATTTACCTAGGGAAATCCCGCGAAAGCAGGATCTGAGGGGCCAGGATG
Organism: Polygonum maritimum; assembly: GCA_963924305.1. Classification (NCBI taxonomy): domain Eukaryota; kingdom Viridiplantae; phylum Streptophyta; class Magnoliopsida; order Caryophyllales; family Polygonaceae; genus Polygonum; species Polygonum maritimum. Next base: position 33,302,645 of record OZ002734.1, read on the forward strand.
TGGACATTCCAGACCTAGATGGAATGTGCCCAATACATCCCAAAGACAAAAGCAAAGAAAACTACCAGTAAAACTAAACGGAAAGAACAACAGAGAAAAGGGGAAGACAACAAAAGACTAAAACTATCACAAACTATCAAAAATCCTAAAAGTAACCACGTGTATCTCCACCACAAGCATGCTAGTTGTCTGGCCCTAAATGTTATCAAAATAACACAACCAGTTCATCAATTTTATTATCAAAACATATAAAAATAACACAACCAATTCTACTAAACAGATACTCCCTTTGTCCCTAAATGTTTGTCTTATTTCCATTTTCATCATCTCAAAATATTTGTCCTACTCTTCTCCTTTCCTTTCATATATATACATTTCTTTACTATATTGCTCTCACTATATATCATAATTTACCCACTTTATTCAATTTTATCATTACTTTATCATTTATAACCTTTTAACTTTATACTATTGCAACACTACTCCCAGCTTCTTTAATTTTACCATCACTTAGTCATGGGTCCGGTTCCGGAACCGAGAGGTAACTGGTTCCGAGAGTTCGATTCCGGTTTTTTTGGTTCCAAGACGAGTTCGATTCCGAATCGGTTACTCTTTGAACCATTTTAACAAAAACAAATTCGTGCTTGCGGGTTTAGTGAACCACGAGTGCGGGTCGCTTATTTTATTTAAATAAATAGTAAAATCGTCGGGTTGGCCCTGCCAATTTTGGGCGGTTCAGTTCTAGTTCGGTTTGCCAGGTCAAACCAAACCAGACTCATGACTACCATCACTATCAAACTACCACATCTACTTTATCTCCTTACAACTTTTTAGCTCCACTAAATTACATTATAATTTTTATATTTTATCCATATAATTCAACTTTCACATTTACTAATTATAAATTTAAACATTTTCTTAAAAAACGTGTAAATAGTGGTTTGAGACAAACAAACAGAGACAAAAGGGAGTAGATTTAAGATATATAGTAGTTCGGAGTATAACTATACTATTATAGTATAAAGCAAGATTAATATCTTCACAAAAAAATTGTTGTAAGTACACAAAATATGTCGGTGTACAAGTTTCAACTCTTTCTTTAATGATCTTCTTCTCCAAGCCTCTTCACCTTCAATGACCTGCAAAACAATGGACAAAGGGGGCGGGGACCCCCTAATCCACCTCCGATGCCTAAGTCAGTAGAGTATTCGCGAGGGTAAATAGTAGAGAGAGGCGCAGGGCTAGGGTAAGGGCGAGCGATGATCAGCCCTCCTAGGGTAGTTATTGTATATCTCCTTTCTACATGGCGAAGACATGTATTTATAGTGGAGAGAGAGGGCTAGGGTTAGTTCCTTGGAGCCCAATCAATAATTCTATCTTCTTAAATATGATAGAATTTTCCAACTACTGGATAACTACTAGGATTTAATAGGCTAATAAAGATATTTATTAGATATGCTTACCTGGCTCGCGAAAATATTATCCTTAATTATGATGGTAAATTTACCCACCTACAATTGTTATGTGTCATTTCTATATTAAAATAATCCACCGGGTCATATATGGCCGAATAGCTAAAAACCACCTCTATAATATGACATATTTCGCGTAACCACCTCTTTAATGCAAAATTATGGAAAATCACCCTTTAAACATCTCCGTTAAAATGTCATCACCCCCGTCTCATTTACCGTTTGAATCCGTTAGTGGAGTCTGGTGTGGCACATATGCTATAGAATTTCTTTTCTTTTCACTCTATTTACACGTAAAAAAAAAACATAAAAGACCAATAAATAAAAAAGATTTTAATAAGTTTTCTTGACCAAATCTCAAAACTCATCTTATCTTTTAAGCTAAACCTGCAACTCTTCATCTCTCCAGTGGTGTTCTCTTCCTTCTTCAATCCCACCACCTCTCCCTCTTCCAAAACCCTAAAATCCCCAAATGCACCCCCCACTGCTCCCTCTCAATCTCATGCACCTCCTCCTCCACCGTGGCCGGAAAAGCCTCAAACCCTTCTCCGTCGGAGCGGCGAGCTGCCGGTGAGAACATCCGCAACGAGGCTCAGTGCAATTGCAAGTCCCACGACTTCTCGGTCAAGTACGTGCCCTTCGACTCTCCACCGAGTCCCATCTGGTCTTCTCCTCTTCTCTCTGGTCATCTTCCCCCAATTCCCTTTTCCCAGTCAAAATCGGGCATTAAACTTTGAAAATCAGACTCACCAAACCTCCAATTTCATCCCTAAGCTTCTTCAATCTGCCTCCCATGGCTCCTGATCCACATATCCAACCCAAAATAACGACGATAATGACAATAACCACCACAAGTGCAACTGGCGAGCGAGCATGAACAGGCTCCTCCTATTCAAGTACAACAAGCACAACGATCCCAACAAAGAGATGTGGAATGTCCTCCTGATCATCTCTGCCATAATCCCCGCCGTCACCTTCCATCTCGGGATCTATTAGTGGTGTGGTGACTATCGAATACCCGACCATAGTAATTGAGGGTGAGTTGGCTAGAATTTGCATACTTATGAGGAAATTACCGAAAAGATTAAAAACTTTGCCAGATCTGTTGCCACATAAGCGAAAAATATATAAAACAACTACCGTGTCAGACATAACTAACAGTTTCAAATAGAAGGTAGGACGATGATGGTGACATTTTAATGGAGATATTTAAAAGGGTGGTTTTCCATAATTTTGCATGAGGTGGTTATGCTAAATATGCTATATTATAGGGGTGGTTTTCAACTATTCGGCCTAAATATTTTTTTATCATAAAATATGATCTTTTCACTCAAACAAAAAATCAAGTTAAAATCAAAAAATAATTTTTAAAAATATAATTATAAAATTATTTTTTAACAAATATGATATATGTTTGAAATATAATTCTGATTTTTTTATAATTTTGAAATATAATTCGGATTTTTTTTTTAAATCTAGAATATATCTATGTGTATAAGATTTTCTATCCAACTTAATAAAACCTGATGTTTCCATTTAAACAAAAAAAATATTATAAAATCGAATTGTATATTTTGATAGATAATCCTGAAATTATTTTTTGAGAAATATAATATATTTTGAAATATAATTTAGATGTTTTAAACAAATAATCTGGACTATATATACATAAGATTTTCTATATAAGAATCTATATCTATATTAGTTAAACATGATCTTTTAAATTAAAGTATGCAAATTTCAAATGAGTTAAATGATTTTAACTTATCTAATAAAATTTATCAATTGAAATCTTATATATTTATTTGGATTGTTTAGACTTTAATTCAAATACATAAATATCTTTATAATATTTTAAAAATTATCTTAATTAAATATTTGTTCAAATAAATAGGGTATAATTTTTTTCTTATTAATGTTTCAAGTAAATTTATTACAGTTGTCCATACATCGAGGTTAAACTAGTTTTAGATATTGCCAATGTAAGGAGAATAAATAAGGAAAGTGAATATATGAACTCACCATTAATCATGAGTCGGTCTAACTCCAACGTAAAATTCTAGGGATTCCAAACAGCACCCAATTCTACAAACCCACAGCCCTACTCTCTGCTTTTCTTCGGGTTACTCTTGCAGTGTTAGGGTTCTTCTTATCCGTAAAAAATGTCTAACCGCAGCAATCCAGCGTGGCCAGCAAAGACAAAGGCATCCCTTGAAGCTGAGATTCACCATTTGTTTAGAAGTTCTCGTCCCTTTCTGAACGGTGTCTTTCTTCTCAACGATGTCTTTCAAAAAGGTTCGTTTTCCTTGGACTTCAAAGAAGCCCTTCAATGGCCAAATGGTCCACATATGTTTATTGGGTCTATGACTGTAAAAGAGACGGAAGAAGTGACCATTGGATCTATAGCTATAGGAGCATGTACAGGAGGTGCCATCCTCTCTCAATTTTTTCACTTCTTTTCTCCATTTGACACATCATCTCCTCTCTCATTCACCTCATTTTCTATATTTTCATTCCTCTTCCTCATCATCTTTCTTTATTTTTTCCTACAATGGAGAGGATTCTCTTATATTTCCTCTCCTATTTTATATGTATATACTCACTCCATATTCTATATAATCAAGAGTATGATAAAATTAATTACTCAACTTAACTAATAATTAAACTATATTTAATAAACTAATTTAGTGTAGTTAATAAAAATGTAAATAACTTGTGATAATATAGATTGGATTGCAAATGAAAAAAAAATTGATTAAACATAAAAAAACGCCACAAATGACGAAAGATGAAAAGTAAAAACATTAAGCATACATTATAGGTTGGGTTGGGGTCGCATTAGAACTAGCATTCCCGGGAGATTGTTCAAGTGGTTGGTTTAAACTTTGAGACATGGGAAATATTGGGAAGTTTTGAGGAGATGATTGTTGAAATTGGTTGACATGATTTTATGGTGAGGTTAGAAAACAATTTGGATTAATGGGTCTTGGTTGATTATACATGTGAAATTCTAGGGTTCCAAACGTAAAATTTGGTCTAACTCCAACGTAAAATTCTAGGGATTCCAAACAGCACCCAATTCTACAAACCCACAGCCCTACTCTCTACTTTTCTTCGGGTTACTCTTGCAGTGTTAGGGTTCTTCTTATGCGTAAAAAATGTCTAACCGCAGCAATCCAGCGTGGCCAGCAAAGACAAAGGCATCCCTTGAAGCTGAGATTCACCATTTGTTTAGAAGTTCTCGTCCCTTTCTGAACGATGTCTTTCTTCTCAACGATGTCTTTCAAAAAGGTTCGTTTTCCTTGGACTTCAAAGAAGCCCTTCAATGGCCAAATGGTCCACATATGTTTATTGGGTCTATGACTGTAAAAGAGACGGAAGAAGTGACCATTGGATCTATAGCTGTAGGAGCATGTACAGGAGGTGCCATCCTCTCTCAATTTTCTCTCTTCTTTTCTCAATTTGACACATCATCTCCTCTCTCATCCACCTCATTTCCTACTTTTTCATTTCTCTTCCTCATCATCTTTCTTTATTTTTTCCTACAATGGAGAGGATTCTCTTATATTTCCTCTCCTATTTTATATGTATATACTCACTCCATATTCTATATAATCAAGAGTATGATAAAATTAATTACTCAACTTAACTAATAATTAAACTATATATTCAATAAACTAATTTAGTGTAGTTAATAAAATTGTAAATAACTTGTGATAATATAGATTGGATTGCAAATGAAAAAAAAATTGATTAAACATAAAAAAAATGATACAAATGACGAAAGATGAAAAGTAAAAACATTAAGCATACATTATAGGTTGGGTTGGGGTCGCATTAGAACTAGCATTCCCGGGAGATTGTTCAAGTGGTTGGTTTAAACTTTGACACATGGGAAATATTGGGAAGTTTTGAGGAGATGATTGTTGAAATTGGTTGACATGAATTTATGGTGAGGTTAGAAAACAATTTGGATTAATGGGTCTTGGTTGATTATACATGTGAAACATGGATTGATCGAAATTGGGGATTATTATGAAAAAAAATTGGATCAAAAGGGAGTACATTTAGGAGGTTTTGAGTGTTTGGATTAGGATGAGTGAGATTATCCATGGAATAGTGAGAGAGTGAGTTGAAATTAGACTCAATTTATAGAGAAAATTGATTAATGTAGAAATGACGCAAAATTAGACTCAATTTATAGAGAAAAAACTGATGGAAATTAATTAACTTATTTTGTAAATAAAAAATGTTACATTTTATTATTATTTGGGGTATAAATTAACTAGTTAAAAATTTGAATGAAACAATTGAAAATAGTTGTAGTAGTAGATAACTTAACTATTATTAATCATTATACTAACTTAGCTACTCAAATTATTTTTATTTAACTAATTAAGTATCCACAAAAGAATTATGATAATATAAAAAGAATTACTATCTACTATAATACAGTATAAAGCAGAACCCAAGTTTTTGTTAAAATTTGCGCCACGTCATCAATGCTGAATAAAATATTGATTTTATTTTTTGTGAAAAATAATCTTGATATTCATTTGATATCTTACCAAATAATGGTTTCCATAATTGAAGCGATCATGTTTTATTTATATATAGATAATATAAAAATAAGCATATTATTAAATATAAATCCTAGTAAATAGTATAAAAAATTAATTTAAATAAATATTGTTTGAGAAATTAATCTTACACAGTAATCCTAATCAAGTTCGTTGAATTCATTTATTTATAGATGAAACATAAAATTATATATTATCAAATAAGAATAAGTTTTTTTTTATAAATTAACTTTATAAAATATTTTAATAAAATTGTTAGTTCTTAAAAATATTTAATCTACGATATTAGACGTGTCAGTTGTGTTAATCCAGTCGGTTTCAATCAAAATTCGATCTCGCATCAATTAATTCATTTTTATATTTACATTACATGTGCATGGTACGGGGTTTGTACTAGTATATTATAAAAGCTGACCATTTTCGAGCCACCACGTTGATTCTGGCCCCACCAGATATTTAACCAAAATAATTTTTAAATTCTTTTAATTAACTACAACAAATTTTCTATGTAAATTTTTAATCTTTTAAATAACTACCGTATCAACAATATCTATCCATACAATATCTATCCATATACAATATCTATCCATAAAATATTATACATAAATTTTCAATATCTTTGACTAAAAATTGCTTATCTATCCACCATATATTGTACGTAAAAAGTGTACAATATCTTAATTAACTTAATTGCTTATCTATCCATATACATGTTGGACGTAATTAACTTAATTTTCAATATCTTTTACTTTTGCTACGTAAATAATTTCCAAAATTGCTTTAAAATTACATATCTTTTACTTTTCAATATTATACGTAAATTTGTGGTAGATTCAACCAAATTTGCATATTATCTATCCATATCTACTATAATACAGTATAAAGCAGAACCCAAGTCTATGTAAAAATTTGCACCACGTCATCAAACCTAAATAAAATAATGATTTTACTTTTTTACATTATATTTTCTAAGAATAACTCATTTATCTACTTGATATCTTATCAAATTTCCTTATATCTACTTGATATCTTACCCAATTTTTTGATATCGTAAGATTTTTTACTAACTTGATCTTTTTTAAATTATATCCTTATATGAATAAAAAAAATCCAAGTACTTTTATTTGATAACTTAACAATTTTTCCATATTAATTAGTATATGTTTTTGTCCTTATTAAATCTTGAAAAATAATGAAAATTTGTCACATTTGTCAATAGTATACTAAATAATAATATAAATATGAAATTTTGAATAGAAATTTTTTAGAATTAACATTGTATTAATAAATGTATATATATAGGTCAATAAGTTCGGACTCTGATCTATCGAGTTTGGATTGTAAATTCTCGAGTTACAAGCAGATTCGTATCAAATTTCAATCATGATTCGGTTAATTCAGATTTATATTTACATTACCCGTACATGGTACGGGATTTGTACTAGTTAAGACATAAAATTTGATTTATATAAACATATCTTCAAGCAATACTCTAAAGTATATTAAAAGATGTAAAATAAAAATAACATTTATTATAGACATTATGAATTTATGATCCATGGAATAAGAAGAGGGATAAAAAACTAATTTATATAATAATAAGGTAAATTTGGACTCATTTTATAGACAAAAATAAATTATAAACACTAACTAATTTTGTAATTTTAAGATAATCTCACATTGATTCAATTTTTAGTTAAAAAATTAATAAGTGTAAATTGAAGTGAAATAAATAAAACAGATGAGTTTTTAAATGGACACATGTCAACATATCACTTATACTTGTTTTCTCTTTGACACAAGAGTCCATGTAAAAAATCCTCTATAAAAGGAGGGCTATGAACAATCCTCTTCAAAAGATGATCTGTTTACAAATTCTACCAGAGCCACATGCTCTTACGAATCACTTCCCAGCTCATTACCTGTCACACCACCCCTTATTTATTTTTTATTTTTTTTCTCTCGCTTCTCTCTCTGTCTCTCTCTATTCCCACTTTCAGTGCGTTTCCGTTTTCTTCTTCTTTTCCCCCTTTTTTTTTTTTCATTTCCCCTATATTCTTTTTTATTTTCATTTTTACCTGCCAAACACACTACCGAAAAATCAATTCTTCCGCTTCTGCCGATTGATTGATCGTCTCCGATTCCGAAACCGGTACTCCTCGATTCCGTTCTCGCAGTTTTTTCCGCTGAGATCGATGTTGAATTGTTCTTCCTTTTCCTTCTTTTTTTATTATTATTGTGTAGAGGTTTTTGTTTTATAATTTAATTCTCACTGGAAATTAGTTGATTATTCCTGAAATGGTTGTCCGAGTCATCGTCACGGATGGTTCGATTCCTTGCGGATTTCGGCTTGTAGTTGTAGATCTTGTGATTGTGAGCTTTTCTGTGTGTAATGCGGAGTCGGTCTTTGGCCTTCATCTCCGGGAACAGTCCGATTTTTCGGTTTTTGTTCGGGATTTTTGGTTGCTAATTGCGGTCTTTGGTTCTTCAGGAATTTGTGCTGCTGAGTAGCTTGGCTTTGACCGCCTGAAGCTAAAATTGGTGATAGTGAGAGAGGGAGGAGGAGGCCGAGGTGGTGGTAGAGCTAAACAATGGCGCAGAGCAATTGGGAAGCGGATAAGATGTGCGTTCTTTCAGTTTTAGTGCCTGCTTTTTGTCCTCAGTTTAGATGCACAGTAATGGCGTTTTGTTTAGTTCTCAAAAAGCTTCATTGCTTTCTGGTTGATTGGCGTGAGAATTGAGATGAGGAAAGAGGACTGTTGGTTTCTCTTGACATCTTTACATACACACTACTACAACTTGGTCTTGACCTAGATTCTGATGAACAATGGTTCTTCAATTCAGTTTTCTACTTGGGGGAAGATAACTTTAAGTAGTAGCAATATTATATTCAATATTTCCAAGGAGAAACTATAAACTTGGTAGCACCGTAATCAATTCTGATTTTTGCAGGCTGGATGTCTACATTCATGATTACTTAGTGAAACGGAAGCTGCATAACTCGGCGAAGGCTTTCATGGCTGAAGGGAAGGTTGCTACTGACCCAGTAGGTAATGTTATTTTGCTCTCTTGGGACCTGGCTTGCCCTCTGGTTTTGCTGTTTTTGTTCTGTCACTAGGGTGGATCGATCCTTATGTGTTTCACTGAACATGTTAGCTATTGATGCACCTGGAGGGTTTCTCTTCGAATGGTGGTCTGTCTTTTGGGATATCTTTATTGCAAGAACAAACGAAAAACACTCTGAGCCTGCTGCTTCTTATATTGAGGTTTGGATCTCTTATAGTTTCACCGCTTGAATATGTCTCTTTCATTCTCATTCTTCCGTGCTTCGGTAAAGCGCCTTAATCATGCAAAACCTGTTATCTGTGCCAATTTCAGACCCAGCAAATGAAGGCAAGGGAGCAGCAGCAGCAGCAACAGCAACTGCAAATGCACCAGCTACAACTCATGCAGCAACGAAGTGCCCAATTGCAAAGAGGGGGCCCGAATCATCCTTCACTTAGCAGCCCAGTAAATGGTATGGCCTCTGAAGGTATGATGGTTCAGCCATCAACTTGTGTATTGGCTATACAATTGCTTGATTATCAACTAATTAGTTCACATTCAATTGGTATAAAAAAAAAGCATCTTCAGGTATTATGGATGCCAGCAGGATGGCCCTTCTAAAATCAGCAACTAATCAACAAGGGTAATTCATTCAATATTGAAGCTATCTGCATAAGTATTATTTTTAATTTGCTGGACTACGGTGGTCATTCTTACACTTTTCCCTCATGCATTCAGACAGTTGGTACAAGGTAATTCGGGTAGCATGTCTGCAGCCTTGCAACAAATCCAAGCACGTCCTCACTTGACAGGGGTAATTATACAAATTGAGCTCTGGTCTCTGTCATCTCATTTAACTTTCCTGTATCTGCTCCTTCCCTGCTTCTGATGTAAAGCTTTACATTTCTTCACTGCTGACTGAAATGACATTTTGCATATTTAGGATATCAAAAGTGAAGTTAACATAGGTGCTGCGAAAAAATCTATGCCCATGGATCCTTCATCAATTTACGGGCAAGCCATATTGCAGTCTAAGTCTGGTCTTGGTGGTGCAGGTGAAATGTTTCTCAATTAGTGAAATTTGGTTGTTTGAATCTTTCGCCATTGGATAACATGCTTGATGTATGGTATTCTGTAGAATACTAAATTTGTCAGTACATGGTACTAGATATGTACATATTTAATACATTTTTTTATGAAACCCGATGGTTGGCATCAGATTGGAATGTGAATTAACTGATTATGCTGTACACAGAAATCTTATGTTAAGGATTAACGTTCTGTGTGACAGCTTAGGCTATTTTAATAAGTATTCAGTACTTACATAATACACAAATTGTGTGCCTAACTAAATTGAGCTACCTTTTTCAGGATTAAATCCTGGCATTAATGGTCTTCCCCTCAAGGGCTGGCCTTTGACGGTAAGTCGTCTTTAATGTATCACCGATCTGCATTTTCTATTTACTTCTTGAAAACATGTACACTTATTATTCATTTCCGATGGAAACAGGGGATTGAACAGCTGAGACCTGGGAGTTTGGGTGTCGTACAAAAGCCAAATCTACCTGTTCAAAATAATTATCTTTTGGCTGCTCAGCAACAACAGGTACTGTCACATGCTCAGTCCCAAAACAGCCTGGGAAGTTCACAAAACTATGGTGGTTTGCCCAAGGGTAATATGAATGCAAAAGAAGCTCAATCTGCCAGAAATGATGTATGCTCTCCTATGCAGTCAAGCTCACCACAGGTTAGTGATTTTACATTTGTGCTCTAGATTAGAATAGAATCAATGATAATGTGTAACTGGATAGAAATATATAGTCTTACATGAATTGCTAGCATAAGATTAGGTTGAATGGTGGCGTTCACTAAAAACCTTTGTTATGTTAATTTCATTATAAAGTGCTTGTTGATCACTTGATTAAATTTGTACCTGGTGTGGTACCGCGGGGATGCTTTGCTTCCCTCCTGTTTTTTAAAAGATCTTGTTATGCATGTTCATATAGACATGATGAACTTGTGAATTATTTTTCAATCTCTTCAAAGGTTTCTTGCCTGTCCTTGAAAAAATTATAAACATTAAGATGCACATCTTGGGAGTTGGAGGTTCTGGGGTAGAGCTAAATTTATGTCAAGTTCTTCATTGGCATATGATGGCTCTTTGTCCTTTGGGTTTTATCTGCCATATTGTTGTATACCCCTGATGCTTGTATATCTGTAGTCTAGTAATAGTCAGAGCAAGGCAGCATCAAAAGAAGCCAAAGATTATTTTATATCTAATGAAGGGTTTTGATATCATTCACTAAGCTGCATTGCAGTGTCATTTCTTTTTATTGAATAAGGCAAGATGAATTTTAAAGGTTTATGGTTTAATCTGAATTCTAACTTTTACCTGAGATCTGCATTTATACATCTGATGATAGTCACACAACAATTGGTTGTTGTTTTTATATGTATGCTTTATATCTATGCTATTTTTTCCCAATATTAAGTGCCATTTTTTGGAGAATTAAACAGATGAAGATGCCCCAGATGCAACAACAGTCTTCTTCACTACAGCAGGACCAGTTGCAGCAGCACCAACTACAGCAGGTGGTGTTGTATTTCAACTGATTATTGGTCCATGTCACATTTACATAGCTCTTTTCTTTTGTTTGCTCATATTGATTTGTGCTTAACCAACAGAATAATAGGAAAAGGAAACAGCATTCTTCTTCTGGGCCTGCTAATAGCACTGGAACAGGAAATACGGTTGGCCCTTCACCTAATTCTCCTCCTTCTACTCACACACCTGGAGATGGGATAGGCACATCAAATAGCCTGTCTCAGGCTGGCAATGTGGCTAAGAGTATGGTAATGTACGGCCAAGATGGAACTGGTGGTCTTGCATCATCTTCAAATCATCTGGTAGGCATTTAGAAATCCAGCTAATATATTGAATTATATCTGGAACTATGTGATATCATGTTTGTTTTATCGTATACCTTGCCAATAGTCTTATATTGGTCTTGTCTAGCAGGCTTGCTACATGTATCTGCTTGTTTTTTGAAAAGTACCCTAGTTTGTTTTTTTGTAATGGATTTATGATGATTTTATTGTTAACTAGGAGTGTGTCATGAGGATGGTCAAAGGTGTGTTATTCAAATTGTCTGGATTTTGCCAATTAGCTATGTTGTTATAGTGCTCCTCTTTGATAACGTGAATTATGTGAATTTACATGATTGAAGTAACTCTTTAGTTTTCTTCACAATGGAAAAAAAAACTATACTCTTTAGCTTACTCTTCTCTTCCTTTTGTCTATATTAGGAAGATATCGATCATTTTGGAGACGTTGGGTATCTGGATGATAATGTTGAATCCTTTTTGACACATGATGGCGGAGATGGGAGAGATCCTTATGGAACAACAGAACAAAAACCAGAGCCATCCAAAGGTAAAATTTTCCTGAAATTCTGTTTTTGAGATTGACGCCTCTTCATAGCCTTGAACATTGCCTATCCGTCTCCATGTCAGGGTTCACATTTGCTGAAGTCGGTTGTATACGTGCAAGAAATAAAGTTACTAGTTGCCACTTCTCTTCCGATGGAAAGTATCTGGCAAGTGCTGGACATGACAAGAAGGTGAGAGATTGGAAAAATGTTTCTGACATAATACTTGTCATGTAACACATTTCGCCGCATATGTTTATTTAGCATTTCTTACCAAAAATGAAGTAGAACTCCTAGAGAGAAGCTCTTATAATATGATCTTGTATCTGCTAGGCTGTCCTCTGGAACATGGAAAACCTACAAACGGAGCACACACCTGAAGAACACAATTTTATAATCACAGATGTTCGGTTTAGGCCAAACTCTACTCAACTTGCAACAGCTTCATTTGATGGATCAGTGAGACTATGGGATGCAGCTAATGTACTTTTCCCATCTTTCTCCACTCATGTTTCATTTGTGCTCTTGAATGTCTCCTGAAAATTTTATCCCTTCCTATTTCAGCCGAACCAATGCTTAAACGTGTACTCCGGACATGGTTCCCACATTATGTCCCTGGATTTCCATCCTAAGAAGCACAATATGTTCTGTTTTTGTGACAGCAACAATGAGATTCGCTATTGGAAACTCGATACATTCTCATGTGCCCACGTAATAAGGGTCTGTGACTATCATCTGACTAGCAATGCTTACTTTATTCTGATATATATAAAAAATATGTTTACAGCTTTAAGTTTACCCTCTCTTTTTTACTGGACTAGGGTGGAACTGCACAAGTGAGATTTCAACCCAGGACTGGAAATCTACTTGCCGCTGCGTCAGATAAAGTTGTTTCTGTCTTTGATGTTGATGCTGACAGAATAGTACAGGCCTTCCAGGTTGGTTGGTGTCTTGGGATGTATTAAAACTAACATCACATATGAGGTCCATGAAGTTTGTTCAAATAATAATGTATATATTTCTTCATCTTGATTGATAGGCCCATTCGGGTGCTGTGAACTACATCTGCTGGGATGTCACTGGGGAGTTGCTGGCGTGCGTTAGCCCGGACAGCGTAAAAGTGTGGTCATTGACCTCAGGCGAGTGTGTTCATGAGCTCAGCTCCAGTGGTAGCCAGTTCCATTCCTGTGTTTTTCATCCGAGCTATTCAACTCTCTTGGTGGTTGGAGGAACACGGGTAATTTTCTCTTTTCTTATCGATGTGCTGTTATTGTATCATCGTTTGCAGTCAAAATGTGGTCTTGCACTACCTAATGCTAATCTGTCATTGCATGATGATTTACAGTCCATAGAGCTGTGGAACATGGCTGACAACAAGAGCATGACAGTTCCAGCACACGAGAACATTATATCAGCGCTAGCTACATCCGTATCCGGAATGGTTGCATCAGCAGGTCATGATTGCTCTGTTAAACTCTGGAAATGAGGTAACAACAAGCAAACAGTGGCCTTTTGCTAAGCCTTTCGGATTGAATACATGTCTGGGAAATAAGTGGCACATCCAATTCCATCCCACTACCAAGTATCATATGCTATGCAAAAAAGATATAAAACATCAATCATAGCATCATCATAATGTTAGTTGGTCATCTACTGCTTGTATCTGACATTATTGTAACTCGCGTAATCCGATAGTAGGATGAGAGGAAAGTGTTTGAGCATATTGTGTTGCCTTGGATAGAGAAATAGCGGAAACAGCAGATTCATATATATAGCTTTCTAGTGCATTCTGAGTGTTATTTATTCTTGTCTTGTCCTTTAGACCCGAGTGTCAAAACATCTGAATTTATATATATGGTCATATGATGGTGCTATACTGTTATAGCTTTCCTGGGCAAAGCTTATAAATCATCATCTTGACACAATCTAACTTTGTGCTCAAGATATTCAAATCAATAAACTACCCGAGATTTAGGCTAATGCTTGTAAAGTTTTGCCAATGAAATTTGATTTATCTATGTTGGTATATTTGTATGCTTGGGCTCAAATCCAACAAAAAAAGTTTAGCCCATTCCCGACCATATGACCATATCCATCCAAATTCCATACTCAAGCCACTTTGGTTTGTCATTGGAGGACAAGTTTTGAAGAAAGAGAAGACATTGTGGGTGAAGGTGCAAAAAATAAGGAAATGCATGGCTTCTACGTGTCCACTGTGCTGGCCAATGAATATTGACACCAATTTTAATTGTGTGTGGGCTTGTTTTGTACTGCTCTTAATTGTGTGTGTTTAGGTTTGACAGTTTTAAAACCATTGCAAATTCAGTGACTTCATCTTGAACTTGTTGGAATATAGCTTTCTTAGCATTTCATAAAGGTTAGTTAGAATCTCAACAAACCTTACTTTAATTTTCAGATTATATCTTGCTATCACAAACTACCATTATTGGAAAACCTACTAGAAATAGTCATTTATTTTCATAAAAATTGTTGTCTGAAAAAATTGTCTCCCATGAACAAATAGTATTACATACACAGGAGGAACGAAGCCATAAGGGCGATAAATATTGTGATTTTGCATAGATATGATACCATGAGAGGTGGTGCACTAATTAATTAAGGGTTGTTTAGAACATGGTTTGTGCGTTAAATCTTACCATCTTTGTAGCAAGGAAGGTAGAACAAGTTTCGCTATATTAATTGTTTAACCATCAAAAATAGGTTTGCAAAAACTTTAGATCGAGTCCTTCAGATTCGATCCCTTTTTTAATAGGTTGAAAAATTTGTCCGAAAGTTTCATGTTTCACGTTTTGTGGTGTTTATGCTTCATCTTTTGCTTTCAAAAACATTGATTGTTTCTTAAGTTAGGTCACATCCACGTACCGTTAGGTGGATGTAATTAATATGATTTGGAAACACGAATATTTCTAGACTTTGGATTTTCAATAAAAAGGAATCAATTCTGAATATTATTTTCATAAAATTTATAACAAAAAAATTAGAGCATGAGATCCCTAATCCTATATTGCTATGTATGTCAATTGAGGTATAATAAACATAGAAAGGTAGGTGTAAGATTAATTTAATAATGTCGACAAAATCATTTAAGAAGTGATGGGTACGTATAACGGTTACTAAACTATACTACAACACAAGCCAATAGATCAACAATATGTTAATTGACAAATGAGTTCGTAAGAACTTTTTTTTAAAATATGAATTGAACTCATAACTAAGAGGTTATTTTCTAAAGTGGATTTTCCTCAACAAAAGATAATTGTTGGTGAAAAACCCACCTTCGTTAGTAAAATTTAAAGATTATAAGATAGGTGGTACTAACAATGCACTCGGTAAATCAGCTTTAATTTTTCCGATAAGTTCGACTCAATGAAAAGAGAAATAGTTATGCAACTGAATTCGTTACACAAACAAAGTTGTAGATATCTCGATCAAACTCTTAACTATATATTTTGACAGTATTCAAAATTTTAGTCAAGATCTTAAGTTTATTTGCTTCATATCCAAACTTTAGCTGGATGACCAAGGTGTTTTCAGGTTGTTTGCTTCACAACTACTACTAATAATTATCATATCAACCACATTCCTTTCTATACAAGATTAAACCATGAACCGGACCGGTCGACCCGGTTTTTTGCCGACATTTTTCCATTGGCGAAAGCAATGAAGAATAAGGGGGGCGTGGAAGGCACGCATGGTATGGGGCCCGGTCAGTGGCCACGAGGGAAAGTGGCGTAAGGATGGCGCGAAATCTCCTGGAAAAAGCGCGGGAGGACGTGAAAACTCCATTTAATTTAATTAATCTAAATCTATACCTCCCATAGGGTATTTTTTAAGCAATAATAATAGTGTTGTGGGGTACGTATTTTGGCGGGAGAATCCGATGGCCTGGAGAAGCGTGTACTGTGGGTCCCACAGATTATACTACGTAGTGCTGATTGGCCCTCTTCTCTAAACTACACAATGAACCAAGTTTCATTTCCAACAATGAACCAAGTTTTATTTCCAATGAACCAAGTTTTATTCCATATATAGCTAGCTTTAGTGTATGGGATATATACTCTATGGTTTTCCACATATAACTTTCATAGCAAAATTAACATCGAAACACACACATTTCGGTTCATTTGAGTCGCATTGGATAATACATTATAATGCATTACTATGAAGAGGTCCTAAATGAGATGCAAGATGCATCATTTTGTTACCAGTTCATTGTACAAAATAACAAGTAAAATTGGAAAGAAAAAAGCCCAGCTAATGAACTCCCTAATATCATAAAGAAAACTAGTATTAATCCCGTGCCTTGAAGGCACAAATTTGATTTAACTAAAATCTTAGGTTAAATTTTATATAAAGTTTTTAAAAAGAATAAATTGATATAAAATCTTGTATTTATGGTTTGTTTCTTATGGATTTATTTTAATGATATATAACTATAAATAAAAATATATTTATTGAAAACTATAAAGAGTGGATTTTCATTATGTGTACAACTTTGGATAGTTTTTTTTAAGATTTGGATAGATATATTATGTGTACAATTTAATGTGGGGTGTACAATAAAATTTTAAAAAATTAAACAAATTGAATTGTTTAAATAAAGATGGGTGATGCGGTCCAGTAAGAAATCGATATATGTTGTGCTAAATATTATTTTTAACCCCCGCTTTAGTATATAGTTATGATGATTACTAAATCACGAGAGTTTCTCACATTAATGGTATTAGCCGTCTTCAAGCGACTAGTTCAGCTGTTAAAGCATCATAATAATACAATGACATTATAGTTTTGAACATCAATCATAGGTGATGGTATCTGTTTTTCAATCCTTAATATATGAAGTCATTTCTATATACGTGATGAATGCTTTAGATTATTCTCTAAATAAAATTTAGGCTTAACCTAAATCCTACCGAATAAAAACAAAGCTATTAATCAACACTTGATCATGAGTTTGACCAATATTTTGCAAACAACTTAAATGAGCTTCCAACGTCCTATGCAAATCGGCAAAGCACTTCACTTTGTTTTTTTCTCTCTCTCCAACTTATCATCACCTTAATTAAACTATTCGACATAAATTTAAGTAGGTTTTTGAAAGTTTGAAATTTTAAAAAAATATTATAATTTTTTTAATAAATTTTAAGATAAAAACAATGTTCTTAAAAAAAGAGGAGTTCTAATAGATTAGAGTTTAACTAAGTTCTGGTTAAGGCTTAAAATTGCAAACAAGAGAGATATATGCTTTAACAATTTGAACTTATTTGAGCCCTATTTCATCACAAACTTCAAAGTTAAAACTAAAAAGCTCCAAAAAAACCATTCCAACTGAACCTTCCTTAGAGGCTTAGACGACACACCTACTGATCCCATTTGTACAAATGTATAAACAAATCAACTAAGGTTTTTTTTCCGGTTTAAAAAGGCTAATGCTAAATCCACCTTATGCAGGGTGCTTAATCCACCGAGATTTGACATGAGCACCCCCGGTTGTGCAGACCGGAAGTATTGTTAATTTGTTTATAATTTTCATGGGCTAATTTGGACAGTAAACCATGTGAAGAGTTGCAGAAATTCTTTCTTAAAAATCAAACGGAATGAATAACAAACATTTGATCCAACCATATTCATTCACAAATTAAAGTTTTTTCTACTCATAGGGGGTGAATAAAGCAAGAAAAAAAAATACAGAACAAAAGTGACTTAGGAAAATTTTAGAAGGGAGATGAAAAAGATTTGGGTAGATATATATATCAGCAGGTAGAAGAAATGTAAAATCGGGGCTCCGGAAACGATATGGCCTATGGGGTTTCTTTTTTTCATTCTTTTTTTATTCTGAGGTCTATTTTCTTGCTTCAAGGCATGATGTAATACAGTTCCGGCTCACAGGGCCGGGGGTCCCTCAACGCCTCTAGTTCCGGTCTGCCAGGCCGGGGTTAAGGCGTCACTTCCGGTGTACTCAGTAACCTGCGTTCGGTGGAAAAGGACGAGGCCTTTAAAAATGATGAGCGATTTTCCAAGGCATATATCACACGTAAGCTGTACCGAAGTTCGTGTTAAGTTGCATGCTTTTAATGTCAAAGTCAGAGGTGACATTATATAGTATTCTCACTCCCATCAAAGTCAAAAGAAAACTTATACTCCGTATTAGTATCCTATGCTTTGCTTATTGGCTCATTTTTATTTGCGCTTTCAGCAACTACCTATATTTACCCAAATCCCATTAGAGAGGTTTTAGGATGTGTTTGACTGGTTAATTTAGATATATCCTATTTTATAATGCTAATGACATTTTATTTAGAGAAATCAAGAATAGATGAATAAATTAAGCTAATCTCAAATGGCATGAATAAAGTTAGAAAGTTTCGAGTTTGATTGATTTATCTCTATGGTTAATAATTCTTTTGGATTAATAATCAAGTCATTCTAGTTTTGACTATTGTTAGTACACAAAATATGCCGTGTACAAGTTTCAACTCCTTCTTCAATGACCTTCTTCTTCAAGCTTCTTCCCCCAGCCTCTTCACTTTCAATGACCTGCAAAACAATGGATCAAGGGGTGAGCGACCCCTAATCCACCTCCGATGCTTAAGTCAGAATAGGTACAATGTCGATTAAAGGCGTCAGGCAGAGCGATGGCTTAGAACTTACCTTCCACATGGTATACATGTGTATTTATAGAGGAGAGGGACAAAGGGGGGCGCGCGCCTCTAGGGTTAGGGCGATGCCTTGCTCCCTAAGTCAACCAAATATCCTATCCCAGGCGAAGATAAGATTCTCCTCCATAAATAATATCCTAACTAGAGTAACTACCCTATTAAAGGATAAAGCATAATAAATATAGATAGCAAAATAAATAAGATAGAGAAATAAATGCTAACTAATTGATATGGAATCATGCCCGCCTACAACTATTCCTATTCTTGGATCAAACCGGTCCATATAAACTAGTTTTACATGATTGTCCTTACTAGTTACGTCCTCTTCTATCTCTATGGTTATTGGTCAGGACAAAGTTAATAAGGAAAGTGAATTTTGAGTGAACTAAAGAAGCCAAAATACTAGATTATATGAATTTACATAGATCCATCTTTCATATGTTAAATCACGGGCCGTGCAAGATTTTCATTCAATGGTTTCTATCAATCCAAACACAAAACGTTCTTAAGCCTCTATTGTTCCAAGGAGATTCCTCCCAACCTCTTAAAATTTGCACGTCTAGGGATTTCATCTAAGCAGTATAACATTTTTCCTTCTTGTTTTCGTGAATGTATAAGTTTTTATATTATTTTTTTTAGGTCGAAGAAAGGCCAAGGCCCTAACACAGGGGGAGCGGGCTAACCGGTCCTAAGGCGAGGAAGAGCCTGGTCTCGGAAATCGCCTAACAAGAAAGGAACAGAGCCAATAGGCGCCTCAAGAGTGAAATGACAACCAAGCGGGAAATTAAAGGTGGATCTTGCGAGGGAGTCGGCGAAGCTGAAAAGAGGGTGTATAGTGCACGACGACTTCAGAACAAGGCCAATTGAAAGGGTCGATTCATATTCCAACCAAACATCGCAATAGCCAATTCCAAGCTACTTTCAGGCCATTGCGAATACCCTAGAGCTCTGCCATTATAATGGAGCACACTCTGATATTTGTTGAAGGATTTCTTGAACAAATAAATTTATATTCAAGACCCGCTGTGTATAGCGAAGTCAGGATCGTCCACGGGAGTGAGAGTAGTGCTAAGCTTAATCGATAACTACGAAAGAGCAAAAGAAACGCAAACAAACAGAGTCAGGATCGACCAGAGGATGGTCGATCTCGACCCTTATAGGGTCGAACCTGAGATCAAACAAGTACGAACACACACAAAAACTCAAGCAAGGGCTCGAACACGACGGAGGGAGTCGGGATCAAAGCTAAAACACGAATTCCAATCAATATAAAAGGCAAATCCTAGGGCTAGGGCTACCACAACAACAACCATACATGCTTTCAACAAGAATTCACAACTATCATGCTATCTAGATCATAGAAAAGTTAACTTTCGCAAACAATTCAAGTTATTCAATCAACTTTCGCAAATTAAACAACTTTCTACCTATCCTTCAACCTAGGAATATCAACTTTCGCAAATAATCCTATTAGATGTAATCAAGCAACTAACTTTTCACTTTCGCTATAGTTAATTACAAGACATGCCTCAATTTTCACCAAGGATTAAGCACAAGATAGGTTCGATATGATCTTTAAACATTAAGTCATGAATTCAAGTTTTAAACATGCATGATTGTGTTGGGTTTTTGCCCAACCCTAGAACTTAAGAAAACTACTCACACATAGCAAGAAGAAACAAGGAAGAAGAAGAAGACATGATCAAACCAAACTCAAATTCAACTAAAAACCAAAGGTCAATCTTACAAACCTCAAACTTGCTCTCCAAGTCTTCTCCCTAATTCTCCAAGTCTTGGATTGATTGAATGTGTCTTATTGAATATTAAAACTAAAGGTTCAACCTCCTTTTATAGACAAAAAGGAGTCCTAATCTAACTAGGAAACACAAAGAAAACACCTTCCTAAAATACAGATTTGGAAACTTCAACATGTAATCCGGATAGAAGGAAGTCGGTCACGCGCGTTCGACCCTCCTAGGGTCGATATCGACCCCTTCAGGGTCGATCCTGAGACTCTTATTCCTTGCATTCCAAGTTTGGTCAAGTGGCTCGAGGTCGACCTCCTTGGGCTCGATCTTGGGGTCGATTTCTTCACTTCTTTTCTTGATTTTGCTTCTCTTTAGCTCTTCTTCTTGGCTCTTCCACTTGAATCTTCCTCCTAGCTCGTCCATCCTCTCCTAGCTTCACTCCAAACTCATCTTCAAGCTTCAATACACCTACAAAACGACACAAAAGCGCGTAGTTTCCGAATCTCAAGGAAATACGAAAACTCATGCAAAAAGACTCAAAAACACAAGACTCAACTACGAAACACAACTCAAACTAACCTATCTAGACCCTAAAATTCTACCTAAAACGCGGACATCAAAACACCCCATACTTATACTTGCTTGTCCTCAAGCAATAATCATGCAAATCAAGACCAATAACACAATCTTCAAGCATAGCCTTTGTCAAAACATTTTAAACACAAGTGAAAAAGAAGACAAGAAATTTTAACGTCATCACATATGTATAAATCTCAAGCTAGGCAATCACAATCCAACCTCACAAGGGATATAAATGTGTTTCTCTCAACTCTCATGTGTTTAGGCTATCAAATCAACTCTCATCTCAATCTTTATGCAACATCTACTTTATCGTTGAGACTTATATCACCAATCTCTCTACCTAGAGAAGTCAAAACACATCAATCTTCATAAGAACTTAGGCTCAATGAAATCTTCATAGAAGACTCATTCGGCCGGGTTGTAATGGGGCTCGGTAATAACATAAGGGAGGGAGTTCTTTGGCCATGTGGTGCTAAATCCGGGAATCAAACTCCTAAATACAACACTTCAAACCAAAACAACTCACTCACTCTTCTTTTTTTTTCAACTCATAACCGAACACTTCATCAATGAAACTCATACCCAACAATTTCTAACCCATACTCCCATAACACAACTTAGAAATACTAGGAATTCTTGGCTTTGCACTTAAATATTTTTTTCTTTCTTTCTTTTCTTTTCTTTTTTTTTCTTTTCTGCTCGAGCCTAGAGAGGGTCACTTTTGGGCACTGGGGACCGAGATCGACCCATATGGGGGTCGATCCTGAGAGCTTTTGGTCGAGCTTTTCCTTACTTCTTTTCTCTTCTTTTCTTCAACAATGTGCAGTCCAAGCCAAGAATCCTACTACATTACACTTCAACAAGTTGTTTTCTACCCTTTAACGAGGTCACCTCTTTCAAACCCAACACAAATATCACTCAACAAAAATCATTCCTAACACTCATCATTTAAGTTCAATTCCCGGAATAGGGTCAAGCTAATAGGCTAGGGATAATTTTTGTGGAGCTTCAAACAAAAGCCAAGGCTAGAACGGGGCTTCAAGCAAAGATAATTCAAGGTAGGCATGGAATAATATGGGCTAAAAATACAAGTTCTTAATCACAATCAACATGCATGAACAATCTCATAACGGCTTCAAAAAATAGATAACCATATCAACAACAAGAGACATATGCATAAAGAGAGCAAAATCACACAAACAAAGAAGAGGGAATCAATGATGTTCTCTCTATAAGGCCAAAATTCTCACTAGGTAAAAATTTGTTGGATTGCAACTACTTTCACTCAAAACACATATGCTCAATTTCATCACAAGTCACATTCACAATCAAAAGCAATTTCTCATAAACATGGGCTACACTATCCAACTATGCCAAAGGAATTACATGACAAACATGAAAATTAATTTTCATCATAGGACATCTAAGATGGAATGTTTTTCTATCCTAAAACAAACAAGGAAGCAAATATTTTTTGAATTTTTGACATTTTTCAATTTTTTTGGATTTTTGACATTTTCTCAATTTTTTTTGGATTTTTTCAAGACTTTTCTCAACAAGGCAAACTACCAAACAAACAAACAAAGCAAGCAAAGACTCAATTATGTACAACATGTGAGACTCCTCTTCCCCACCCCATACTTAAATCATGCAATGTCCCCATGCATGAAAACAAATGACCAAGTAAAGAGAAAAGAAGAAGGAGACTCACAAAAACTCGTGGAAGCTTGGTTGGAGATGGAGCTCCTCATGGAGGAGGAGGAGGAGGACGTGGGCGGAAAGGAGGTTGCTCCGGGGGAGCCCATGCATCTCTATCGGGGAAGTTGCCTTGGTTCCATCGCATGTAGTCCTCCATTTGAGCCCACCGGTAGTCATCCACTTCTTGTTGAGCATAGAAATACCCTTGAAATTGTTGGAATTGTTGGTGTTGTTGAGTCATCATCTCTCGGGTCTGAGTTTGGTACTCCATGAGGGCCGCTTGACCCCTCATAATCTCATCATATTGCCCCTTTTGAGAGACGCGCATGGAGGCCATCTCGTTGGCTAAGTAAGACATGTCATATGTCGGTGGGGCCTCATGAGGGGGTGGCTCGGTGTAGGAAGGGCCGGAGTGAGCTCCCGAAGACGCCCCAAACTCGAAGTAAGGCCCGGTAGAAGGAGGAAGCATGGCGGGATCGACCCAGAGGGGTCGAGGTCGACCCCCATAGGGTCGATCCTGGGGCTGTCCGAAGGTGGGGGCAGAGCAAGGTAATTGGTAGCTTGAGGGTCGGGGCTTGGGTACCGACGTGGGCGGCGTCTCAAAGACTCATCTTGTGTGGGCCGAATTCTCAAAGGAAACTTGTTGGGAGACCATACCTCGTACCAATTCGGGAGATGGAGCAAGTCAACTCGCTCCCGAGTAATAGCAACTTGCTTCCCGTTGTAGGTGGAGTAGAAGGTGGTGTCGCCTTTGGAAGGTTTGTCAATTAGCTTGGCGTTGGCGATGTATGGGATATCCACAAAGATGGGCTTCTCAGCGGTGTACGCCCTCAAGTTCACTCCAAGACTCATTGCAAGTCGGGCTATCATTCCACCAAAGTAGATAGCACCCGAACCGCCCTTGAAATCCTCAATACTCTTCATCCACTCGTAGCCAAGATTGACGGGAGCCGGAGAGGTGAAGAGCATGGTTCTTAGCACAATCATCTCCCTTCTAGAAGTACGGTTAAGCTCGGTTCTCGGGAAGAGGACGCTCCCTAGAATGCGCAAGATGATCCGGAAGAGAGGATTGGCAAGATTGGAGACTTGCATGTTATGGCAAGAGGGCACCTCCATCCCGGTAAGATAGCTCCAAGTGTTGAAGATCGGAATGGGGCTTGGGTCGTCTTCCGTCGGATTGAGGAAGCCAAAGGCGTCATTGAGTTGCTTCAAAGTGAGCTTGAACCATTTGTTGCCCAATTGAAACTCCATCTTCTTGTTGGAATCCGGGCTCTTAATGTCGGAGGAGAAGGTCGCCATGAACTCACAAGTGAGAATGGGATAATGATGATTGTCCCATTCTAATATGTGCTCGGCTCCGATGTAGGAAAAAGCCTCCTTGACATCCTCATGAATATGCAATCTTTGCCCATCCGCCTCATCATACCACCTTGTCTTGTGTTTCATCTCAAGGAAGGTATTGAAGTCGTCAAGATACTTGGAGTTAATGTAGTAATCATCTAGAGCGGACTTGTCACTCCTCTTTGCTCTCTTTGACGGTTTAGAACCCGAGGCCGACATAGTACCTACATCAATTCAAACACCAAAACCACATAATACACACCATTCACCCCATACTTAAACAAAGGCAAGAATCTCCACCAAAACACTTCATAACATGGATAGGAGAGGATTTATAATAATGAAACATGAAGCACAAATCCATATCTCATCCTATCATGCAACCTAAGCCCAAAGAAACACACCCAAACAAGAGCAAAATATACCTAGGAACGACCTAAGGAGGGTCGCCCTCGGCCCCATAGGGGTCGATCCTGAGCAAATCACAAAATCAGCCAAAAACACAAGTTCAGGTTCGACCCTGGGGGGGGGGGGTCGATCACGACCAGGGGGGGTCGATCACGACCAGGGGGGGTCGATCCTGAACATCCAAGTCGTCTTCTACCTCATGCCTCAACCGAAATTTCGGGTATGGAACCCATTGGCACCAAACCACAATTTTCTACCAAATTTAGCTCATGAAGATCAAGTCTAAACATACTCAAGCATGCAAACTTCAACAACAACACATTCAAGCAAGCAATTTGCAAGATTCATCAACCTAGGTCAAAAACCCCCAAATATGCACATTCAACCCAAAAATCCAATTTCACTCAAGCTTTAAGCAAAATTGAGAGTAGAGGGTGAGAAGCCATACCGAAATTGCCTTGTAAGGAGTGAAAGAAGTAGAAATTTGGGTCGATCTCGAGCTAGATCTAGGAAGGGGCGTATGGGCTGAGTTTTGGGGCTATGGGGGGGGGGCGGTTTTTGAGCAGCAACACAAGGTGGCGGTAGGTGGCGGTGCGGCTGAGGTGCGGTGGTGTCCGGAGTGGCGGTGGGGCGGCGGATTCCGGTGAGTGCGAGGGAGGAGGGGCGAGAGGAGTGAAGGTCGAACAAAGAGGGGGGGAAAAACAATGGGGGGGGGGGTCGGGCTGCTGAAGTTGTGAAGGGGGAGGAGGATTTTTGAATTAATTTTGGGTAAAAAGACATACCTTACACCAAGGGGTAGAGTCGGTATTTCGCACCTAGGGTCGATCACGACCCCCTGGGGGTCGATCACGACCCATCTGGGTTGATTTTTCGCCGTTTTGATCCTTGTGTAAGATCGTCTTGTCCCGTCTTTTTGGGCTCGTGTTATGCAATTAAGAGACCTGCAAAAACATCCCAAAAATCCTATCCCAAGCAAAATATATCCTAATCTAATCTAAGGAAGGTGAGAAAATAAAAAACAAAAATCTAATCTAGAAATTGGAAAATCAAAAAGAATGAAAAAAAAAGAAAGAAAAATCTAATCTAAAACCGGGTTGCCTCCCGTAAGCGCTTTTTTAACGTCATGAGCTTGACGATGGGTGTTGTAGCTTAGTCCGAGGTGGTGAGAGCCCAAGTGGCTCGGATCTCTTCGTCGGGTTCCTTCCTAGCATAGTACTTCTTCAAACGATGCCCATTGACTTTGAAAATCCCACCATTCTCATCTATAAGATCGGCCGCCCCGTGCAAGTACATATGGTGAACCGTGAATGGTCCGCTCCATCGGGTCCGTAGCTTTCCGGGGAAGAGTCGGGGTCTTGAGTTGAATAAGAGCACTTGATCACCGGCCTTGATGGTTTTTGGCACAAGCTTGCTATCATGCCACTTCTTGGTCCTTTCCTTGTAAATTTTTGAGTTCTCATATGCCTTGAGCCTCAACTCTTCAAGTTCTTGCAATTCCATGAACCGCTTCTCCCCGGCCGCATCGAGATCCATGTTGAGCTTCTTGAGAGCCCATAAAGCCTTGTGTTCGAGCTCGATGGGCAAATGACAAGACTTGCCATACACTAGATTGAAAGGAGTGGTGCGGAGTGGTGTTTTGTAGGCGGTGCGGTAGGCCCATAGAGCATCATCAAGCTTGGAAGACCAATCTTTTCTTGAGCGGGACACCGTCTTCTCTAGAATGCTCTTTATTTGCCGGTTTGAAACTTCTACTTGACCGCTAGTTTGAGGATGATAAGGTGTGGCCACCTTGTGAGACACCCCATACTTGGTCAAAAGTGCCTCAAAGCTCCGCTCAATGAAATGAGAGCCTCCATCACTAATGAGGACACGAGGGACACCAAAGCGGGGAAAGATGTTGGACTTCATGAACTTGGCCACTACTCGAGCATCATTCGTCCTTGTAGCTATGGCCTCAACCCACTTGGAAACATAGTCAACCGCCACGAGTATGTACTTGTAGGGACCCGAGGAGGGGAAGGGTCCCATGAAGTCAATACCCCAAACATCAAAAAGCTCAACTTCCAAGATACCGGTGAGTGGGTTCTCGTTCCTCCATGTAATGTTCCCCGACCGTTGACACTCATCACAAGTGGTCACATATGCTTGCACATCTTTGAAGAGAGTTGGCCAATAAAGTCCGCTTTGAAGGATCTTAGCGGTTGTCTTGAAGCCCTTAGCCTGGCCACCCGTGGGTAGAGTATGACAATGTCGGATGACTCCCTCTATCTCATCGTCCGGCACACAACGTCGAAAGATGTGATCACTCCCTTGTTTGAACAAGTAAGGATCATCCCAATAGTAGCGCTTGACGTCGTGGAGGAACTTCTTCTTTGCTTGGGACGTCAATCCTTCCGGGATAATGCCTCCTACAACATAGTTAGCAAAATCCGCAAACCAAGGGGTCTTCGACCCATGTATAGCAAGAATAGAGGGGGGAGGAGAAGATGGAGA
This sequence comes from Polygonum maritimum, assembly GCA_963924305.1. Classification (NCBI taxonomy): domain Eukaryota; kingdom Viridiplantae; phylum Streptophyta; class Magnoliopsida; order Caryophyllales; family Polygonaceae; genus Polygonum; species Polygonum maritimum. The sequence goes on from OZ002734.1 coordinate 33,330,120, forward strand.
TGGAAGAACATTAGAACTTGAAAGACCCGAAGAGGGAGAAGAAGACATACTAGATCGACTCAAGGGAAGGGTCGTGATCGGCCCCTTGGGGGTCGAACCTGAGAGTTCATTTTCTCCGGTGGGGGTCGATCTCGACCCTGTGGGGGTCGAACCTGAGAGCTCGGCAATACCTCCTCCAATGTCTTCATGGTGATCTTCGTTGCCTAGCATGAGGGTCTCATCCGGGCGTGTATCATCGATGGGGATCGATCCGCCGAACTCCATGATGTGCTCAAGGGGTAGTCTAGATAGGTGATCCGCCACTAGGTTCTCCGCTCCCTTCTTGTCTCGGATTTCATGATCAAATTCTTGCAACAAAAGCATCCAACGAAGCAACCTAGGCTTGGCGTCCTTCTTCGCCATTAGAAATCTTATCGCGGCATGGTCGGTATAAACAATCACCTTAGAGCCTACTAGATAGGAGCGGAATTTTTCAAATGCAAATACTACGGCAAGAAACTCTTTCTCGGTGGTAGTGTACTTACTTTGAGCTTCGTCAAGAGTCTTACTTGCATAGTAAATGGCATGAAGCTTCTTGTCCTTCCGCTGTCCAAGAACCGCACCAATGGCATAGTCACTAGCATCACACATGATTTCAAAGGGAAGTGTCCAATCCGGTGATTGCATGATGGGGGCTGTCACAAGAGCTCTTCTCAACCTGTAAAATGCTTCAAGACAATCCGAAGACATGCTAAACTCTACATCTTTCACTAGTAAGTGAGTCAAAGGCTTAGCAATTTTAGAAAAGTCTTGAATGAAGCGCCTATAGAACCCCGCATGCCCCAAGAAACTCCTAACGTCTTTCACGGAAGATGGAGGGGGCAGTTTTTCAATAAGTTCAATTTTTGCTTTGTCCACCTCAATCCCTCGCTTTGACACTAGATGACCTAAGACAATTCCTTCTCTAACCATGAAATGACACTTTTCCCAATTAAGCACAAGGTTCGTTTCCTCACATCTTTTAAGGACCCTAGAAAGGTTAACAAGACATGAATCAAAAGAGGAACCATAAACCGAGAAATCATCCATAAACACCTCCACTATCTCCTCAATCATGTCGGAGAAGATGGCCATCATACACCTTTGAAAAGTGGCCGGGGCATTGCAAAGCCCAAACGGCGTTCTCTTGTAAGCAAACGTCCCATATGGACAAGTGAATGTGGTCTTCTCTTGATCATCGGGGTGAATGGGAATCTGCCAAAAACCACTATAGCCATCCAAATAGCAAAAGTAATCATGTTGAGCTAAACGTTCCAAAACTTGGTCAATGAAGGGGAGTGGGAAGTGGTCCTTCCTAGTGGCACTATTAAGTTTCCTATAGTCTATGCACATCCTCCACTTGGTGGTAGTCCTAGTAGGAATCAACTCTCCCTTCTCATTCTCTACAACCGTCATCCCCCCTTTCTTAGGAACCACATGTACGGGGCTAACCCACTTACTATCGGAGATAGGAAATATGATACCGGCATCTAGCATTCTAAGGATTTCTTTCTTCACTACCTCTTTCATGTTAGGGTTTAGCCTACGTTGGTGCTCAATAGTGGGTTTATAGTCATCCTCCATATATATCCTATGCATGCACAATGATGGTGAAATACCACTAAGTTCCTCTAGAGAATATCCTATGGCTTTCCTATGGGTCCTAAGCACATCAAGCAATTTGTTCTCCTCGTCCTCACTCAAATTAGCATTAATAATGATGGGGAGAGAAGAATTTGGACCAAGAAAAGCGTACCTCAAAGAATCGGGAAGCTCCTTGAGCTCGGGAGTGGGCTCGGGCAAGCTAACTTCATCCTCGTGCTCCGCCTTGAGAACAAAAACTGAAAAATACTCCACAAGTCCTAACTCATGTCCCATCTCCTAGCAAGGCATTCACAATCACGTCCACATACTAGCCACTCAGTGAAAGCCAATGCTCGATGCTAAAACGAAGGACCTGTCCTTTAATTGCTTTTCCGTGTTTCTTTTTCCGTGTTACAAGCTATCAATTCTTTTTCCGTCTTTCTTTGCAAAAGCAAGTAAACACTCTGCAATAAAGAGATCAGGGGAATCATGGATACACAAGATTTGCCCAACACAACTAACCCAAACAACCCAAGACAAACTACAGAGAACAAAGCAAACAACACACTCACACTCAAAAGAGTAACCACATCCCCAGCAACCCAATATTGATGTTGATGTCGATATTAATTGCTGATATTGTTACTGAAATTAAAAACTTATATTTTGGATAATCAATTGGGTGTTTGATAAGATAGCTTGCTTATATTATATGAGAGCTTATTAAACTACATTTTTGCCCCTAATTAAAAGAAAATGAAAAAACAACAACAACAACAACAACATTTATACAGGTAAATCCCACAAAAGTAGGATCTGGGGGGTCAGGATGGGGGCATCTCAGACTAGATGAAATACGCCCAATACAATCCATGAGGACGAACAAAACCACCTAAAAAGCTCTGCCTAAAAAAGACATAAAGAAAATAAAAACCAAACTGACAAAAACTCGCCGGCACGGCAAGAACCCTTGGACTCCACAAAAGAAACCCGCTCCACCACTAGTTGGCTAGCAGTCTACCACTCTGATCTTCTCCCTCCAGCTCTCCCTGCTCTGAGCCAAATCCTCTGAAATCCCTAACAAGGCGACATCCTACTTGATGCTAGCCAACTGCCTCGTTCTCATGCATACCCACAACAGCCTCCCACAATAGCTCTCCGGTCGGCATACCCACAGAAACTCTCCGACCTGTGCACCCACAACAACTCTCTGGTCGACGTACCCTCATTCTCGTGCATACCAACAACAGCCTTCCTCCCAATCTTTCACGAGCTTGTTCTCGAAAGCTCTTTGGTTGGCGTCGTTCACAAGTCGATCGGGTACACCTTCATTGCCTTGCTCCGGTCGCAATCTTAGGTCTGTCGCAGACGGTTGGGGGCGCCAGAAATTGACGAAGGAGCAGACGAATGTAGGGTTGAGCAAAATCCGCCCAGACCAGACCGTCTTGGTCCATGAGTTTTGAAAAGTCGGTCCTTGGTCCGGACCGACTTTATTAAAAACATAAAATTATATATAAAGTAGTATTAATTTTATGTTATAAAATTTTATTTTAATTTTTAATTTTTACTTTTATATAATATATTTAATAATATTATACTTTGAAATTACATATCATTTCTTTAACTAAATTATAATTTTTGTATTAAAAAATAATATTTGCTTAAAATAATATTATTTTGAAAAAATAAATAGAAATCTGGTTCAAAACCGAACCGGATTTGTCTGGTCCTGCCCCTGGTCCATATATTTAGGGGAATCCGGTCCCGGTCCGGTTTTGGATATGAAGAAGCAAACGGAGACGACGTCGAAAACCGACGAAGACAATGTTGGAAATCGACGCCGGCTGGAATATTGAGGTTGGTGAAAACAAAGAGGTAACAATTTGGTCGGAGATTGTGAGATGTGGAACTGGGAATTCAATTTGTTGGTCGGAGGATTGTGAGATTGTGAGATGTGCAAGATGAGAGATGTGTACAAAGAAAGGGTAGAATGTGGAAATTGGGAAAAAAAACATTTGCTTATTTTCTTAAGCATGAAGGGCTGATTATTTTCCGGGTTACTTATAAGTAAATATATGCTTATAAGTCGATAAAAATTGTTTTTTGCCTAACACTCTTTTGTAATGCTTATTTTATAAAATAATCATCAAAGTGTTTATAAGTCTTTTAAAAAAACCCAGTCGAACATAATCTTAATTTAAAGGGTTGGGAATTTTTTTT